>VZZY01005016.1:194584-464970 GCA_013400335.1 Eurystomus gularis
GCCGCCGCCGCCTCCGCCCCGTTTGCCCCTGCGGGGATGCAGGTGAAGGCTCCGGGCGGCCGCGGGGACCCGCTCGGAAACGGAGCTTGCCGGGGAAATATTCCAGCAAGCGGCTTTTTCCTCGCCCTTTTTCATCCTGTTCGGCTGTTGGCTTTTTCTTTTTTCTTTAACGTTATCATTTTGAAGTTTCCTGCCCTTCTGAAGGTGGATGTTCCCTTCTTGCTCAGCAACACTCAGCCTGGGATGCGACAGGTCTCTCGGCTCCCCGGTTCGCCTCCATCCCGGCCGCGGCACGACGGGGTGGACGGTGGGGAGCGGAGCAAGTCTCTGCTGCTTATGGGGTCGGTGGGCTGGGGGTGCCGAGTGCATCTTCACTCGTTTTTTCCTAAGTTGCATTAAGACCTTTTTTTGAGGGGAGAGACGGTTCACGTAGTTATCAAGGCAGAGTCAGCGTTTGGGATCTCATTCGTCTCTCTTTCGCCTTCCTCCTGTCACACCTTGCTGCCAATAGCACGGCATCAGAACATTCTTAACAACCTTCCCAGGCTCCGGTGTTGCAGAGTGTCATGTGGAAGTGTCCTTGCCTGCAGGAGTTTGCAGTACGGTGGAGAAGCTTTTGCCCATCCGCATAAGTAGAGAAGGCATCTTTTCTTCCCTTTCTGGCTGTTTCTGGGTTTTAGTTGCACCAAATCCTTTGATGCTTTCCTCAAAGTACGACTTGTATTTTAATATGCAGGAGATTGATTTTGTGTATAGAGAACGTAAATTATCCAGCTTTGGTGAGGAAGAGCCAGAGGAGGTGTTGGAATCGCTCTGAAGATACAGCGTTTCCTGGCATTGCGTCTCTGTCAGATTTCTTCAGAGCTGGTCGGCAATTGAAAGAGCTACCTGCACGATAAGGCCAAAGATGAGACATAAAGCTTTGTATTGGTTCATATTGCTGAGCCTTTGCCTCTGAGGCTTCAGCCATAACCCAGCTTGAGGCTAGAGGGCACTATGTTGCTGGGAGATGCTGATTTGTAGAGGTAAAGCTGAAGCTCTCCTCTACCCTGGAATTAAGCATCTTGTGCCCAATTCACAGGAGTGGAACTTTTAGGTCTCATGTCCTGTCAGCTTGCCAGCTGGACCTGTGTGTTCAGCCGGTTACTCATTCACTGCTTCCAGGTGGGAAAGGCTTCTTTTGCAAGATGCTGCTGTGAATTGTGGCTGACACCCCTGCAGGCTCTTGTCTCACCTGAAAGGTGGTGGCAATTTGGAATCTGAGAAGTATATCTGCCAAGCACAAAGGTATAGGAAAGAACTGGTAGCAGTACCTTCCCATCCAACAACAGAAATTGACATTCTTATTTTCCAACAAATAGGAAATTAACCAGAAACCAAAGATTTAAATCCTGTGTTTACACTTCTGAAAGAAAATAGTTACAATGTTTTTCTGTAGGAACACATCTGTTTCCTTGATGATCATTGTCACTGTATTTCAATAACAGCAATCTAAACTGTTCCAAGCAGCTCTCTTTAATATTTCTAGTATCAAATCTATTTCTTACCCTTCACCCTTCTCTCCATACACCTTTTCTAATACTGTTTTCTGCACATCAGTTCCACATCCCTGGGTATCCAGTTCTTGGCCAAAAACTCACAAACTGGATGGTTGGCTGGGTGACTAGTGTTGTCTGCCTTTTGTACCACTTAATCTCAATCTCTGGCTATACAGTGATCAGCACAGTAGGGTCTTGGTTCACAAATGAGTATTGGAGTAATTCACTTAAAAAATAATAGTTGTCCATATCCTTGTGAATCTCTTTTAGATGAGTGAATTAGCCCACAGGTCCAAAAGTCTCAGACTCTGTTTCCTAGATGGCAGTTTGCTGCAGATGCGTGTGCTGCAGCCTTTCGTCTGGCTTTGGCTGGGGTAACTCACTCAGGGTGAACCCACACTGTCAAAGAATTTAATTCTGTGGGTCTGATTCGTTAATTGCTGTTAGTTTCATTCTGTGCTTTTTTTAACATGATACAGCTATTTTCTTCTCAAATGAATATAAACGTGACTTGGGATTTAATTCTCTCCATTGCCTGTGGAGAGTGCAAAGCTTGGAGAGTGCAAAGCTTGATACTTTCTGCAGTGTGTGGCTCTGTAATATCAAAAAGCCTTTCTACCTCCAACATCCATAAACACCTTCATGCTATGCCTTAAGGCCACACGACACGTACCTTGTCATCACTTTAATGATGTGTTTCTCTGGTGGAAGAAAGTAAAAGAAAGAAGGTGGCTTTACGTATCCTCTCCTATGATCCCTGTGTTTTAAACTTCTGAAGAGATTAATACCTCACTGGAAGATTTGTAGAGCTCTGCACATAGGAGGAGATTAAAATCTTGGCTCCAGTGCTATTTGATAGGAACCCAGCCAGCTCTTTCCACCCCTTAGAAATTGCTACTAGGGAAGGAATCTGCAATGCCTCCCTCTGCGTCCCTGTCAGCAACTGGGTAGCCTAAAGCCACCCAGCTGGCTGGGGGCCCTGGATGGTAGCATGTGAAAGGATAAACAGAATGCTGGATCAATAACCACGTGCCTCTTGTATGGTATATCCCAAATGTAAGCTACTGCTGCTCTTACAGCTTTTGACTTTCCAAAGTAACTTCCCATTCTTTCTCCATACTGACAGTCTTTTAAAAATTGATTTGCATTTGGTAATACTTCAGAAATGTTAAATCTCCTTACTCTCCCCTTCCCCTTTCTTTTAAAGAGAACAATGTCAGGAAGGTCAAGTCTGGGTTTGTTGGAAAGACCCTTGATGCAACAGGGGTCATACACTGGCTGAGCACTGCTGTGGTGAAGCTGGGTGGATTAGGACACCGCAGCTAATGGTTGAAGGTGTCACTCAATCATTCTAAAGAGAAAAAGCTTGTAACAAAATCCAAATCTCCTTTCCGGCCCCTGGTAAGTTTTAAACAGTCTGTAAGTCTCTTCTCTCAGTTGTTGAAGTTTGATCTGTTTATGGGGTAGCTTCTCTGGCTTTTAGTCTGAAATGGTAATTGTCTAAATTAAGCAGGAAACAATGTCAAACTAGAAATGCATTCTCTATTTGAAAAGACCCTTTGTGGATGCTTGCCTCCTTTAACCATCTATGGAGGAGCTTAAACAAGACGCCCTCCCCTCCCCTCTCTCTGCTTCCAGGTTATCTTTAGGCAGCTAGCTTGCCACTTACCCAAATGTCTGGCTCCTTTAAAAGCCCTGCAGGGAGCGTCTGCCCACCAGATGTGCTTGATCATGTTCTCAGGGAGGTGAGAGTGGGTTAGCACCTTCACCTGTGCACAGTTTCACAGGACCTGGGTGCTGGCAAACATTTGTTAGAAGCCAAATGAATGGTATCCCCCACCCTCCATCCCCGAACACTTGCTCTTCCACAAAGGACTGAGTAGTTACTGTTGTGCATTATCTCACTAGATGTTTATATCCTTGAGGTCATTTCTGAGGTCTGTATGCTTGTGTGATCCCAAGGGCAGGGATGGATACATCAGTACAGATTTCCAGCGCTACTCTACTCCTGTTATAGTTGGCCTTTGTGTGTTTTTCAGCTTTGTACAACATGGAGGGAAGGTAAAATACTTTTGCCTTACAAGTGGCTGCCCTGTCTCTTACCAGTTAAAATGAGGTGCATTGCTGCTTTTAGTCACCTGAGATGCCTGTTTACTGTCCCAATTCCTCCCCAGGGTAACTGTTTCCTAATGCCATTTCTGAATGTCTCAGGATTGCTCTTGTAAGAATCTCTCTGCTGCATAGATATGGTTTCTAACCTCCTTGGGGCGCTGGCATTGCTGGCTGGTAAGGGGTTGAGTGCTACTGTGTTGGGTTTCAGCATTGTTCTTGGGAGAATGTGACTGTGTTTGTCAAAAGTGACCTGTTGTATAATGTTAGCATACTTTGAAGAAAAATCTTGTACTGCCAGGATCAAGCTCTGCTTCTTGTGTCTTAGCTGCTCCTGCTTACTGCTTGGGCTCAAGAGCAACTTGGGTGTGATCAGGCATCTTCAAGGCTTTATTTCTCTTTGTTGCTAGCTATTGGTTATACAAAGGCCAGCACTGATGAGGATGGTTTGGACAGGTAATGGGTTTAGTGGCAAGGATCCTTGCTCTTGTTTTGGTTCCTCGTTTATACTATGGGAGAAGGAGCTGGATTCTCCCTGCTTGGGTCATCACATGGGTTGTCCTGCGTAGCACTGCCTGTAGGTCTTGAGTTGAGGAGCTCCATGTGTCACTTGCGCTAGGAGTACCGGTAGCTCCTGGGTAAGAAAAGCTCAGCCTGGCTTTTTTTGACCCTTTTAATTAGCAGAGCTGAGGACCATGACCCAGATCTCTTCTAGAGTGAACAGAATGTGACATATCTGGAGCTTACGTGGCCAGTGGCCTGTGAGTAGAGCACAGTGAGGGACCTATTGTGAATCAGAAGGCAGCATTATGTGAGTAGATGGAGTACCTATTTAGGACTTCCGATCCATTTTCAGTTCTCCCTTTCCCACCATCAAGATAGCGTGTGGCTTTCCTTCCAGGGGCCATGATGCAGCTTAACTCACTGGTCTGAGTTATTATTACTATTATCTTTGCCTGGAGTGCTGGGAAAGAGCCAGGCTCTTTTCCAAAGGCTGCTCTGTGACTTCATCATTCCTTGGAACTGAACTTCTGTGTATTGGCAAGGGTTATGTCAAAGGTAGCTGTGATCCCCTGTGTGCAGAGCAGAGGAGAGCTCAGGAGAAAGCAGATTGGGGTAAAACATTCCTTCTGCCTTGAAGTGGTTTTCTCTGTATGTAGACCACCACCCTGCTGGGGTAGACATGTGTCTTTAAGGCTAATTTCCATTGCTCTGCCTGTTTTAGATGCAAATCTTAGGATTTTCCAGACTACAAAACTTTCATTGTTTTTTAATGTCTGATGAAACATATCAGGAAGAAAAGAAGTCAGTATTTCCGAAATATCTGGAAGGTATGGATGGACAGTTCTCTGCAGGTTGGTTCACATCTTTGCCCCTGCTCCTGCATGGCCAGAGGAGCAGGGATAGCAGGAGGGCAATACCAAACCTTGCTAGTACAAAGCCGCCTTCACCCCCCAGTGCTCAGAGGACCTTTCTCTTTCTTACCACTGCAACTACTTCTTGATGAAAATGTTGCTTGTTGAAGTGAAATTCTTCCCTGATAGCAAAAGTTTTCATTTCTGTGTCCTGTTGGGTTTTTTACTTTTTTGGGCACCATTGTTTTATGAGGCCAACATAATGTACAAGTTTTTCCTATTCCCTGCCTTGAGAGATTCACTTTCTTCCTTTTCTCAGCGTTTTCTTAGCCTTTCAGTGCTATACCTGCATGTGTTTCTCTCTCAGAGGTCTTTTCTGTGTTACCTGATCTTAGGAAGTGCCCCTAAAGAGCATTCCCTAAAGAGGAATGGAAAGACCAAATCATGCCCTTTTCCCAGAAGGGGTGACGGGAGAGAGAGGTGAACAGACATCCTAAGGAAGCAAGTGATGGAATAGGAAATGGAGCCCAGACTTCCTGCATCCCAGAGCAGCCTGTGTGTTCATCCTATGCATGCACCCAGCCCTTGGAGAGATGGACAGCTTGAAGGTGTTGCCTTCCTCCCATCCCAGCAAGGTAGGGTATATGCTGGTACCCTCATTGGTAAGATGAGGCAAACAGAGGTTAAGTGGTTGGCTCAAGGCCACCTGTGAAGCCTGTGGCAGCATTTTCTATTCTTTTCTTTGGCTTCCAAAGCAGTCTTGCAAATTATCTGATAAAAGTGAACAGCCTGAAAAAATACTACTCTTGTATTCTGTCATTGTCTTTCTCAAAACTCATTTCCCATTTTATATGGATTAAACAGGAAGAGGGTTTCAATGTGACCCTACCTGAGGCAGGAGGTGACGTACAAGCTCTCTAATTTAGTCAGTTGGGAGGAAACAGCTGGACCTTCTAATGGGAGATGATTTTCTTTTTTTTTTTTTTTAATGTTCCTTTTTCATGCCATATCCTCTTAATCTGTACCTGCTCATGCAAAGGGAACTGCTCCCCAGTAACCACAGAGAAGAGCAGGATCATTACAGGGGGCTGACAGCACAGTGTGCTGTTGGGCATTGTGAAGCTGGATGCTTTCTTGTAGCTAGAGCTGACACCTTCTTGCCTGGAGCGTGCCATGTAAATATTACATGAAGAAGGCAGAGAACTACACAGTAGCATACTGTTTGAAATTCGTAGTGTCTGCTGCTTAATCAGGTAGTGTCAAAACCAAATACAGTCAAGTCAACAGGAAAAAAAAAACCTCCCAGTAACTTCCCTGGGCCTTGGCTCACACCTCTAGAAAGAGGCTTTCTTGAAAGTTTTACTGAGAAGTTTGTAATGACTGGGTTTTTTTTTAATATAATGCATCTCCCTTTGTCTTTACTATATAAGCAAAAATACAGTCTCCAGGATCTCTTTGTTATCCTCTTCTAGTCAGGGTCATCATCACATTTGGGGCAGAGCAGAAAGCAAAAGGAAACCAGGTGGATTTCTTCACCTGAAAGTATTTTAAAGTGGAACATCTTGTAACCTAGTTAGAACTTTCCTACTTTAGGTAGCTTGCTTCCTCTTTCCATCACTTTCCAGGTGAATGTGTAGTAATAATCTAGTCAGTCTTTCAACCTCACATTCACTAATTATCAGTAATACGGTATACTCGTTGTGTGTATTTATAAATATGGAGCATTTTGGAATGTATAAAGAGCCTTTATTACAAAGCAAGGGTGCATTTGCACTAAACAGACCTGAAAGATGGTGTCTGTGCTGGGCTGTTAGGACAAGCGATGACACACAGATGCAGGCAGGCGGGGGCAGTGAGACCATATCAACCAGCTGAGCAGGTAATCATCTCAACATAGTGGTAACCCAAGCTACGGTCTGGTGGTCGTTTAGACATCATTGCAAAGAACAGGCATAAAGGAGAATAATGTAATAACACTTTAAATTGTTCTGTAATGAAGGCAGAGCAGAGAGATGTGCTATTTGTTGCAGTAGCTATAAGTGCTTGAATGTGGTGGTGTTAACTGGTGATCTCATGCTTAGGGTGACCTTTGTGACAACATAAAGATTCTTGATTTTATTGAGCTAATGATTTTGGCAAAGCTACTCCTTGTTCCAGTTTTTGGAAGAAGAGCTCAATGTGTAGATAACTAAGTTCTTAGACTGGGAGAATTCTGCTTTTGTGGGCAGAATACACATCCCCAAATACGTGTTTTCATCAGAGTTTCACATATTGTGCTGATATGCTGCACTGTATTCTTAATTGGTCTTGACAGTCACACCCAGACCCTGTGCTTGGAGTAGTCAGTATCATGGTTTCACCGTAAGGCTGTAGTGCTGTATAGTAACATTCATTATTATAATGCAACTTCTTTAGTTTGTTATGGTTGACTTGTTGGATGGAATAAAATATTTATAGCCTTTAAGTGTCCATAAATATATGTGTGGTCCCATACATACTGTGTTTGAGACCTATTAGCAATAATTATGTTTTGATATGTTACTGGCACTGTTTCTCTGACCAATGGGGTGTGTTTTATTTTTTCTATAGACCACACTGGCTAAACGCAGTGATGCACTAGATTCCTATGCTCTCAGCCGTCAGCAGTATGATTTTATAGGAAAATATCTTTATCTATATTCCTAGGCAGAAACATGCCAAACCTCTATTAACCATAGCTGTGTTTAAACAGAAGCTCCACACTACCATTCCGTCTCCTTTACAGAAGTCTGCCATAACTGCCCTTGAAATACTGGAAGCGTGGTTCTCCACTGTCTGGGACGTGCCTATAAATGCACACTTTAATGTACAAAGTTCATAAATCATACCAAAAGGTTTGAACTAACGTTCTGTGTGATACACACAAGATATTGTGTAGTGTGGTAGATGAGTTCACATTTCCTCTTTGCTTCTGTTGTGGCCTTGGACCATTTGTTTAACCTCTCTGGATCTTGGTGTGCTCTGGTGCGAAGCCAACAGAATTTACTCATCTATTATAAAATGTAAGGATGTGTGTGTTACCTCAGGGCTGACTGCTAGCACAGACTTTGGAACCGCTGAGTTTGGGTCATATTCTTCTACCAGCAGGTCCACCCCTGGGAGCAGCAATTGCAGGATGGCAAGGTCATGTTGTTATCCGGAAATGGGAGTCAGACCGTTGCTTCCCTAATAGCTCTCAGCAGACACAGTACTGAATGGGATGATTTAGAAGCTACGTTCCCCTCTGAGGAAACATGCATTTAGGATGCCAACCATGCTTGCCAGCTGTGAGCCTATTCCTCTGGGGCATTCCTTCCTGTCTTGGGAGTCCCAGGGTCTGAGGAGGTATTTGAGGTGAAGCGCTGAGTATGGTCTTTCTGGGATAAAGGCCCTTGGCAGTAGGCTACTAGTTGCTGCTGTTTGATCTCTCACTGGTGTCTCTGTATTCGCTATCAGGAAAGCTTACCATAGGTGAAATCTTGCCCTTGCCCCATTCTTGTACCCTCAGGGGTTTGCTGCAGCAGAGAGCATCTGAATTACCATTTTCCTCACTCTGCGAAGATGAGATTTCTAATTGCCCTCTCAGCATGCCATGAGATTTTCCTACTCTTTGGCTCAGGCTGTTCTTTTATTATTTATATATTAACCCATGCATGTATTTTTTGTGGGTAGAGGGTTATTCCTGATTTTCCCCTCCCCAGCAGGTGCAACCTGCAGTAGACCCCTGTGACCCGAACCAAAATACTCTGAAAATCAGCTTTAAGTGTTTTTTCCATTCTCCTGCCCTGCGAGTGCTTTGCTGCACTGTCTCTGAGCTCAGTGTGTTTCCTTTGCCTGAAAATTTGGCACACTGACATCTGCCTTGTCTCAAGCAACCGGAGCCGAGGGATAATTATTGTGGGGGTAGATGCTACATGAGGCAGCTGAGATCCCGGTTTTCAGCAGGAGCAGGGCAGTGGCACAGCCCCTGCGAGTGCGCAAGTGGGAGGGCTGCAGTTTCCCAGGGCTGTCACTCCCGCAACTTTCACCGGCATTAAAATCACTTAGAATTTAAAAACAAACAAACAAGGATATGTGAACTATTTTCCTGGAAGAGAGCCACAGAGATGGCAGATGAAGTGCCTCTCCGTCCTCCCATCTCCCAGACGTGTCACAGGAAGAAAGACTGGAGTTCGGTGTTTTCCTAAATGGGATTAAAACAGGCTCTGGAGCTGGCTTCTGGGACAGGACAGAGGAAAGCCAGGAAGAGAAGGGAAGCTCTGTGTGTGTCTGTGTTTTATAAATGTATCTATGTCAGGTGAAACTGTCAGAATCCCTCAACCAGCATTGCTGGTAATACCCCTTTTCATTAACAAAAGGGCTGCTTATTTTCTGTTAATAACAGAAGATGAGAGCTGTTGGCTGAAGTAGAGAAGAATAAGAAGTGACTGATTCTAGAGGAACATCCATGCTGGTTTTGCACATGCCAAGGGGTCGAAGTCTTGTGTCTCCTGCATTTTGTGAGCCCTGGACTTCCTTAACAAGTCCTTTTCTTTCCCTGGATCCAGGTAAATTTTCCTCTACTGCTTTAGCAGAAGGTGTTTTATAAAGGCAACACAGGATGTTTTACTCTAAAGGGAATCTAGCGCAGTAGCCAGCCTCTGAAATACTCTTTACTTGAGGCATACAGAAGAGTCTTCTGGCTGTTACTGCCCAAGAAGAGATTTTTTTTGTTTAATCTTTTGCTGCTGTCTTGGTGATTGTAACAGTCAATGTCAAAACTCTGGCCTGTTTTGGGAAAACAGCTTTCCACCTGCTCCTGAGCTGGGCAGCTGTAGCTTGCATTTCATCCTTTAATACAGACATCCCCAATTTGTAAAGAGAAGTATAAATAGTTCAGTTTAAAAATACTTTAAGTGGATTTGTCATGGGTAACAACCCTTGAAGGTTGTAGTAGTCATGATCTGGGCAGGAGTGTCCATCAGTCTGCCTTTAAACCTCTCTCTGTCCTCTTGGCCTAAAGACTGGTGGCTTTTTATATAGCAATGGCTATTTGCTAGTGGCACTGGAGAGTGACAGTGTGTACTGGTGTGTGAGAGGCACTGCCCTCTTGGAAGGAGTCTCCTTTTGGAAAGAACTGAGGCTCTGGCCAAAGTGAGTGGGATCTGAGCAAGGCATTGCTGCTCAGATCCTTGGCCTCAATGCTGAAGGTGTAGGCCAAATTGCTTGGCTGTGACAATATTGGGTTTTCTACCAGTCCTTGCGTATCTGCGTGCCCTAGTGTTTGGCCAGGATGAACACTGAGGTTACTCTCTCATAAATAACATATATTCTTCTCTTCTTTTGTTGGGGGAGTGTGCAGGTTTTTGGTAAGAATTGGGGTTTTGATATGAGGTTTTGTCTGAGTGTGCATACGTGTGTCTTGCTTCTGTTTTAACTTCTCTCTCTTTATTTGAGCAAGAGGAGGGCACGGTCAAAAAAAATGGAGTGGAAAGCAGAGGTTTGCAAAGGATGTTTAGGTCCCATTGGAGCTGTTGCCACTGTCCTTGGCGAAACCCTAAGAATACTTTTATTCTTTCATTTCTTTCCCCATCTCCTGACAAGCTTTAATCTTGCCCACAGCATGGGGTTATTTCCTGTTGTCTTAATTCTTGAAAACATCTTAAGGAATCAAATGAGGAAATGATGCCCACTGTTTCTATTTAGAAAGGTAGAGACTTTAGTTAGTTCTGGCACAGGACTGACAGTCCAAACCTGATTGAGTATGTGTTTTATCTGCCAGCACTCTGTCCTCCCTGGTCCTTCATCAATCTTCTGCATCTGGTTAACATGAGCTGTAGCAGATCTAGTTCAAACTCTTACTGCCAAAAGGCCAACACGTTGTCTTTACTGCATGCTGTGACAGAGGGGGTTAAACAGAAGGTGATGGTGGCTAATAGCTTGCTTTAGGCAGCAACACTGCAGTAAATGCTGAGATGACATGGGAACGCTCCTTTAGCTGACGTCCTTGTGAGCCTCTCAGTGACATCAAACTCCTGGACCTTTTCCAGCCGAGTTTGGCCTTGCCCCAGTGACAATAGATGTTAATCTGTTGGCTTGTCAAAAAATTGTGTTAGTGGTTTTTTTTACAGACCCATTTCCAACCCTCAGATTTCCCTGCTAGTAAACACAGCATTATGTCATTGTTTTACCAGGAGCCAGGCACCAAAGCCAACTTTACAGTGCTGTCGTCAGCAAATGTCCATCCACTCTGGGGCTTTATCTGAGTTCCCAGGCTTGCTCTTCCCACTGTGTTCTGTATTCTGGGCTCTGTGTCCATCAAAAGCCTATGGATGCTTTATGGGAAACATGTATAGGGTCTAGCAGTTGTGGCTAATGCTTTCCAACCTGTTTGTCTTAGATGGGGCTCCTGTACCTGTTTAGCAAAGATGCCTTGGTTTGTAAAGCTTCATCTTCTAGTGACTTTAGCCAAGAAAAACTATTGAATTCATGCAAAACAAGGTGAAGGGTTTTGCAGCCCAATCTTGTTCCAAATTGATAAAATAATAGCCAAGTCATAGCCAGGGGCAATACCCTGCCCATGCTAGCTCCTGTTTGTTTCAAAACACAATAGCTAAGTTGCTATTAAAAAGACTAGTTGTCAGATTGCTAACATTATAAATTAACTTCCTTAGCTTTCAGAAATAACACCACAGATTAAATAAAGCCATTTATAACACTCTTGTAGCTATTGTTCCTTGTCTTGCTTCTAAACTTATTTCCAGCTGTCTCTGCTGGGTATGAAAGTAAGGATTTACCTTCAGTGTTTGAAAGCTAATTGCATAAAACAAGTGTCTCATCTCTAGCTGTAGTTGGTCTTTCTGGGGCTGGCAACAGTCCGATCCTTCTCATACTAAGACCTGTCTGAAATGATATCCCAAATCATCTGAAGTAGTCCAGAAAGAGGAGAGAGAGAGATGCTCATTTGAATGCAGATCCTGAATTCTTCTGATACAGGCACGGGTAGATGATGGAGGAACAGGTTCAGCCTTTTGGCAATGGTGCAAGAATTATGACATTCTTGGGTATGAGGTGGAATAAAATTAAATGTTTTTTCTCTATTGTGTAATTAAGTTGTGCAACACCTTGCTGATAAGTGATAGGAAGGCTGAAAGTACAAATGGCTCAAAAAAAGAGAACTGACAAATTTCTGGGGACAAGATGACTGCTATCACGATATGTGATTGGACCAGAAATTCTGTAATCTACCAATTGCTAAAAACTAAGCACACTGTGTTCTCTCTGTTGCTATTATGCAGTTACCATCTAGCTTCATGAAAAACAGAGTGCTAAGCTTAGATACAACTTTTTTGGCCCAGCCTTGTTCTTCTGATGCTTTCCCAGATGCCCCTTAACGGTGTGGCACTCACTCAGGCTTCTGAGGCTTGCTGCACATTGCTAATATTATTGAGAGCTGTTGAGTCTTGACCAGATAAATTTAGGAAGCATAGTGCATGCTGTGAGGTGCTGTGAGGAAGTGTTTTATGGGGAAGTGAGCCTCCCATCATCACTTCCAGCTCCCTTCTCTGCTCCATACACTTTTTTTTTTTTGTTTATGGGCTACTGTCACACATCTGGGCCTTGGTAGATCACTTTTTGCTTCCTAGCCTTGGGTCAAGTGGCAATTTATTTTTGTAGTGATATCATGTCTGGTATTACTATTAATATATATTCAGGCTTTGTACTTATCTAATGCCTTTCGTCCAGGCATCCCCCAACACTCTGTACATCAGCACCTCTTTGCAAGGTAGGCACATCAGACAGGGAGAGCATTGCTTTTGCAGCAGTATATCTCCCAGCAGATGTGTCTACTCAGAGCTGCCACAAGACTAGAGGATAATTTGAGCTGATGGAAAAAAGTTTTATGGCTGGAAGTACAGTGAGTGTTTTTTTTTTCTTTCAACATAGACCTAGAACAGACCTAGGTCATTAATAGTGTGCAAGTATATTGCATTCCCACATATGAACCTTGAAGGTGGTTGGGTTGGCTTGATTGGAAGCCTCAGACTTCTGATAGTTAATGACTTCCAGTGTCAAGCATGTAGTGGGTTAATGTGCACTGCTGGGTGCAGCCTTGCCCATGTTGGCAGGGGTGAGATGTAGCTGCCTGGGAATAAGTTCGACCTCAGTGGGGTGATTTGCCAGATGTAGTCAGGCGCAATTTGAAGGCGAGAGGCTCCTGAGTCTGTCCTGTCCCTTAGCTGTGCACTATCAGCATGAGGGAGGATTGCTGGAGAGTAAGTTAGGGTTCTTTCATTATTTCATTTTCTTTCCTTTAGGGAGTTTCAGAGCTAGTCCCCAAGCCTTGCAAGTGACACTCCACTGGCAAAATCAGAGAAGAGAAAATGTGGCTGATTATGTTCCCAAGTTAGCTTTAAGGAGGGTAATTTTAAGCAGATGGTGTCTATTTAATGTTCTGAAAGCAGAGATAAATGAGTTTTCAGCAGGTCTCGGGAATGGAGCAGGAGAGATGAAGGGCATCATTTTAGTGGGCAGCAACTTGCCCAATGAGATGCTTGGCAGGCTTACTAGAGCACTTGGGTGAAGCCCTCTCTTTTGGCCAGCCGCTGTGCATCCTGCTTGGGTGAGAGAAGATACGGCCTGTGGTTTCTGACTAAGCTTCAACAACAGTAAATAATTCCAGATTGACGTTGTGGAAGCGTGCTGTTTTTGTGAAGGGGAGGACAAGGGGGAAGCCAAGCATAACAAGAATTTCTCAGTGCCTGGGGAAGAGAGCCAGGGTCACATTTGAAGCTTGTAGTGTTGGCAGGCACAGAAATAATGTGCCACATCACATCTGTATCAGTGGAGATAGCTGGGGCAATTATCAGCAAGCTTCTTTGTGGGTTGGTTTGTGATGCTGATGATCCAAAACTGATGCTAGTATGTTTCAGACTAACACTCTCTCTTTTCAGCTTCCATATCTGCTTTTTTTAATGTTTTTGGCATTTGTCTTTGGGGTAAGGAAGAGGCTGTAGCAACCCCTGGGATTTCAATCCTCATCAGTTCAAGCTGGGCAGTTATAGATCTGCTGCCATTAAAATCAGTATCGCTTGAAGCTGTCTACTTTACAAAGCTGGGTGTTGACTCTGCTCCAAAGTACTGAGCTCCTTGTCCAAAGCTGTCCTTGACCCTGGCTGTTTGGCCAGCTATCCTCCTGTCTGCTATTTCTCCATCCCCCTTTGCTGGGGAACATTCCCAGGACCTGACATGAAGATTGTCCAATGTCTTCACTGGCATGCTCAGTGCCAGTTTTTACACATCTTGTAGGACTAATTTCTTATCAGTGAACTAAGAAGGCGTCAGAATGGCTGCAGCTTATTTCATCAAAGAAATCTGAGACTCATTTGTCCTTCAGGTGTTTAACTATCTTAGAGGCTGATTTCTTGGGAGACCTAAGAGGGTAATAGTGTGCCTTATATTTTAAAACAGTAGTTTTCATACTGAGACTTGTGGCCTGTTTCAGAAGCACTGGTGAAGGTGACAACTGCCAATAGTTTTGCCTCTCTTAGGGTTAAATTCACCGTTCAGTGGATGAAAAATGTGCAGTGAACACTTGTTAAAATTATATTTGGTATCTTTCTAATTCTCCACAAGTGTCAGTGAAACTACAGAAGCGCAGTGGAGGGTGTGCTAACTGTGAAAGTGTCAGCAATTGGTAGCAGAGCGGGAGATAATCAGGGGAACCTTTACAAGTCTTTAATGTAATTTGCTAAAGGCTAAACCAGAAGGTTGCAAGCCATCTTGATGGAGCAAGATGTTTGTGCTGTGATAGCTATGGTTGTTCAGTGGCAGCTTCTTTGGAAAGCTTCTGTGTAAAGGGTTCATGTGTAGAGAGGCTGAGAAATGTGTGGTGGGGAGGAACCAAGGCTGACTAGTAGCAAGAGTGCAGTGATGCTTCATGCTTCCAGCTAACTGCTTCTCTGAGACTTGTGAAAACCTCATAAAGAGCTGGTGAAATCTCTGTGCAGCCCTACAAGGAAAGTGGTACAGATCTGTCTTAGGGGTTTTTTTTGCCTGGGAGACCTGGCATGATTTGTCTGTTGTTGCTGAGCAGATTGGTAGTGAAATTGGGAAAGAATGGCCCTGAGAGAGTAGTTTTGGGATTTGTTATTGCTGTTAAGGAGCACATCATTTTAGCTGCTAGCCTGGGGCTAGCACTCCTAACTGGGGTCAGTGCTCCCAACTGACCAGTCAGGAGACAAGAAAAGACATCTCCTGGGCAGTCGCACAGCTGGGACCTTTCGGTGTAAAATGAGCTATGTTGTATCAGATATGATTACAAGCATCTGGGTCAAACAGCTGATGCCTGGCTCCCTCTCCAGCCTCCCCAGAGATTGCCCATGAAGGAAGTATAAAGCAGTAGGGTGGGACAGCATTAATGATAACATGCTTGAGATACTGGGCCCATTTCCTGAGGACATGTTACCTTGTTGGCAGATGGGGATTAGCAGGAGGAGTTGGGTTGGGGGGACTGCCAACAGCTGTTGGTTATTTTAGAAAAAGAGAGGGGCTAACATTCAGCAGCATAACTCTGCCTGTAAAATACTTATTAAGCTTGTTGTTACTCTAATACTTAAGGATTATACAAAGGGGGTTAAAATTAAGAACATTTATTGCAGAATTGTTCCCTCTGTGGTCTTTTCTCCCAGGGGATCTTTCAATAATTGCTTAGTTCTCTTGCACCCAGAGTGTGCAGCTGAGGAAAACACCTACCTGACTCTTGTCAATTAACTCTGCTGCATCTAGGTTACTGCTTGTGTCCACGGGGGTTTGTTGGGCAGAGGAATTACGGTTCCTCACTCTTGAGCAGTGAGCTGTAGCAGTGCTATTGACTCCACACCCTGGACACTGATCTTGCAAAGAGATGCTGTTACCAAGACTACAGGGGCAGGATCTAGTCTCCCTTTGATCTCAGTTTAGATTGCATGGGCAATTGACTGCAACTTAACTAAGAGTGCACGAGTACCGAGGTGCTCACTCTGCCTGCAAACTCAGTCTGCTCAAATATATGGTAGAGCAAACTTGCTTTTTTTTGCAGCTAAACTTAATCAAATTGTCTTGCAGTGCAGGTCAAAGTTTATGCAAAGTTGCTGTGAGTTGACTAGTGCATATAATAAGGAAAATCATAGCACTTTGGTAATGTAGATACATATCAATCTCTTGCATGATTTAGTGAGCCATCTAAAATGGCTTCAGGGACTGGGAGCCTTTGGTTGCATCTCTTTAGTGTGGTTTGGTGTTTGTTCAACATGAAATCATTCATCTGGTGAACTGAGGGTGAATCAAAGGTCTTTTTTGCAATTCCTGTTGTTTCACTGGGTTTCTTTGGGAAGATCTTTTAATTTCTGCCCTGGTTTGACTAATCTTTGTAAAGAAACATGCTAATGATGATTCTGGCCGTGAAGTGCTATGGATTTGCCAACAGAAGAGTCTTTTATCACAACTTGAGATGCCTTTCTCTCTCAAATTACAACTCCTAATTTGATTTCTTTTGAGTGTGTTTGTATTTCAATAGTTTGTGGCTTTATTATCCTGTGTTTGTTGCTGTCCTCTTAGGCTGTAAGAACTTTCCCTCATGCTGGAAGAAGGAGGAACAGGATATAAATACAATTATTGTTACTATTGCTGAAAATTGGCCAAATCTCCAACACACCAAGTGTCTGTTTCAGTCTTATTTAGAGATATAGTAATACTCCAAAGGCTGCTCTAAAACTCTTCTTCTCTAATGAAATATATTAACTCACTAGAAATCTAATTTTCTAATAAACATTAAATTTAAAGTCAGGATTCAGCTGCATGCTTAGCATTCCCAAGGTAGCACAAACTGATGCTGATAAAAATAATATGGGCTGTCTGGGGCTGGGGGGAGATGTATGTGTAGGGGACAAAGTTGCTGGAGCAACTGTTCCACAGATTTTGGAGAAAGCCCTGGCTCGGTTTCTCCTGGGCTCTCAGCTGGCCCTGCAGCTGTGATGGCTCCTTTGGCACACCCCAGCTCCTTGGCAGCTCAGCTGTCAGGGAACAGCACTGAGGCAGATAAAAGCCCCTTGCTGGCTCTGTGAGTATAGCGGGATGTCCCAGAGACAAAATTTAATCTACCTTTATTTTTGGACACTGTCTGGATAGAGTTCTGCTCTGCACAGTGCTAAATTAGAGGATGAAACTGTGGCAGTGGAGCATGCGTGTCTCTTCTGCTGCCTCTGAGGAAGACAGCAAAGGATAGTGGCCTTGTCTTCCCACCATTTCTCTAAGGGCAGGATGAGTGCTGCTCACACCCATGCATTATCTTCTGCCTCCCGCCAGCTCGACTGGCATATGTTAATGCTGGTCCCAGCCTTTCTTCACTCTTTGGAGCTCACTGGAGAAAGGACCAGTGGAGCATGGGAGGTCAATGTCTCTGAGGTAGGAACCTGGGCTGCCTTTTGGGCTGTCCTCCATCTGGGTCTGTCTCTGCAGCATCCTTAAGTGGGATAGAAACGTTTTTTGAAGATGAAACTGAGCAAATTTTGGAAGCTGCTCTGCAGTAAGGCAAATACGAGGGCAAGGAAGGAGATTTCAAATGCATGTGGGTAGAAATGGGTCAAAAATTCTGCTAGGTGGGGTAGAAACAACTACAATCTTAACTGTCTTTCCGCATGTCCAAAGCTTGCTGGTTGCTAATAGAGCTTAGATGGGCTGATGAACAGAGTGCAGAAGAGGGGATCTCTGCTTGAGCCTCAGTCATGACAAATCTGCCCCTCCATAGGGCAGTAATGCACCCAGCAAGGGCTCCTTGCGTTGCAGCACCAAAGCAATAGCTGTGAAGGACCTCCTCTGCAGTTTTGTGGGCATCACAGGTTCTTTACTTTGTCCCACTCCTCTCTGACTTGTTTCAGACAAATTTGTTACTTGGGGAGGATTGCTCCAGGGGTCCTGACTCCAGCCACAATGCTGCTGCTGAACTTTAACCCCTTAATTGTGTTTTTCTGATTCAACCTCAAGTAAACTTGCATTTCTTGAGAGCAAAGGTGCTTGGGAAGATGTACATCTGTCCTTTCACACATGCGGCAGGTATGAGTGACTTCAGATGGTTGCTGCATGTCTAGGAGCATGATATACGTTCTCTTTCTAACACCCTATGCAGCTCCTGCCAGAGTACCACACGGGTCTGGGTCCCAGAGCCAGTCAGGCCCCTGCTACGTAGGGTGACAGTGCAGCTGAGCTGGGGCAGTTGACACCGAAAGCAGCCCTGGTCCTCTTTCTTGCACCTTCTTTGTCTTGGCACTTCTCTGAGACTGTGGTTAGCCAATTCAGGGAGCTAAAACGTCCCAAATTGTTTCCTTTTTTGGAAGAGAAACTTTTCTGTTGGTCAGTGGAAGCATAGGTCTGTGCTCAGGGATGCTATCCTGTGCTGTGGTAAAGTGTCATCACTTCTAGCTACTCCTGGCCAGAGGTCACATCCTCCCACAGATCCGATCCCTGGCACACTCCCTTCTCTCAAAACAAGAGGGATTAACTACAGCCCATTTCCTAGTAGGATTTTTCTCATCTGCACACCTGGTCCTTCTGGCAGATGTGAGTGGTAGTAACTGCTGGAGGGAAGGGGCAGCAGCAGGTGATGGTGAGCAGTGGCCAGCTGCCTCCTACATCTGCTCAGCTGCAGCTCGAAGCATGTCTGAGCTCAGCTGGGCAGCAGTTGCGCCTCCGACTTGCCAGTCTCCGTGACACACACGATGTTCAAAGTGCCTTTGCATATAGGAAGTAGTTTAATCATAGGTTTGTTCCTGGTTTCAGCAAATCTGACCAGAGTCTGCATTGTTGAGTGTAAATGTCACACACACAAATCTAACAACATCTGGTTTAAAGTGAAAAGAGTGAGGAAATGGGTGTTATGGTTAAAATAAAGTTTGCGTTCTGAAGCCCCTCCTCCACAGCTAGGTTTTGTTTAGATTGAATATAACCTGTAATATCAAGACTCAGCTCATATGTAGAGAGTTAGAGCAAAGGCTGAGTGTTTGCCATAGCCCTGAACTTTCTGCCGAGGCCATAAATGTTTTGGAGACACTTTTTCTGTCTCTGAACATTCTTTTAGCAAGCTCTCCTCCATGTTTCACCACCTCTTACTCTGGTGTGCAGCCCGATGGGGATATCCTCATTGACTTCAGATTACAACTTACACTGTTAGGATAAATTAAATCACAGCCCATCCTGGATGGGACCAATTTATCAAGAAAAGAGCTCCAAAGTGCTGGCAGCTGTAGAGAGCTCCTATCCCAGTGTGCATGGCCCTGCTGTCTCTCAAGGAATTAGCCGTGTGCATGTAATTGGGTCATCCTCCAGCTTTTCCTTTTACTGTAGCACAGTGTGAAGGAGCCTACAAATATATTTTCTATAGATGGCTGCAAGTCTCACATAACCCCACCCTGTTATTGGCAGCTTTCAAAACTGCATGCTTGCTCCAGATTTTAGGCTGTCTCTGGTGTCTGTGGGAAGTGGAGAGAATTTTTGATTGTGTATGTTGTACAACAGTAGATGTGTTGTCATGCCGTGCAAAGGTTTAATGTCATTTTCATATGGCCTAGAAATTTTAACTTTAAAAAACTAAACCGTGAAACAAGTGAACTTCTTTTTTTTTATGCCTTTAGGACAAGAAAGTTTTGGGTGCTTGTATCTTTCTTACTAGAAACTGTTTGATATCACTTTAAGGGATGATATCACTTAAAATAACCCTGCAGGCTTCTTTTAAACTCAGCGTTGGCTTGAAAACACAATATATGAAGCCCTATCAATGCAGCCTATCAGGATAACTAAATACTATGCATGGAGCAAAATATTTCCCTTTCATTATGAAAATAAGTGTTCTCTGCAGTGTTATGCTTCAAGCATGTTGTTCAAAAGATGTGATCAAGACATCAAAGAGAGGAAAATGATTAAGATAGCAGGAACTGAACCAGCTGCCTTTCCTTTGGTAATTAAGAGACAATCTCATGCATTGCCCTGCTGAAATTCCAAACTTTCTTTTCTCCCCTGAGAGCCGTGCTCTGAAGTGGGAGTCATTTTACTGCTTTTAAAATGAGCTGTTTAATTTTACAGTCAGAATAAGATTTAGCAAGAAGCAACAGTCAACTTCAGCACTGTGCTATAACGTGGCTCATTAGTCCCCATAGTAATTTAAAGGGTTGATACTATTTTCTCCTCTATTTTGGTTGGGAGGAGGTGGCAAGTTGATGGGTGCCCTTGGTCCATCTGACCTGGCTGAGGTATGCATGCATGCTTTTCCCACTGGACAGTTTGAGGGAAGGTTTCCCTAGTGCCAAAAACATGATTGCACATCTTACATGAGCATCCTCACAAACTCCCTGGTTAGGAGGGGCGAAAGCAGGCAGAGTCTTGGCCCACTCCATGGTGATGCTCAGTGTAGCTGCAGTGCAAAGGTGTATTTTTAAGAGCTGCGTCTTTATAAATTGGCATCTTCTGGATTGCACCTGCCACATACTCCATCATTGAGGTCCAAGAGGCAAGATAGGAAAGCAAATGCAAGCCCTACATGGGCACTAATTCAGTGTATTTCTCAAACTCGGGTGTCCTTATCTTGGCATACTTCAGGAGTGACCTGAAGCAGCTCTTTGTACTCTTATGTATCTGACTTCATGAATGCTGAGCATTAAAAGTCCTCATAGGCGGTATGAGAAAAGACCAACTGCTTTCACTTTTGCTCTTGGCAAAGAAAGTAGGTCTTGGCTATGACAGCACTTCATGTAGATGTGTCTGAGCTGGCTGTAGCCCTGGGTTTGTGTAGCTGGGACAGCTCAGAGCTTGGTGTATTTACTTAATTTCTCACCTGGATGTGGCAGTTTCACTGCAGTTACCTACCCTGCCCCTTCAAGGCCAGCTGAGGCCTGCCTGTCTCTGAGCTGTGTCAGGGCTGCCTGTCCCCATGCCACGTCATTAAGGTGTTATGGACCTCCTGTCTCTGGGATTCATAAACTGGTCCACAGAAGCAAACTTCTGTGCTCAAAGCCTGCAGTTGGACAGACAACCCAAACTACATTTGGCTTTTTCTTTTATAGAGTTTGGTGTGTTGTGGATGTGGGAAACTGGCTCAAAAACAATCTCTTTGGTTTGTTAATGCCCCCCTTTAAGATAGAAGCAGGAGCATCACCTCAAGGCAGCAAAAAGAACAACCTGTGGATGAGTTTGCATGGAAGGGCTCATCTCCTTTGAAATTTCAGCCTCTTGAAGTGACAGATATTTGAATTGGGGCTTAAATGAGAGCAGTTTCTGAGGAGAAAAAGCTGTGGTGAAACTTTTCTCATAGTGACTCGGGTGTCAGGAGGCACAGCTTCTGTCCTCACCCTTGCCGCAGACTGCCGTGTGACTGTTGGCAAATCACTTGTGGTCTGATTGTTTTCTTTCCTTTTGTTTTTTTTTTCTTTCTTTTTTAAATCAGAGTTGCAGAATTACCTTAATGGAGGCCATGGTGGCCGCTGGTAACTTGACACAAGCTACTGCCTTTTTCTTGCCTTTTCCCGACTTCAGTTTTGGGAGATACCGTGGTGTTTTTTCCATCTTTGTCAGATACCTTCAGCTTAGCAAATGGAACATGCCTTCATAGTGTCATACAAGTGGTATGTGCGGTCACAAGGAGACAATGACTTACAGGTTTAGATTTGATCCCTGCCCAGCTGTCCTTGACTGGGAGTGTAACGACAGTGACACTGGGCTTCTGGAGCCACATGTTACAGCTGCCTTGGAATTTACTAGATATAAAGTATATTCTAGGGTAAGGCTACACCTCCTTTTTGCAGTGCGATCCGACCTGTGCTCTTCCTGCAGATATCAGCTGAAGTTTCAGGTATGGGAGAAGGTCAAAACAACCCTGTAAAAACTACTTTTTTTAATTGGCTCCATCAGACAAGCTATAGCTGGAAACAGAGAAGCTATTGCATATGCTGTTTGTGGCAGGTTGTCTGTTTATTCCTGGAAAGGTTCCTCTTTGTGTTTTCTTCCCCAAAATTGCTTTCTGCTTTTGTGCAAAGGCAGAGTATAACCCCATCATCTCTGAGACACCTTGCCTCAGAGGTGACATAATATTGTATGATATGCTTTGAGTCTAGCCCTGGCCAAGCCTCTTTGGTCAGATGATGTCAGGAAGAAGAGAAGGTGACACCGTTAGCTGTTTAAAAAATCTGATTAAGCAGGGGAGATGGATCAAAAGAAAAATTCAAGTGGGAGCTGAGGCTGCTTGGGGAGCTAGGAATCCTGCTTTGTTAATCAAAATTACAGCTTGCCCAGGGCAGCGTCTAGAAGTGATGTTTGGTGCCATCTCGCTGTGTTTTTGGGGCTGAGCTGCAGCCCTGGATCCACCATGCTTTGATGATGGAGAGAAATGTGTGGGAGTAGAGTGTGCCCAGCACTTTACAGGATGAGAACTTTTTGGCAGCTTGTGTGAAATAAAGTCAGAGCTCAGGGGCATGAGTGTTGGGGCTTGGACAGCTCAAAAAAGGGGGAGCAGGCTTTTCTCTTTCTATTCACAGTTGTTCGCTCAGTGCTTTATTCCAATTGTAATTTGTAGTTACGTGCAAATTGGTCATAGTGATGTGTACTTATCAAAAACCTCTGTTATGCATAATGTAGTCCCCAACTTGTCCTTAATTTCTGTTGTGAGAGAGCTCCTGTCTGCAGCTGGAACCACTGTGGCTAAAAAATGTGCATTTTTAACTTTGGTTTTTGTGGAATGACACAAACTGAAGAATTGTCATTGCAGTTCATGTTCAATCAAAACTGAGACCTTAAAGGATGCTTTTCCTGCTGAAAGACAGGTAGAAAAAGTCTTTTATTTGAATCTACATCCTCTGGAATAATATGCTGCAGCTTGTGCAGAAACTAAAAGCACTGTTGAAAAATACTGAATGCAACAAATAAGTCATTTTGTTTCGTTTAAAAAAAAATTTTGGAAGGAAATCACTCCCAGTTTTGATCAGCCTTGCCATAGAAAAGAAGAAATTATCTCTATGTGTAACATAAAAGGGAGCTTAACCAACAGCCAAAATAACCAAGCCAAGGGAACATCCAGCGTTTTAAACAAACAACCCGAGCTTTAAGCTTCTCTCTGATCTCTTCCATTAAAATTCACTCTTGGAAACTATTTGATAGGGAAGAGTCCTGTCTCTTTGGATAAAAGAGAAATCTAACTGAAAGTAAGGTCTGCAGTGGATGCCCTGGCTCTGTGGCCATGCAGAAGGAGACTGCAATGGCAGGAGTTGGCTCTGTGTCCTGCTGAAGCTGTTCAGCTCCTGCCAAGGAGCAGGAGACATGTCACCACTCACCAGCGCCCCAGCCCTCTCCCTGGCTCATGTGCCTGTCATTGCTGCTTCCTGCCTTATCAGGACAAAGGTGACAGAGGCACAGAGTGCTTGGGGTGAGAAGGTGTCTCTGATGGTTTCTAATACCAGGTGTTTCAACTCAGAGCTACTGCAAACCCTTTGTGCTCTGAGCTGCAGCAGTGGCAGCAAGTAGCATCCCAGCTGTATACCCATCTTGTAACCCTGTGGTGACTGGGCTGGCTTTTGGGAAACCAGCCAAAGTTTGAGCAAGGCTCCCAAGTGGCTCGCTCAGAGTCTCTGCTGCCGATGGTCAAGGAGGCAGTTTCCATGGACGATGCTGGTGTTGGGATTTCCTACTCTGCCGTGGATGCCCTTTCTCAACAAACAGTTTCTGATGTAGCATGGAAGAACCCCTTCATCTCTTTTAATCTCTGATGCAGCTTCTTCTGTTAAATCCCTCAGCACAAATTGACTGATATACTTATGCTTGAATAAATTAAAAATATTTGTCTTTAGCCTCTCAGTAAGAACTTGAAGCCTACCCAGAAGGGAACCCTTCTCTTTTCCCTGTGCTTGCAGACTCCAGCCTGTGAGAATGTCATACCCTAGGTAGTGCTTAATGCAGGGATATTTGGTAAATATTCTGATACTGTGAGGAGCAGTCCCAGCAGGGACGGTGTCTGCAGCAGGGGACCGAAATAGCGATGAGGGGAGGGCTTGGATGGTGTGCTCCTCCGGGTGCTGTACGTGACTCAAGACAGCTGCAGACTCTGTTGGTACTTGATGGGGAAGAGGGTTTAGAGATTTTGCACAAAGCCCTCCCCACCTGAATGGGCTGAAGGAAGAACCTAGCACACGGGTTTCAGGCATGACTGCTGTCTGTGTAAAAAAAAAAAACAAACATATTTTAAGTGCCTGTGATCAGAGGATCCTGCTCAGTCCTAGTATCACACTATTCACTTCAGCCTAGTTACTAATCCTGGCACTGAGTTTGACCCTTAAGCTTTTTGTTTTTATCATGTGCTTTGATATGGTTGTAAAAATACTGACTGGCTGGCAGAGCTCCAGGGATTGGCTTTATATTCTAGCAACTGCGAAACGAATGTGCTTAAAGTGGTTTTATGCTTCAGGATATTGTTCTTTTTTTCCCACCTATAAGATTATTTTAAAGCTCATGTTCCCTGTCCTGGGGACATCTCTGTTGCCCTCTGCATGTTGTGCAGAGCAAGTTCATCCCAGGATTGCCTTTGCCCTGGGCCTCCAACCTGGGCATATGGAAACACAGAACTTTAGTAGAAATATTGCCTCAGGCTCCATGGGAGAGGAGATGGAGTAGGAGGTGGATTGGGACCTAGGAGGCCCTCCTTCCCCTCTGATGCTGAAGCCTGTGCTGGTCTCCTTGTCAGATGTGACTAGTGTTTGAACTTTCTGAAGCATTTGATACCGGAATATTCCCTCCCTGCTGAGCTGGGAGACCGTGTGTGTCTGTATGCCTGCACATGGAGTGTTTTAAGAGAAAATCCCTGTGCGTGACTGAGCTGCTGTCACCGCCATGCCAGGCAAGTCAGCGGGCTTTTTATATCCCATAGGATTTGAGTGTGCCACAGAAAGGCTCTGGCAAGTTCATTCTGCTGCCTGGAGGAGCACCTTTGGTTGTGTGGGGTGCACTACTTTGCTGCTGGATTTCAGCAACAGGCCCTATTAATATTGGTCCATATTAGTGTTATTTCAGCATTATCTGAAATGTTGTTAATTTAAGTGTAAATATGCCCTTGATACTTGCTTCACAAAGCTGTTTGCCCTTCATTTCTGTGAATAACTGTCCTTCAGCTCCCGAATACTAATCTCTGCTTTGCCTCACTCCTGCCAGAGGGCAACTTCTTCATTGCAGAGGAACATTGCACCCTGTAAGAGCGTGTTTGCCAGTGTCGAAGTGGATAGACAGGACTTACTACTGCTCCTTGAAGGCAAGTATCCAAAGAGAGCATTTTTTTCTAGGCCAGAGTAGGAGGCAGAAGTTGAGTGGGACATTATCAACACTGAGAATACTCAAGCTCTACAGTGGCAGCTCCCCAGTACACTCCTGGTAGCCTTTTGTTTGTTCTGCTGCCCTGGAGACCTCAGCCCTGGTCCTTCAGAGGACAGTGTGTAAACAGCTGCTGGGCACAGGGACCAAAGCCTGTTGGATTCTGCCTGTGGTATCTAATTTGTTCCAAGTGCTTCTAATAATTAGGCAAATAAAATTGTTAGTTGGAAAAGGAATTCATTTTATTGGGAGCATGCTCCAGGAAGGTTTTATAGCTCTGAAATAATAACCTTGTCAATCAAATAAGTGTTGCAGAGTGAAGAGGAACATAGTAGCCAGCTTGACAGTAGGAGACCACTGCCTGCACCCTGAAGCTCAAAATAAACTTGGTAGGAAAATGCACTATTTTATAGCCATGCTGCTGCCTTTTATTGGAAAAAAAACCTTGCCTCTAAGCCTTTTTTTTTTTTTTTTTCTGTCTTGTGCCTTACACTGTCAAGTTTACCTGTCCCAGCTATGTGCGCCAGTGCTGGCATTCCAAACAGGTGTTTGCTTGTGAATTTCCTCTGCATTTCAGTTCCTTGTTTTATGGGCCTTTCAGACCTAAGCACAAGCTTTTCCTGAAATGTTTTTCTTCCCTTCTTGGTAAAACCTCTCCCATCCATCTCACCTCCAGGTGCCATCCCCTTAGCTTTGAGCAAGTAATGTGGTTGTATTAGTTCTTGGAGGGAACTTCCAAACACGTTTGAAGCAGTGACTCCATTTCAGTGGTGCAGCTTCAATTCTGTTTTCAGCTGAAAATGTTGTGGTTCTTTTTAAGTCCATGTTCATCTTTAGGAAACAACTCTGTAGTGTTTCACAGTTAGAGTTGAGATTGGACCTCTCACGGTCTCCATCCTCACATCTATCGCACTGGCATCAACAGCCTTTGGCCCTGTGCTCACTTGAGGGTGGTAGGAGTTAGTCTAAATGCTGTTCGGGTTGCGGATTCCTACTTGTTTTGTTTTTTAGTGAGGAGTTTGGTAGCGTTGCTGGAGCTGTGATAGATATTCAAGTCCATTTTCACAGTTCCTTCCAGGGAAAATGTTGTTTATTGGCAGCTGGAAAAAATCACAAGAACACAAAGTTGGAAGATAACTTCAGCTCATGTCAACCTGAAAACAGGGAATGGTGCTTTACTGGAGTGATCTTGAAATTGCTTTTCTAAAAGGTACGTGCAAGAACATGTAAGTTCTGCTTAAGCTGGGTTTAGGAGCAGATCTACAGACTGTTTCCATAGCTAGATGTGTCCAGACTGAGAGACTTGTTCCTGGAGAGTGTTTGTATGTGAGCTGGGAGAGGTGCTTTTACCTTCCTAAAGTGTGTTGTAGGTTCACTGCAGTCTGCCACTGTCAGCTGCTGATTCTGGAGTGGCAGTTTCCTTGGAATGGCGTTTCCTTCCCCTCCCCACTACAGGCTGGTTGTAGCAACTGTTTCTCCAAGGAAGAGGGGAGAAGAGAATGGAATGGGAGTCCCGCTGCTTGGAAAAATGTTAGGAGCCATGCATGAACTGACTGTATCCCTTCCACTCTCTGCTTAGGGAACAAAGACCTTTGGAAAATGTTGCTGCTGATTTCCCTGGGATGAGGAGAAACCCAAGCCTTGCATGCCAGATGTCCTTTCAAGGGGAAAACGAATAAAGTGACATGGCTGGGATATTATTTGGATTGTTTTTTAATGTCACACCTCGATGGAGTCTGAGGTTATTAACTGGGGGATTGACTCTCAATATTGTGGCCAGATGCAGCAGTTGGCTGAGCTCCCTAGCTTCAGAGCTCACTTCTAAATCATGCTTTGATAATTTACCCTGCCAAGGAGATTTGCAGTTCATTGGTGTTTTGGAGTCAGTTTTTGTACTAAGGAGGGCTCCCATGTCAATGAGAAGGTAGCTGGGTTTCCAGTTGGCCTGGTGTTTCCAAGTGGGCTGGTGAACCTGCTGAATGGTCAGGTCTGCAGATGAGAATTTGCACCCCTCTCTCATAGCTGGGATTTCTCTGAACTCCTGAAAAACCCTTCAGCCTCTTTTGCCTGTCCCATTCCTTAAATCCATGAAATGGGCCAGTCAGCTAGAAGAGGTGTGACATTTTTCTGTTTTCTCTGTTTTTGCATGCATGATTTCTTGCTGTGATAGTGATTTGCTGACTTGGTGACGTGCTTGCTGGCTGTGGCTCTTTGTGGTTGCAAGTTAAGAGGCAGTGCAGCTGACAGACCAAAGCCACATGGGAGCCTCTCCAAGGAGCCCTGGCTGCTGCGCGACTGCAATCATGACCGGGCTTTCTTGCCACTGTGGAGGGCCTGCTTCAGAGCCCACCCCAGGCTGTTCAACTAACAATGTGGCATCTACAGCTAAGGCAGTTTAACAAGGGTTGGAAATGTGTGTAGACTGCTGCAGCTGTGGCAAGAAGCGAGCCAGCCTGGGGAGGGTTCAGTCATCTCCAGCTGAAAGTTGGCAGGACGTAACTCGCATGTGAAATGAGGGTATTGGAGCAATTCATGTATGTTGGAGTTGAGGAGATGTTGGGCTGGAGGGTTCCTGTTCATCTGTGCAAGCCTGGAAGAGCATCATCATACTCGATCAGGGTTGTAGACCAACTGCATGGGCCTGTTTTTGGGAAAGCCCAAAATTATAGTGAAAGGATGAAAGTTGCTAAGAGTTAGGATTTTCAACAGGGACCGCAAATCAACAGTTGTACAAGTTCAGGGGCTGTAATTTGTCACTTCTTTGGACAAAGTGACAAAGAGGAAGATCTTGAGAGTCACAGACTGCAAGTGAGCAACTGAGTTAAGTGTAGGATTAAATCCCATTTAAATATCTGGAATTTAGGCTCTTTTTTGAAGTGTAGCATATCTTTCAGTGCCTTGGCAGCCTGAACCTCCAAGGGATCACTGTTGTGATCTCTGCAGATCATTCAGTCTCTGGGAATCATTCAGCTTTCTGGGAAGATCTTCTCTACTGAAGAGATTGTATTTTTCCATGGGACCAAAGCAAAACACTAATCCCTTCAGTGTTTAGAAAAAGGAATGGTTACTGAGGAGATCTTTTGTGACCATGAGGAACTGGAAACATCAGGATGCCATCTCACCATCAGGTGAGACTTGCCTCTGTATTTACATGCCATGAAGAACTTTTTGGCTGTCTTTGTGGAGAAACCTCACAGGCAGCTTGGAGAAGCAGAAATCACCTTCTCTAGTGCATTAGCCAATGTGAGTTCCAGGCATGTGGGCCTAGGTTTTGCTCTTGCCAATCCCATCCAGGGCAGTCCTGAGCTTGCTGAGACAATCCTGGAGAATGCTGATGGGAGCAGTGGTTTTGCCCTGTGGTCAGCTGTGTCTCAGGGCTGGTGTTTATCCTCCACTAAAACTACCAGCCAGTTCTCCAACTGGCCCCCTTTGCTTACCCTCAAAAGCAATTTGGATGGCTAACAAGAGAAGATAGACTAGGGAAGCCTAATGGTGTGTGTCTGGCACCTGAGCCTGTGGCTTTCTCATCTGGAAGAGCTCCTGCCTTAATTTTGCCTGACTGTCTCTCCCCTCAAACGAGAGCAACCACAGTGGCTGTCAGACAGGATTTGTGGTGTTTTGGGTGAGACTTCCTCCCTGATTGCTGCTTCCAGTGGGATTTGGTTGACCTGGGAGCAGATACCTACCCCTTTTTTTTTCTTCTTTTTTTATCCTTGGAAACCATCTCACTGGCCTCCAGAATGATGAATTGCCCTGTCACTGAGCCCAGGGGATGTCCAGCATGTCCATTCCTTCTATCTGAGGCAGAGCAGGGCAAATCCTGGAGCAAGTGGTCCAGTGGTATTGCTGAGGGCAGCCCCTCTCATTTAACAGTCTGCATCTGCTGGTGTGTGGGCAAGGGTTTATTTTTTACCCTAGAAAGTCCTGGAGAGCCAGCTCACGTCAGCGGGCTGCAAACAGAGTTGGGCCTGTGGAGACTGTGGGTCTTGAACACAGAGACCTTCCTATGCACCTCATTTTAATTTGCACAGCAGCCCATCTGCTCCTGCTGCAGAGCAGTGCACAGAGGCTGCTGGAAAGGGAGGCACTCTGCTGGAGCATGGGGTGCTGTGGCTCTTACCAGAGCCTGCTGATAGCACCCATCCATGGATTGGGTGATTTTACATCTCTCTTTGTGTTGTTCCAAGGTAGTGAGTGGTTTATACTGGAAGAGTATTAATTCAATGTTATTGAAGCCTTAATGAAAGGCACAGTGGGCCAAGCCCTGCTAGTTTTGCTCACGTTTCACAGGGCTGAGGAGGGTGAGATTTGATCCTCTTTGGACATATCTCAACTCAAAGGGCAGTTGCAGGGGAGAGAAAGGAGGCAGGGGAATTACAACACTGAAAAAAAATCCCGGGTCTGCTCTGATCCGTTTTGCAATAAGACACTTCAGGGCGTGAGTTATGATGCTGTAATTCACACCTCATGCCTTTCATGGCATTTGGCCGACTGCTTCATGCCCTGCGCACGTAGCGTGAATGACTTCGGCTCAGCTTGCCCCCCAGCCGGCTCAGCCCTCAAGCGGAGATGGCTGCAGGTCTTAGCTCTCCTTCTGCTGCTATTTATTTCATCTTTCCCTTTGGCAACCAAAGCTGTGGCTGTTCAGAGCAAGCCTTGCATCTCTGTAATCCAAGCCGACTTTGGGTATCCTTACCTGTAAGGAGATGCCTAGTGCTAGCAAAAACCCAAGGACATGATAGGTAGTAAGGAAGCTGCACATTGCTTTGATGTGTCTGCACTGCTTCTGTTGCCTGGTGGAAACATTTGGGGCAGTAAGGGTTGTTGCCTGGGAGCACCAAGCAAGGTTTGAAGGCTGAAATGGTTCTAGAAGTTGTTGAGCACATCCTTCTTTATCTCAGTCTCCTGCTTGAAATCCACTCTGTAAGAATGAGCACTTAGGGAAAGGATTTTCAAAGCAGGTCACTATTAATGAAAGGCTTGGCAGGAGATGCATTCATCCTGCAGCTCACTTCAGGGATGGAGTAACTTGTTTACTGCCCTTGGGTAGGACAAAAGTTGTTACTTGCTTGTCTGTCTCTCAGGACACCTGCATGGCAGCAGCGTTTCTGTGCCCTTCAGCCAAACTGACTGTCCAGCCCATCAGCCCCATCATGTGCCTGTGACTGGGAGTGTGTTGGCAAAGCAGCTGCATGTTGAGAATATTGCTCTGAAGCTGGCAGCCGAGCCAAGTCGAAGAGGAAGCATCTCTTGAAAATGCCTGTCCTCTTCCTAAGCTCCATCAGCACAAGTTATTGCCTACCCAGGGTCACTAAATGCACAAGTTGACTTTGGACCATGCTGTGTCCATGTGGGCCATTGGTGTGCTGGCAGCCAGGCCTGGCGTCCTGTCAGGATGCTCTTTCATACTATTATCTTTTTATATTGGCGTCATGTTAAATTACAGTGGTGCTTCCAGCTCCTTCCTGCGTTAGCACTTCATAAACTGGAATTTTAAATTGCTTTAGGAACCCAGGTTAAAAACTTTGAATCCTCTGAATAAAAATTGAAGTCAAATCCTCATTTTTTAAAAGGGTCCGGCACTTGGAAGTGTTACATCACTAGCAGTTGGACCCAGTGGCTGTGACAGAGATGTATGGTGTTCAGAATTTCCATCAAGCCAGAGCAGCTTCATCCAAGTGATTCTGTGCCAGAGCTAACATGCCCTGCAAAGACGTGGGACTCTGGTGTGAGGGGGGCTGACCCAGCCAAGCTGCATTGTGGGCCACCATGGACTGGTAGGGCTGCATCATGGAGGAGACAGGTCAGCATCAATTTGGGCATCTCGGAACCAACTAGACCTTTTCTTGCTGTACATCTACCTTAACTTCAGCCCTGTAGACATCAGATGTCTGTCTAGTATAGGAGCCTCCTGCAGGCAGAGGAAGAGACACCTCCAGAGACTGAAGTCTACACTGGCCATATGCCTAGAGAAGGATCTGAGATGAGTAGCTTCGAACGGTTTAAGGTCCTGACTTTGGGATGCATAAAACTAGGACTTTTTCCCCAAATCCTGCCTAGCAAATTCCTGCTGTCTCCAGATGCTGTATGTGTCGAGTGCAGTTGTATTAGTTCTTGAAAACCTGCTGTTACAGATAGTAATTTTTCTGGGCTTTGGGTGGTCACTTAAGCAGATTTAATAGAATTTATCTCTGTGGAACATTAATAATTCCCTTTAAGTAGCTAAGAATAGGAGAATATTCAGGCTTGGGGACTGAAAGGAAGAGGTTTTTTTGTTGTTCCAAGACACTGTAAACCATTAATTTGACAGAAATGTAAGTGCATATAGTCATTTTGCTGATTCATATTTTATTACTAGTTTTGATAGAACATATAATACAGACATAGCCCTAAAAGGCTTATTTCTAAGGTGATTTCATGCTGACTTGCAGCCACACGGTCTCCTTCCAAAAATGAGTAACTCCAGGGGTATGTGTGGCTTGTGACTGGATTGTGGTAGATAAACGAGAAGGAATTAGTGTGGTCACCATCACTGCCACCCCTGGCAGCTCTGACAGTGCATTACTAAACAATTGCATGTGTTTCCAGAGAAGACAGTTTGTTACGGGCGGAAGCTGTGTGAGTGACAAAGCCCAGCCCAGGGTGATTGAAAATCGCTGGGGATGTTGTTCTCCCCTGTATCGAAAGGGTCCAAGTGGGCTGCTAAGGTGATGGTTTATGCCAGTACATGAGCCACGTGTGAGGGCTGATTTGGGGATCATGTCCTTTGGCAGCATGGTTACAACTGCTGGTAATAGCTGCATCCCCAAATTTTACATCCTTTTAGGGGCCCATCTCCTTTGTGTACCCCATGTACAGTCTGGGGACAAGCTGTCTGGATTGGTGGGCAGTGCAGGTCAGTAGTACAACTTGAGGAATTTTTCCTCTGGCTGTAGTACAGTCTGGAGACTCATCTCCCAACTCCTCAGCTGGGGACAAAGTTAGACAGTGTGACTGTCCTGTCCAGCAGCTATCCCTGTGCCCAGCAGTGAAATATATTTTTCCACCACAGCATCTTTGTATTTGTAGGTTTTAAAGGGGGAGAGACATTTTAAGCAGCAATATCCAAAGCACAGTATTGCTCCAGGCTGAAAAGCACTTCTGTATCCTTGTATCCCAGCCCATCTGCTGAACCCACAGCCTGGTGTGCTGAATGGATGCGATCTGGAAACTGGTGAGGATGACTGCATGTGCCTCTGCCTGTGTGTGGCCCAGGCTGCAAACTGCAGAGTTGGGGAGGGATGGGTTTACGCTGTCCGTGATAGTTCTACATGCTTGGGGCAGGAGAGGGTGTTCCTGCAAGTAGGAAGTCAGGAAGCCAAGCGTGGGAAAAGTAGGATGATTGTGAGAAGAGTAGGAGGGAAGGGAAGGAAAGGACAGAGACAATAGCTCAACTTAGCAAAGAGGCAGTGATTGAGGGTGTGAGGATTTGGCAGAGTATCTTCCTGAAAACCCTGAAGTTCCACAGGAAGAAGGTAATTTTGTATTTAATTCAGTGCCGTGCCCTGACAGGAGGGAATCTGTTCTGTGCAGGACTCTTGCATACGTTTTCCTGCCTTGACCAGAAGCACTGGAGGGAATAAGGAGGCTACTCTTGTGTTTCCCTCTTCTCTGGCATTTCACTGTGCAATTCAGACATTCTTTGCAAGACTAGGACACAAAATCATTTTCTTCTTTCAGTCTTCTTCACGCAAGAAACAGATTTCTCTGAAGCCTGAAATCAAAGGTCACTGTAGTGAAAGACATTTTTCCAGTTACTTCAGCATGGTGTCTTTCTGGGGTTGTGGAAACCTGTTCCCCTCTTTCCAAGAGTTGGTTTCACATTGTCAGGATTATCCTGTAGACAAGAAGTATGTTCTGTCTTATGTATATGTGGTCATGCAGTATAATCAAGGATCTACGTGCGTTTCACGTTTGTTGAATGGTGTTTGTTTGAGGATAGGTCCATTTTTCAATCACTCTTCCAGCATTTTACAATTAAAATGCAAATACTCATCTGTCAGTGCATTATGCTGGCAGTTCTATGATGCTTTACTGTTGATCTAGTTGATTTCATCTGAAGTTTGATCCTTCAGTCGTGCATGAAAAATGTAGTTGCACAAACTGTATAGAAATTAGAAGAGTTTGTCAGGGTTGTTTTTTGTCAGGGATTGTAGATCACGCTTAAAGTACTGTAACCCTCAGGTCTGGCTTTGTGAATCTGAGGGTCTCTTGGTTTACATTAACTTTTTGTTTCCCTCTACTCAAAATGAGAAGAAAAAAAAAAATTATCCCACTATTCTATGGCAAAATCCCAGGAGAATTTCCATTATTTGGACTAATAATGTCCCAGAGCTTTGTCATTGTTCTGGAAGGTCCTGGAGGAGTTTAGCTCCCTTTCCCAGGCCCTTGCTTTGCTTTTCCAACACTGCATCTGGGGGTCATATGTAAGGTTACAAATCAAAGCTGGAAGATTTGCATGCTAATATAAACTAAATGCAAGCGTTGGTACAGAGCAGGAATCCTGAACATGAGAAGGTGAAAGGGAGGTTGGGTTTTAGCAGTTTTAAGACTGACTGTGCAGGGAGCTTTTGTCCTTTGTGTAAGTAAGGCTACATCCCTACAGTGTGCAAAAATGCTCTGTGCCCATACATGTGACAGGGTCAGAAGTATCATGGCCTGCTCTGTTTTCATATGGTCACAAGCTGTGTATGCTCTAGTACTGCACATGAGCCCCATAGGTGGGGTAATGCATCAGTACAACTCTGCTGGTACAACACAGATGGGCCTTTGCTCTAAGAGCAGAAGGAAAGATACTTGGAGAGATCTCCCACAGGCATAAATAACTGTTTGCAAAGATCTGTAAAAACAGCCATTTCCAGATCGTATTTTCTGTCTCTGTACAGTCTCATCAATCTTGATGCATTAAACACAGTAGCAAGCAAGTTCTTGTTTGTTCTCATTTGACCAAGCTATTCCTGCATCCCTGGCCCCAGGGCACTTGATGACAAAAATCCCTTTGCCTTAAATATGACCAGAGTTCTGCTCCTTCTATTTTAAAAATCCCTCAAGTCAATTCCTCTTGTGCCAGAGTCAGTTCAGCTGCTTCTCTCTTAAGCCTCTCTGATTTGGCAGCAACCTTCTGATATTTTAGCAGTCCCACTTTTCATGTGGTGTTTTATACAGCACCATGAAGGGAGCAAAACTCTTCCTGTTGGCTTCCATGGGTGTAATGACTCCGTAATGGCAGTAAAAACCAGATGCACATTGCACCCATTTGGTCCAGGGCTGCATTCAATTTACAAACATTGCCCTCATCTGAGTGGTGCCAACACTGACCGGACAGCAGATCTCTTACAGCTGAAGCTAGAAAGATATGTTATAAACTAAGGAGAGATTTTGAAGGAGCTCATAGCTCATTTCATATTAAAAATTAATTTCAGCGGAAGCAGGATGAGGCCGTTTTTGAGTCAATTTTTAAGATCTGTTCCTGTGTAGGGAATAAGGGCAGGGGAATGAAATAATCTTAATTTTTGAAAATTACTTTTAAAAGGTATTGTTTTCCTTTTGGTCTATCCTTTACCCTGTGACTGACATTATGGTTGTAAGAGATAGATGACTGGGCAGAGGCACCTCCAACTCGCTTCCATATCCAGCACTGGCACTGAGGACTCCTACATTGAGTCATGCTCTCCAGTGTTGATGTGTTTCTGTGTACAACAACTTCCACTACAAATTAGTTTCTAAAACCAATTTAATGGAAGTGATGTAATTTTTGTATTAAAAATATTTTAGTGAAATGTACTTGAAGGACTTGAAATTCAAGGGTCTATTTTACCTGTTGATTGTTGCTTTTCCCTGTTATCTTTCTTTTTTCAAACAGAGTTTCTTCTCTTCTACGAGGATATTTTTATATTGTGGAATCCTCATGAAACACCAGCCACCTGCTGGGGAGAAAGACACAAGCACTGAGTTAAAATAGTTTGTAATTCAAGTGACACACAGTTTTAAGAGGCAATAAGCTGAAAACTTTTAACCTTCAAGTGCAGCTGGATTATTTTCATTTGCTTGCCATAGACAGCTTCTTTTAGACCCAGGCAGGGTATTTGAGAAGGCCACAAGGGAGCCAGGTTTCACAGAGAGCCTGTATGTTCTTGTTTCCATTTTACATTTGTCACTCTACCATTCTAATGCTCTGTAGGCTTAGATATTGTGCTTTCTAATTGTCTGTCAATTCTTAAATGGCAGAAACTCAGTCTTGTGGTTATTCTGCTTCACAAATAGTTCTATTGCCCATGGAAAGTAAGTGCAGGTGGATAGAAAGAAATTGGAAACAGAAATACAAGTCCACGCTGCACTCTGCACAGATGGTCTCCCTCCCTCATGCATGTATGTATATCTAATGGATAGATGATGTCTGCTTCCCTTGGCTTCTCTTTCCTTGCAGGGAAGCTGCTATTCTGCTTCCTGAAGCTGGGAGGTGGTAGCAGGGAAATGACCAGTCTTTACTAGTCCTGCTTCTTACTCTGTTTCTGTAAGCTCTAGTTATCAGATATGTTGGAGATAAGATAGGAGCCTTGACAGGTCTTTGACATGACACAGGGTATCAGTTAAAAAACAAAAAAGTCCTGCTAATGCAACACAGATATTGCATGTCTGTAAGAATTAGACACATCATATTCTTCACACACACCCCTAGGAATGAAGTTAAATGAAGTAATCGAACAAGCCTGGCAAGAAGCTCAGAGGTGGTTTGTAATTGAGCTGCAGGGCTACCAGCCCTTCCAGTTCTGCAGCTCTCAGGTCAAGTGTAGCAAACCATGGCTTCAAATTCCACTTTTTTACCTTTTTATGCCTCTCATGGCCATGCAAATGACTATGCAAAGAAATGCAGCAGGGAGCTTTTTCCCTTTTTGGCTTATTGCTCTGATTGTGTGGGACTTGGTAGCATCGCCTTAGCAGGAAGGTGCTGGGAAGGCCTGAAGTCAGTGCTTAAAAACTGACTGCTTAAAAACATTTTGGAAGATGCCAAAAACTGGCGAGGTGAAGATGAGAGTAAATAGAAATTTGAGTCATGGATTTGAAGCCTCATCAATGTATGAGAACAATATGGGAGGCTAAGTATTGTCTTACCCTGCCTGTGTAAACACAATGAGCTGGATTCATCATTCAGATACAATCCTGTTACTTGTCTGGTCCGTACCCCTGTAGCTAGGAAACCAGCAAAAACATCTAGCCAGGTGCCTCCATACTCAAATGAGCTCCTCTTCCTCTGTTCTTAGGGATGTCTGCTGTCTGCCTTGAGGCAGTTGTTTGCTTTTCTCATTTGTGTTTAACTTCATCCTGGTTAACTCTCCACCAGGAGGAAGGTCTGTGCTCATACAGTAGCAGTGGGGTTTTCTAAACTAGAAAGGACCCAGCTTGAATCTCAGAGCATGGCTGGCTTCAGAACTAGAAATATGTTTATTTTTCTTTTACGCAGAACAGATTCAATGTGATAAGTCTAAAAAGAGAAGCAGTACTAATTCCTTTTTGTTGCTCTTCAGAGCTGAAACAAGAATCAGAGAATCACAGAATGATAGGGTCCACAAAAGAAAACCATGAAGGATGGAAAACTCTCCTATCCCTTTTTTTTTTGCCTTCTCTTTGTATTTTTAATTAGTGTAAATTAGCTTGCAAATTGTGCTGCAAACTGGAATTGCTGTGTCCTGCTTAAACTGCATTTGTGATGGTGGCTGCTCACAGATGAGAAATGGCAAACATTGGGGCTGTCCAATTTGTTCCCTCCCGGCATACCGTAACTCTGCTTTGCTTCCAAAACTTACATACATGCACCATTTGTCCATAAGACCTGTGAGTCGTTTCAGCTTTTTCTCAGTTACGTTTCCCCTGTTGGTAATGGAAATGTGAGCAGAGTAAAGGGATGGCCGTGAAATCACATCTGCTTCATGAGAAAGCCCAATGCCTTGCACCGGCGTGCAGCCTGCGGCAGCCCTTGTGCTCAGGACTGCTCTAAGGCACCTTGCCATGGCAGCAACAGCCTCGTGAGAAGCTTTCCTGTTTGGGGCTTCTTGGGATTTATGTTTCTTCCAAGCCTCATCTCCGTTTCTCAGCTCAGGCTTCAAATTCCTGGAGTGAGAACAGCTCTGGACTAGGGTTGAAAATAGCTCTTCCTTGGCCCTGCCCTGGCTCAGTTGTGGTCCCTTGGAGACCGTTGTGCTGAAAGGTGACATCATTGCATGGCACCGGTGGAGGACTTGCCATGGGCTTGGGGCTGAGGGTCTGACTTCATCTCTCTGGGAATTTCCCAGGTTTCACAGTGCTTTTCAGGGCCCTTTGCATGCTGGTGAGCTGGGCAAAAAGCCCATACTGCACTCTCTGGATCCAGAGTCAAATGTGATCCAAGTGAAGTGAAGGCGCAGGTGATGTGTGCAGGAGCATGGCTTACATTCCTCATGCTTGTTCCTCGGGCATTTTACTCTCTCTGCTGCTACACTGGCTCTTGTATAGGGCAGGACTTGAGGACACTGGGAGCCCTCACCCTGGGGAAGCCCTGGCTACTAGTGCTAGTGTCTTGTAGGGTTGAAGAAGATAACTGAAATCAGTGATGATGCTTCTGGAAGGTGAGCAGATTTGCTGCTTCTGTGGGTACTGAAAGTACTGTTTCTAGAATCATAGAATGTTTGGGCTGGAAGATTACTTTTAAAAGTCATCTAGACCAACCTCCATGCAGTAACCAGGCACATCTTTGAGTAGGTGAGGTTGCTTAGAGCCCTGTCCAGCCTGACCTTGAATGTTTCCAGGGATGAATCTTCTACCACCTTTCTGGACAACCTGTTGGAGTGATAACTTGGCTGTTATCACTCCAAATCTTTGTCTGGGCCAGCACTGATTTGTGCTCATCAGAGCATCTTTAACATCAAAATGGTTATGCCTATGAAGTCAGTGCAGTGTCTGTCCTCCAGTAATTTAGGGCACAGATGTGTTGACTTTGTGGAGGGCTGCTGCAGTTTTGGCTGTTTTAATGTAAACCCCACCAGCTAAATGAACCTGCTGAAATCACTGTAAGCCATGCCAGAGTTGGGCTGACTTCACGCAGAAGTGGACCAGGGAACGTTCACAAGCTGAGCTGTGACTGTGGAAAGTTTCCAGCTCACAGGCAGTGATAGCATCTGAATACTGGGGGAAAAGGGTTGTCTTTTCCAACTCAATCATGATTCACTGGAGGACAAAAATCCAAGACTTTGACAGGAGACTTTGAAGAAGCTGACATCCTCCAGGATAAGAAGGGCTGTCATAATGGTATCTGCATACAAATTGCACCATGGTGTTGTTTTTTGCATTCGTAAAACTTTTCTAATAGCTGGTATTTACTGTAATTATTTATTAAAGGTTAACAGCACCCTCTCTTATGTGTGCAGAGATATTTCTAGTCTCTGCTTTCCAACCTTGTCATTGTCAATAGTTATTGTATTTTTGGATGTTCTTATGTCGGTCCCATCAGACTGCTCATTTCAGGCATTTATCTTCTACTCCAGCTCATCTGGCTATAGAAAACAAAACGTTAGCCTCTAAAAAGCCAACTGAAAAACCGGTCACATGAGAATAACCTAAATTCTGTACCTCTGGGGTTTGTGCCAGCTGGAACTGGATGTTTCCCATTGAAAACAAGACGATCAACGATAAAGTCATGCCCAATGACATTTGAGTGAATGCTTTTTGTAGTAGGAAGCCATCTCTCCTCATCACTTGGTGCAGGCAGTAAAGGGAGAGCAATAACTTCAGTTTGCAAAAATTTTCTGCTGTGTGGTGGGTAAAATGGAAGTTTCTCAGAGCTAGAATTAAACAATAATTAGCAACTGATAAAATCCCCCTGACGTTCTGCACCTTCTTTCATGCAGCATGACTATTAAGAGCTGCTTATCAAGCTCAGTTCCTGATTAATATTCTCCAGTTTGTGCAAGCCCACTTGTAATTTCTCTGAAGAGGGATTTAATTTACAATATGTAGAAGACTGAAAGAAGAATGGATTTGTGAAATTAAAAATTGAACATTCTTAGTGGTTGGAACACCCAGTGATTGTGCAGTGAGTTTTTTGTAATTTGTACTTCAATTATTATTTATTGTTAAGGACTTTATGTTAAGGATCTGTAAAGTGAAGCATTTGAATAGCAGCTGCTTTTTGACTCCTTCCAGGTCATAACATGGCAGATACACAAAGCAGATCTTTTTACCTTAAGTAATTAATTATTGTAGTAATTTTTAATATGCAGTCATGATTAAAGTTTATTTTTGTGCATGTACAGACTGTAGGAAAACACTGTACTTACATGGACGAGCTTGCTCCAAGATATGTAAGATGCTTTAATTTTACATTATTTTCTCAAGAAGCAGTGTGCCAAGGACTTGGGACTCTCCCATGTGCAAGACCAGCTGTGTGTTGGAGTGGAGGCTTGTGTGGTTTTGGGGAGCTGTTGGATGGCGCAGAAAGCCCTCCCTCTGCTCTGCAGGCAGCTCTCGAGAGCAATGCTGGGATGCTGGGCATTCGAGCGTGGGACGGCACTCCGTATTCATCTGATATTTCCTGCATTGTATGACCTCGGGCTCCCCCAGGACTGCTTTTCTCATTCTCCCCTGGGATATCCTTGATCGCTTTCATAGCAAGCCGTTTTAAGATCTAAGCAAAAAAAAAAAAANGCTAAGCTGGTGTAATGTTTGCTGCTCATGAAAAGGTTATGGGTCCGACTAAGGCAGCAGGAGTGAATAATCACCAAACTCTGATCTCTGAGGAAGAGAAATGTGATATTGAAGGCTTTTGAAACCTCTTAAGACCTTGCTTTTAAGATCTGGCATTTTACAGATCTTTTTCAAGCAGTTATATCCCATTATTTTAAATGGTGGCTTTAGAGAAGCAATTTGATTTACGCAAACAAGCAACAAAAATCAATAGCCATTTCAGATTTTGTACCCATGTCCTACCAAGCAAATTTTGAGCCTGTTCCTTTCTTGCTTCACAGATCTCAGGGTTATGATTAAAGGCTTTTCTTGCTCCCGCTATGATCTTCCCATGAGATAGAAGTTAGTGCATCTGTATGCTGTCTACTTCATCACTTACTAGGCTTGAAGTGACCTAAGGCTCAAAAAAGACTTAACTGCTGTTTTAAAGTGCAGCAAAATCATGGCTTGATTGAAGTCAGCGGCAGCTTCATTCCCACAGAGGCTGGATTTCAGAGCTGGGGTTGTACCTACACCATGCGGTGGGGTCCTGCTCCTATAACCACTCCATGCATCAAACACATCCAACCTTTTCCCCAGCCTCTTGCGTGAAGGGAATGTTGTGCCACTACTGCAACACCAAACAATGCTAGACTCTTAAAGCAGGATTAATTCCTGTCCAGACTAGAGCTTGATCAAGCAGACTTGCAGGCCATTAAAAATTTTGAGGACACACAGTTTTTGTGGGTTCTGAAGAGTAGCATGGAGAAACCTGATGTGCTGCGAAATTCAAAAAGCCTGGATGTCTCTGGCGTATGTGTTTTGTTTCTAGCTTCTGGAGAAAAGATGCATAATTAAAGAAAAATTATAATCTTTATTTGCATGTACCATATGTTTCTCCTATCCCTGTCTCATCCCCTTTGTGAGAACCCTGGGCCAGAATTACAGTATCTGAAGTTGCTTTTGGATCTCAGTCAGCTCCCATCTGTCATGATCTGTTTTTAATCGAATGGGTTTTCCATCTGAAAGTAGCTGTTGGATGGAAAATGAGTAGAAATATTTGTGTTGTGAATTAGCTCAGAGTGAAGCTACAAACTTCTTTTTTTTTTCTTCTTCACAACAAACACATGGAAAAATATTCTTCAGTGTAGTGTGGCTGGCCTGAAAATTGGCAACAGCAGCTTCCTTCCCAGGCTTTAACCCCTCTGGCTTGTCTGTGAGGGTAGGATCTTTAAAGGAGACCTGAAATCTTCATATCACACAATCTTATCTCCGCCCCATGAAGCAGGGCAATGCTGGTGTCACCCTTGTGTGTATGGGTGCAGCAGGAGGGAGGCTGGGTGGCTTGGTTTTCCAGGAGAAATACGAGATGCAGCAGAGCGATAACCTGGGTTTTCTGAGAGTTGTGCTCTCACCCCTGGGCAATCTTTCTTTTGCCAGCCTCGATGGTCTCTGCTGTGGGATTTGCAGATAGGTTTGATATAACTGAGTCTAATTCAGACTCTTAGTCCTTACCCTCAGTGCTCTATGAAAGGCCTCAGATCTCCTTAAAAGTCTCTGCTCAGCATGTCTGGTTCTCAAATACCATGAAATTGGGCTGCAGGAGATGGGGAGCAAGCTGCCTTGGGGACTGAATGCGATTGTAACAAGCAGAGAGGAAAGTGAGGCTGCAGGACCTCCATGGTTTCCAGGATATCAGATGACACTGCTCTCCTACTAGGAAAGAATAAGAAGGGAAAAATCCCTTAGTGGTCCTTGGAAAAGCATTGTTAAACCTGTTCTCCAACATCCTTCCAGGGGTTTTCATGCAATACCTTTTATCATTAAAAGCACAGAAGCAATTACCCTGCATCAGTACCTTGGAAGATGGGCTAGCGTCCTCAGGGAGGTAGAGAAGAGTCACTAGAGACAGAGAGCTCTACTTCTGCATCCATGGCAAAATGGAGAGCTCCTGCTGCAGCACTGGGGCTGAGGGAGGAGGGATGCTTTCCTGTTTCCTCTGCCAGATCCTTATCTCACTCCATATGTGAAACCTGGAAATTGCTTTAAAACCCAGGAGCTGGCCTACCTGTGATTTCCATTACGTTTGTGTTATGCAGTCACCCTTGATGGCTCCATCCTGTGTTTGCTGAAGCCTCCTGTGTATCTGCCATCAAGGCCACAGGACCAGCATTTGGCCTGAAGGCGAGTGTATGAAAAAAGCAGAATCTGGCTCATTTTTTGCCCCCCCCCCTTTTTTTTTAATGCTTTGAAGGTATTAGGGTCAAAAGGAAACATTTGTGTGTTGTGTATATATATCTATACATACACACATATATATATATATATATATATGCATGTACATGCACATGCAAATTATTTTTTTTCACAGAGTCTGGTAAAGAAGTGTTTCTGTAAGATGATTGTTTGGGGGATGGACTAGGGCTGGACAAGGGAAATCCTAGCTTATTCTGGGCTTGTGTTGCTGTTTCCACCAATGCGAGAAAACAGCGTCACTCACCAACCTGCTTCACGTTGTCTTTGAATCATTCTGATAGGTGCCAAAGGCACTGAGTGGTACGATGTGACTTAGCAAGGGCTGTGAGCTGCAGCCATGTGTGTATGGGTGTACATAAGAAGCTGTGTTGCACGGCTGTAATCCCACAATGCCTCTGGAGCCGAGTTCCCTTTGAAATTCCTTGTTGAACTAGAACCATGCCTTTTCTGGGAAGGGCCACGGTCACCTCTCCATATAACAGGAAAACCTGGAGCATGGGGTTGGAGATCAGCAAGCCCATAATGGGCTGTTGCTTCAGGAGTGGAATAACTGTCCCAGGCATGCCTGCAACATGACCTGGGACCCTCCAGACAGGTGGAGGTAGAGGGCAGGATGTGCTACCACGGACCAGAAAATGTACCATCACTCAATTAAAGCTGTAATCCCAGGAAGAGCAAAATCAATGGGAGCTTTTGATGGGGACAGGTGAGAGAACACTGGGTGCTCTCCTGAGCCCTCTGCTAAAAGCTGCAAGAGGGCAACAGCTTTAATTTAGGCTAGTCTTGCACGCAGGGCTATATTCTTCATTGTGAGCAGAAGCAGCCAGTGAGATGTGGAATTAACCTGTGCTGACTGTTCAGCCTTTGGACATATCCTGTGTTTTGTGGCTCATGCTGACTTGTGTTTTCTTTTTCCTGCATAGGTCTATATAATCAATGTAACATGGTCTGACCTGACTTCCCAGATCATCTACCGAAGATACAGCAAGTTCTTTGATCTGCAGGTAAGTCTGTCTTGTCTGAAATACTATTTTCACTCACTCTTCCCATTGTGTTTCCAGCTTGGTTAGTGGTACCTTTAAATAAGGCTTTGTGCTTGTTTGGTCTGTTACATGTCATGATCTTGAAACTTTTCAGACTGTCCTTGTAGGGTATAAGATAAATGGGTGGTATGCTCAACAGTGCATAACTTGCACTGTAAAGACACTTAAAGCTGACATTTTCATGAATGGTTTCTGTTGAAGAGAGGATCTAATTTTAAATACTTCAGATGCACTTAAAACAAAAAAAGAGCTACATTCTGGGTCCCCAGAAACTACATACCCAAATAGTTGAAAACAATGGAGCTTTTGCACACTCCCACAGCAGTTCCACACTATAGTTCCACAGACAGTGGAAGCCTTCCAGACCCTCCTCCTAATCATCTACCCAGCAGGCCAGTGTCCTGGCTCCTGCTGTTTTGTACAGCTCCTTTGCTGTATTCTGTGTCTGTATTATTTAGATTTCATTGAAAGCTTTCTTGCTGGATAGCTGATGACTGAAGTCTGAAGCCAGGAAACAGGAAAAGTCCAAAATACAAAGTTTTAGTGTGGGCATCAGCTACTTAATTTCTGGTTCTGCTACCAGGCACCTGCATGGGCAGGGAGAGCTTTCTGGCTGGTGTCCTCTCTAGCAATAATCCTTCTGTGTCATTGTACCTTTGTAGGCAGCAAAACTATAACTGGCTGGGGTGAGAACAAATGCTGTGGTTTGTCAGACTCCTGAACTTTGGGGGAAATGTAAATTTTGGGCTGGAGCTCATGTCTGGAGCTCGACTGCGGTTAGATGATCAAGTCAGTACACAGCTGACCAGGCTGTGTCCTGGGAGATAACATTAAGCCTTTTTGCCATGATAAAAAAAGGGTTCCTCCATTGGGTACTGAATCTGAGATATCTTGAAGAGTCCTAGTTTCGTCAAGGCTTTCCTTTATGTGTTGTTCTGGTACTTGAACATCTGAAGTCTCCAGCCTTTTTTGCAAGCTGTATTGGTTATGGCCTCCTGGTTTTTCTGGTGGAAAACAGGACCGTTTCTATCACTAGTCCTGATTTCTGTTTGCTGGTGGCTGGAAGACAAAAGAGGGATATTCTTAAGGTTCCTCTTGTGCCCCTCTCCACTTCTTACTGGGCTTACTGGAAGTGCCAGACCTCCCAGTCCCACTACTGTGAAGAGTATGCCAGTGGCTTCTCTGTGTCTGATGTACCTGTTAAAGATGTACAGCTCCATAATTGCAAATATTTGTTGTCAGCATGCAGATTGTGGCCAAAACTCTTTCTTTCTCTCTCTTTTTTTCTTTTTGCCCTACTTCTGTTTTCATGTATGTGTTCTTCTGGGTCTCCTGGTCTTTCCTGGTCGGTTTGAAAAGTTCCCATCAAGCATGGAGTTATCAATGGGTTAGTGTGTTGGACAGGAAATGATGTCTCAATCAGGGAGTGAGTCCTGAAAGGTCCCATTGATAAGTGCAAGGGGGCCTCGCGCCAGTGGAAAACTCTCACTTGCACAACGCTTCTCCCCCCATGAGAAAATACGACAAAAAAGTAACAAAATTCCCTTCCTTAACCCTTTTCCCTCCCAGGGATCTCTGTCAAGGCCACCACTGCATGAGCAGTGACAGCCCTCTGCAACAGACTCTTTAGCTCCTGCAGTGTAAGGCTCACAGTTACTGGAACTGAAGATGTCACCTGGGGCTTCCATGGTCTTGTCATATCTCTGTAAGCATGTCTTTGTGGTGATCTGTGGCTCAGTTTCCCAGTTGTAAGACGGGAACAAGGCCCTTTGTGCTCAGGCTGCTGTGAGGTGCTTTTAGACTCGAAGAGGTGAGTCATTCTTTTTTTTTTCCCCTATTATATCTGGGCTTTTGATGCTGCCTGAGCATCTACCAGGTGAGGCAAGGGAAATGTGTTTTGAGTCTTGGGCTGCAACATGTATTTACAACTCTACTGAAGCTTGCAAAGGGAGTTGGAAAAGCAAATGAAAGGGTACGGCACTTTGGGAAACCTGTGGCTTGATGTGCAGTGATCCTTGCTCAACAGCAAATTTGCTCTATGTAAGAAGATGACGTGCTTAAACAGAGGATGTGGAAGCTTGAACTTGTAACCTGGCACTGATCAGACCTGGGTCTTGTCCCTGCTTATCCCCCTGTGCCCCTTCCAGTAGAAAATCAAGCAAATGTTCAGTGTGTAGTGCTTGGCCGATTCATGGGCACCACTCGTGTCCAAAACAGCTGGAGTCTACAGGTCTCTGCCGTCTCTGCTTGTCCCACTGTGTCTATGACAGAGCTGCACTTCAGGGCTTCCTAAGCCTGCATGTGTCTCGTTTGCTTTTGACTGGAAGTGGAGGAACAAAGGCTGATTTGTAATGACTTAATCAGGGCTGCAATGCCTGGTGTTGACAGTGACACTGGATACCACCGGTGGGGAAACACAGGGGGCTGCCCAGAGGCAAGGAGGGAGGAATACAGATAATTAATTTCACTACTGCAATTTCATGTTTCTTTAAAGGGAGCCCACCATTCCCCAAACACGGTCTCTGAGAAGTGGCTAGGTGGTTTTGAGAGCCCTTGCATTACTAGATACTGGTTTTTTTTGAAACACTTCCTAGCAAATCCTCTTAGGCAGTGCAGGCAGTAAGAGGCTGCTCTGTCCCAAGAATTCAAATCCCGAAAGAGTTTGGTTGTACTGTTTCAGCAGCACATATGCTTGAACTGGGAGTCATGTTGTGCTCATGATGAGTAATAGGGCAATGAAACTAGGCATACTATGGGATTTGGAAGCTGGAGTTTGCCCCATGAAGGTGTGAGAAGTACAGTAAACAGAACCCAATGCAACAAGGCAAGTGTTAGCCCTGTGCTGCTTCAGTGAGTGCTAGAGATCTATAAATAGGGGCTTAAATTAAATCAGAGTGTTGCTGCATCATTTAATTATGCAGCCAAGTCACATCTGCTGCTGAGCGTGGGTCAAATAATGGCAGCAGAGTACATGTGGGTGCCAATTTTCAGTAAATAGGGTTGAAACTATTGGATTAACTGCATAGATGAAAGCATTACGATAAATGGCTTGTCAAGTCCAATTAACTGTTGTCTTTTACCCTAGAGAGACATTTGCACCTGAGCACCATGTGGGGCCAAAGCTACCTCCTAATGTAATATTTTAAGTGCTGCTTTCTTGTGTACTTGCCCACAATGCAGAATGGGGGAGTATGAGGTGCCCATCACTGGGAGAGTGATGGGAGCATCGCTTGTAGGTAGTGCTGACCCTCATTACAGGCTGGTGGCTCACTGAGTCATGCTCTCTGGATGCCATTTGAGGTCTCCCATCATCACTGATGGATTTGCTGGTGGTAGTAGCAGAACCCTGTCCTGAGCTGGTAGCTCAGCAGTGCTCCTGTTTTCCTGAAAGGAGCTGAGAAAGGACATGGTTTTATTGGGATAGCAGGGATAACTCCTGGCATTGCCACTCTGCAGTAAAAGACATCTACAGATGTAAGGCCCACATTTTTCTTGCTGGAAAGTGCTTTTGGAGGCTGTCAGTAGGATGGGGATTTGCAGTTGAGTGCATGTATAAATAATTACCCAAAGCGTAAGGTGAAGTGTGGGGATGCTGCCAGCTCACTCTCCTTGTGGCTATGCTGGGCTGGAAAGCAACAAAAAAGCTTGCAGCTGGCAAGTACAAAGGGTGGCTCTTTCCCCACTTCCCATATCACCCTTCCAGTTGCTCAGTACCACCTTGGGCTTTGTATAGATAGTATGACCCCCAGCTGGGTGTTGCCCCTCGCAGTTGAGAAACTCTCCCTGCAGTAAAATGAGCAGGGAAAATGTGACCAAGCTTCAGTGCCCGGCATCTTAGGTTGGATCACCAGTGGCTCATCTGCATTTTATCCAGCGACTCCAAATGCTCTGGTCTAATTTCATGCATATGTTACTCAGTGCCTGGAGTCAGAGTATGGACAGGAACAGAGCCTCAGCAGAGGGACCAAACCCTATATTCAGATACGAGCATCTCTGTGAGGATAGCTGGATCTCTGTGTGCCGAAAATCCTTTCTCACAATAGCAAAATACAGCTTTCTCCAAGGCAAAGCACAGCAGCTGGCTTCAGCGACGTGCCATAATCCCACATTGTGTTTCTGGCTGTGTGAGTGGTGAACGACATCCCTGCTGGAGCCACGACAGGAATGTTAGGTAGGCAGATTGCTGTCTCTCCACACAATGACCCACACAGACGTTTTGGCTGTAAGGAGACATCTGAAATGTCACAATTTTGAGAAGGCAAATAAACATGGCTCTGTTCAAGCATTCACTTTGTGTATCAGTTAGCAAAAAATTATCTGCCTGATGTGGTCTGCTGATTTAAGCAGGTTTTCTTCAAAGTGGCACAGAAAGAGGAACTCACTAGCAGCCAATTAGAACATTAAAAAAACCAAAGAATATCAAGAATTTTATTAGGGAGCGGAAAGAGATGTAAGTTGTTTCTTTGCTGACGATAAAACATCAAGAGCTTCATTTGTTATTGCTGGGGTCATCGTGATTGTTTATAGAGCTATAATAGAGTAACTGAGCACTGAAGAGGACATTAAACAAAAATGGTACTATAAAAAACAGTAATTGCATTCTATATCTCTGCTTTTCTTACTCAGAGTGGAGTTCATCTGAACACTGCTGCTTATTGATCGTTCTTCCGTTACATGCTCTTCTGTCCAAACATCCCTTTCTTGATACCGAGATGTATCAGATATTGTAACATCCCCTCTGGCTTCCAGTTAGATGGTTGTAACTGTGCCACATGCCCGAGCACTCTGTATTTCACCGGATCACTATGATTTGAAACAGGATCTGGTGGCTTTGAGGTGCAGGCTTTTGCAGGCAGAGCAAAGGGGGAATTGGCGCAGGGTACTTGCAGAATAGGTGCCTCATGTGGTTCTGATGGAATTGTGCATATTCACTCCATTAGTTAATTTGGGTTAATTGCCCAAATGGAGACCTACAGTCCTAAATCTTGTGGTCCAGTGCAGTCTAACTCGGTAATGGCTATTTTTTGTAGGACCTGTGATATTTTGTTTTGTAATATTCGTGCTTGTAGCTCTCCAGGAGCAGTGAATGGACAAGCTGAAGCATGTGATAAATTTTATCAGTGGTGAGGAGTATAGGTAAGAATGCAATGGGACAAACATGCTCTGGTGCTTCCAAAGCTAACTCCTAACCTTCAACCTTCCAGGCCTTTTTAGCAGGATGAGTAGAGTCACCACATGGTCTTATCAGCCATCCACTGCAGCAGGGTCACTCTGCAGCGCGTGATGATCTCTTCTGTAGGTGCCCCCCTTTGCATGGCTCCTGGCACTGTGGCAATGGAAGAAGGGCTGTTGATGTGGCTCTGTGCGTGATGCAGCTTGCCCCTCTTGCAGCGTGGGAGGTTTGCATTAAGAATTCCCAGTCTCTGACAAGCTCGGGGGGTGTTTCTGTTGCGCTACGTGTGTGTGTCTGAGGGTGTGTACGGAAACAGGCAGGAAAGCTGGAAGAGAAGGTGGGGCTGAATAAGGCAGGGGAGGAGGTGAGGAGGAACAGCATAGCAGAGGGTTGTTGCATCAAGCTCTGCTGCAAGTGCGCAGTGAAACATAAAGCAAAGGGGGAGGAAAAAGAGGGAAAGTGAAGCTCTTACTTACTGTCATTGCTCTTGCTGGGCTTTGTCAACATCGCCGGATCTGAGCTCTGCAGTCAAAGCACGTGCCTCCCTCAGTGCTGGGCTGTGCTAGACTTGGCCAGGATGGTCTGGGTTGCAAGAATCAAAGTTCTTCTGCTCAGGTTCCCTTAGTATGGGATGCTGGTCCTGCTGTAGACATTGAGAGCTGCTGTGAAATCCTCCTCCTGACCCATGAGGTTCAGACCCAGGATTTGGCTTCAGGGCCATCCCTGGTAGTCACAGGACTGTGGGGATGGAGTTACTCCAGCAGCTGGGATGTAGACTTTGGTTTGAAAACAGCTTCCTTAAGAGCAAGACTGAAACTGAAACAAGCCTGGGAAAATTCAGAGGAAATCTGAGCATGGCTCTGTCAACATGTCTGTTCCCAAAGGTCAGTGCCGGCTCCTTGGGGACAAATGGCACGTCCTTTCTTCTGAGTAAACACGGGTCAGTTTGCTGCTGCCGCTGCTGCTATCCTGGACAGTGTGTGGAGAGGTTGGCAGTGGCAGGGTTTGCAGGTGATGCACAAAACCAGATTTCCAGGGGGAGCCGTTGGATGTGAGGGCTGACTGTGCCTCCCGCATTTTGGCAGCTGTGCTGGAGCTCCTAGTACAGACGTGCTTGCAAGACTTGGCTTTTAGTAGCAGAGATCTCCTGATCCCTGCCCTCAGAAAAATAGCCCAATGGCAAAGCTGGCAGTAGCAAGGCTTGCTGGGGAAATTGAGATACCTTGGGAAAAAAACCCGGCAAAACAGCTGATGTGGTTATTGAGCTGGGAATGGTTGTCTGAGCTGATTTAAAGGCTATTTAAGTACCATATTTCCTTCTAGAACTCAGTTGGTACCTTAGAATACCAGCTGACTTGGAGCAGTATCTTTGTCTTCAGTGAATAAATGGAATTGTTTATAATTCTTATTTCCATCATTATTTAAAAGTTTGGTTGGCAAAACAATCTGTTCAGCTTCCAGTATTTGTTTCCAGAGACTTTACACGTCAGACAAAGATGAGGGCCATGATTGGGAAATGGCAAAGTGCCTGCTAAGCTATGATAGAGGCCACATTCAATGAACACGGCAAATAACCTTCAGCTGAGAAAGGGACCCAGCTTCCAGGAGCCCTCACCTTTGTACTTCTGCACTTGTGTGCTGTTGAGACATAAAGCTGACACTTCAGTCTTGCCCATACATTACAGCATGGAAATCATCTTCATGGTGGCTACAGGGGCATATTTGCTGCTTAGCACCAGTTTAATATACTCCTTAGCTTGCCCTATGTGCAGGTTTGGCCAGGACACGGGATGAGCTTAGAAAGGGATGTGATGGATTAGCCAGCTCCTCAGAGTGTGTTGGCAGCAAGGTGAGAGCAGAGGTGATACTCACACTACCCCATCTTGATGGTCTGAAGATTCAGTAGAGATGCCCCTCTGCAGAGATAGGGAATTGATTTTGCTATCAAAGGATTAAGGATCTGGGGACTGCCATGGGTCAGAGTTGAGTCTCCTGCCAGTACCCTGTAGTACCTTTTTAACCTCTCGTTGTGCACAAAAGGTATTGCAATATCAGGAACACTCACAGGAGTCTTACACCATCTGAACAAGGTGGCAGTGAGGTTTTGGGATTGTGGTTGCATGATATCCTGACCCCACTATGGGATGAGAATCTCTGGAGCTGCATTTCTGAGGCTTGTGCCCTCCTCCATTCCCTTGCTGTACAGAACTAGGGTCCTGGATCCCATCATAGCACCAGTGACTGTGATGGATGCTGTCTGGGGTCATTTCACCACGTGGGTGTTGCTCCATACAATTTCAATATCAGCTGATATTCTTCTGGGTGTCAAAAAGTCCTTATTTCCCAGGTGTTCAAGTCTTGTGTGTGGAATCAGTAGTATCTAAACATTTCATCACACTTTAAAGAATATTTGATATTATGTGACCTAGATTTAATGCTAATTCACTTCTAAGGTCTTGCAAGAGCATGACATCAAGTGGCAGGCTGCTCTGAAGATGAATTTTTGCCTCCATCCTTGTGATCTCCTCACGTTCTGTGTTGTGACAACCTGAGCTCCTCCAGAGGGGCTGCACAATTAGTGATCTACTCTGCTGAAGGGAGTTCATTGTCTGTGCTGATTTCCTGCCTTTTGCGGCCTTTGAGCGGAAGTTCAACACTGGCAGATCTTTGTTAGCATTCTATTTGTAGCTCTTCTATAGGCAGGCTCCTGAACCTAAAAGTAAAACAAAGTTTAAATAAGCTACAGGCTCTGTATGTAGTTAGACAAGTGAGTAGGTTTTTTTGTTTTGGCATTTTGTTTTAATAAAGATTGGGAGCATCACAAAGAAGTTGACTTCTTTACTGCATCCTTTTAACTTTCATGGCCTACTGCTATTCCTCCAGCTCTTCTAAGGTTTGGGCTTTGCTCTGCATGATTTCTTGAGGCCTGGATCCCACACTGTTCGTACTGTTAATCTCATCAGCCAGGGGAGAGTGTGAAGTCTATCTCTGAGGTGTGTGATTGTGCTGGGTTGGTAATGACTGCAAACTCCACTTCATGGAGGAAGGCCCTGGGGAATTGAGGGGAGTGTGGAGTTACAAAGTGGCTCCAATTTCAGATGCAGAGTGAGAGCTCATAAAGCAGAGTTCACCCTGGAGACCTGATATCCAAAATAGTGGCTATGGGAAGTGTTCTAGTTAGGAGCCCCCAGAAAGTGCTTTGAGCCTGGACAGCTGGACCAGAGCTTTCCCTGGCTGCGGAATTACAGGTACAGCTGGAGAAATCTTAGAAATTAAATGAGTGGTAGAGCTCAGCAGTGATGAACTCTCATTGCTTATTAAGAGCCTAGTGGCGTGGGGTTTTTAGAGGGTGTGTGGATTTCAGGTATGAAAAAGAAGCCTGCAATGAAGGCTCTTGACCTAAAGCTGTGTAAGCTTTGGGAAAGTTCAGCTGTGATGCCATTTCGTGGTACAGCTTCTCTCTCCAGTTCAGATCTGATGGCTGTAAAGTGATGCCACGTTACTAGATGCTCACTTATTCATGGGATAGCATTTTTACAATGGGACAAAGACTGAAAAAGTCTCTGTGGGTATTATTTGGAACCCATAAACAGATAGCTTTACCTGCTTTTTGTGTGCATGCATTTTTTATTAATTATCTAATAAGAGTTTAACTCAAGCAGTTTTGTCCAACCCAAGAATCTCAAGGGAGTGCTGCAGAACTGTAATGGATAAGAGATTTCCCAGTGGACTAATTCACATTGTCTGGAGTAACTTACAAAGGATTAAAGTTGCTCTGCTGGGGAACAGGAAGGTCAGCTTATATCCTACCGTCTAATACTCTGCATCTACCATTTGAACTGCACAATCTTGTTACCTGCAAAGATCCTTCAAGGAATACCTGAAGAGTATCAAACTCCACTTATGGGCCTGTAACAAGCACAGAAAGCAGTGAAATTTGACAAAAGGCTTATTTCATGGGAATTATTCCCTTGCTTTCTACAGGCATGGTTTGTGTAAGTTGTTCTTGTTGTTAGTTCCTACATCCCATGCCCATCATTGACCTGGAGGCTGAGAGGATGGGACCCTGCAATGTGAGATGGGCTCTCCTGGATAGAGCCACAGAGAGGGAAAGCAGCAAGTTCTTGCAAATGAGCTGAGCTGACTACATCAGCTGAGTAGGATTCAGACCTATTTCATAGCTGTGTGCTGCTTTTCATGTTAAAAATCTGAACATGTCAAGATGCATGAGTCCCTGTGAGGTTATGGTGCTAATGGAAAGCACATGTTTGGAAAACATGCCTGAAATTACCAAAAATTCTGAACCACAATGGAAAATTTTGGTATTGGGAGGTATCCTGGTTTTGTCCCTGAACAATATGTTGTACGAGGGATTATACAGAATGGTGGTAAAACTGGGCTGCAAGTCTTTCTTCAGCAGAGCATGTCAAGCCTCAGCATATACCTCCTGTGTTACCCCATCTCCATTATGCTGGTGTTGGAAGGTCTCATCATAGCCCATTAAGTCTCTACAGCAGGATTTAAAGTTCAGCCCTTGGGAGGAGCCCACTTGTTTGTTAACTTTGTTCCAGGTTTTGTTTGCTGGAACAATAAAACACAGGAGAGCAGTTCAGCTGTGGGACGGGCCCTAGCCAAAGCTGTGACTCTGTGGCTGCTCACACAGGCACTGAATTCTCCAAGTCCCGCTTTATTAGCATATTTCCTCTTTTATCCGTGGATCAGGATCAGCCTTTTTATTTTTTTTTCTGGGATCTGTGTGAAAATTAAATTCCTCAGTGGGATTTTTCTGTGGCCTTTTTTCCCTGAAGCACCCAAGCCCAAAAAGTTCATGCATGACAATTCTGCCTCCTCCACCACTTTGCCACTCTGCCCTAGTCACACTCAGCTTTCAATTATTTATACTGCTGGAAAATTGCATGGAGTTCACACCCCCAGACCCGAAACACAATTCTGCTTTTGTGTGGGGAATACAATCCTTCACTTTAAGTGTGCGGAGACCAAGATGAGAAGTGCCTGTTGTGTTCGCATCCCTTGGCTTGCGATGAGAGGAGCTGGTTGTTTTCACAAATGTCCTAAATAGCCCTGCAAGGGTTACGGGGAGTTTATTTACATTATTGCATTTAAGTGCAAATAGAAAATTACCCAGCCATAATGGAAAGGTTATGCAGGGCTCTGTCAGGGCTCTTTTCCCTGCCACCTCGCCCCTCCCGGCTTTCTGCTCCTACAGGCTCAGATGTGGGAAAGCTGTGTCTGGAAGGAGCCATAGCTCTTGGTCCTGTAACACCAGGGTTTGCTTACAGGACAAACAAAAGCATCAACTCGCATGTCTTCCACTGTGAACTGCACGTAGTCATGCCTGCCTTAGGAAGGGCTCCTGATCAGGCTTACCGTAGGCTGATTTATGAGTATTGGGTGCTATTTCCCCATAGCACCTGAGTAACTGACCTTTTCTGCAGAAACATTGTATGGAGTCCAAAGTTGGGAGTTTTTCTGCCATGTTCCCTTCCTGCTTGCCTAAAGTCACAGCATGCTTCTCCTTTTCTGCAGCCAGAGCAGTTTCATGTCTCGTGCAAATACAAGTATTCCCACTGCAGAACTATCTTTTGCAATTTCCCCTTTCCCTCCTTCAGGGGAAGCACTGATGAGTCTCCAGTGGAGCAGTCAGGACAGGAAAACCAACAGAGGAGCCACACTGCTGGGCAGTGATGAAGTCATGCAGAAAGCAATAATACTGATGCTCTGGGTGAAGCACAGCTTCGTGCACACTCACAGAATCACAGAATCGCCTAGACTGGAAAAGACCTTTAAGATCATCAAGTCCAATCGTTAACCTGACACAGTCACATGCTTATTCCTGGGTGCCCTGTTTGAACAACACCCAACGAAGCTGAGAGCTTTGCTCTCTGCCTTTTACTTTTCATGAAAGGAAGAGATATGGTCTATAGGATCCATGCAGGAAAGCCAGCACTTGAATTCTCATGCCATGTCAGGTCGTTTGACAATGCCCTGGCTGGTAATTGACTTCAAACCCTTCACTGTGCATTTGCCTGTACAGGTGCCCTTAACTATATTTTTCAGAAGCTACACCAATTAATTCTTGGGATAGCATTAGCTCTTTCCTGCCCATGCCCAGGAGATGCTTGGCCGAGTTGATGGTCATTTGGTACATGTGTGAGAGAAGGGTGTCCTGGGAGCATGTCACAGTTATGTTTCTGGCCCACAGCATTCCCAGGTCCGAACCATGAGAGCTTCATTCTGGGTCAGAGCCACAGGTGTGTAGCAGCTGGTTGCACTGTTCCAGCCCGCAGCTGCAGCAGGGCTGGCATAAGCTGCAGCTGTCCCTCATGGTACAAGCAGGTCCTTGGACATGGGACTCATTCAAGTGCAGCTGGGACCCTGTGGGGGTGCAAAGCTAGCAGAGCAAAGTGGGGATTTGCAGTCCAGTGCAGAGGTTCGTGCTTTGGAGGGAGTTGCTGACAAATTCTTGATTGGCAGCCGCTGTGAAGAGGCTTGCAAAGGACTAAGCAGAGGCTCAGAAAAGCCATCCTTATGTGTTTGTTTGTGTAAATCTGCAGTGCAAGCAAGGCTCTCCATCGAAGCTGTTCATGAGGCACCAGTGTCGATACAGAGCTGTCTGTGATTCACCTGGTGCAGTCAAGGGCAGATCCTAATCGATTTAGTGGCGTTTTTGCAAACTGAGTTAACATCAGAGCCGTGCACCTGGGTCTTGGGTGCATTTGGTTTTTTTTAAGGGTGTGTTAAGAAAACCAGTGGGACTTGCTGAGCTGCTACCTTCAGCCAGGTGTTTTGAGAGAGGTGAAGGACAAACCACAGAAACATTGTGAGAGAGAGGAAAATGCCAGATGGGAAGGATTTAGAAAGCAAACCAGAAAAGGACTAAGGAAAATGATAACAGGGAAAAAATTTTTTCGAAGGACTAAGGTGAGTTTAATGATCGAAGTTTTGTCTCACAGTATCTTATCCATCTGGAACAAAAACAATTTTATAGGCTTTTTTTTTTCCTCTGGCTTTTGACAGCCCAGTGAGTTGGGATGTTTTGGCCTCTCTGTGGTCTGGGGAGCTTTGGATTCTAAGTCCAGGCTTGCCCTGGTCACTACAGTGATGTGCTGCTTCTGGTTCTTCATCAAAACTAGCATGTGTGTCTTCCAGTATGTTGTGGGACGGCACACGGCATCCTTGTAACAAGACCAGGTTGTCTTGTATTTTTTGGTATGTTTGTGGTTGTTAGAGCAGTCTAACAACTAACAACAACAAGTTTTTGTTTTACAGAAACCTTTGTAGCCATCTGTGATGCCTGTTGTATTGCTGTGCTGAGGGTTAGAGGGTGCTGGTCTCTGACACGTCTTACTTGCATGTAAGGGTAGGATTTAGCATTTGATGCTTCAGGAGGTGGCAGAGATTTGTTTGCCATTGGGATCTGGGAATAAGGCAGATAGAGCAGTAAAGGGTAGTGTGCTCCATGAAGGTGGTCCCTGGCTATCCTTATGCAAAGGAAGAAGTTTGCAAAAAGCGTTTCCAAGGTGGAGAGAAGCCCTGCAATGTTTCAGGTTCATTCTGGGTGGGGGACAGCCCACCAGCTGATCAGGGGTGTGCTGTGGGCTGCAGGAGCAGTAGGGCTGTGGGTTTCTGCCTGTTGCTGTTAAGAAACCTCGCGTCAAGTCCTATTCCACTGTTAGGTCAAAATATATTTCATCACCTTAGTGTGGGGATGTTTTTTGTGCAATTACGAGCTGGGAGTCTGCGGTGTGGAACAAGGAGTAGAGAACTGCTGGTGTGGCAGGAAGGTTATCTGGAAATACCCACCCATAAAAAGGGGGCTATAATCAGCCCTCCTGGAGAAAGTTTATTCATTAATGTTTGTAAAGTGCTTTGAAGTCTTCAGCTGGGAGCCTTTTTAACAGAGCCAAATGTTAGTTGTATTACAGTAGCTAAGCCAGACCTTAATGACCACATTCCCTCTCCTTCCCCTGAGCCCCCCACCGTTTCTAACAGGGTTTGGTGAAGAAGTGAAACATCAGCAGAGTGACCAAAGAGAAGTGAACTGCTCAGCAGAAATATAAATAGTGCTTTTCTTTCTTGGGATTATGTCCTTGCCCCAGGACTTTTGCTGCCAGGAGTGGAACTTGTAGAAGGGATGAGGAGTTTATTTCCAGGCTTGTACCATGTTATTACAGTTGGTATATGTTTTAGGGCCCCCTTGCATTAGTACTCACTGCTGCCCTTTGGGTGAGTAAAGTCATCCCAGCTTGTCTTGATGAGAAGTCACCATAACAAGACTAGCATACTGGGGTGAAAGGGAGCCTGTGGCTGTCAATGGTGTGCACAGCAAGCAGGGGAAAGACTGGCTGGGGTGAAACAAGGAGACCCCAGAGTATGATGCAGGGGGCACCAGTTTTGATGGGGTTCTCAGCTCTGGCTGCCTGTAAGTGGCCCTTGCTCCATGCCTTTCATTTCCTACTGCATTGCCTATCCTCTATCAATAGCAGAATAGCCTTTGCCTTTTGATTTGCTTGATTTCTGGTGTCAGGAGGTGAGGCTGGGTGATGGCACTCGAGGCAGCAAGGGTCATTTTCTTCCATATGAAGGAAATGGGGCAGGTTCAGTCCATACTATATCCCTGGAGCACCTGGGCATTGGATTGCAGTGGGGAGAAAAGCATATAAATGGGTGTGCATGTAGTCGGTTGTATGAGGACACATACCAAAGAGTGAGCTGCTGTTACAAAATTTTTCTCTGAGCTTGCACCCATTTACTCTGGGTGGCAACTAGGAACGTTTCATTAGCATGGCCTGATGCATCATGTGTTCAGACACAGCCGATAACCGTCCCGGCCAGCTCTGACACCCTGGCTCGTTGTGTATCAGTTCCCTGGCCTCACCCAGGATTAGGCTGGGATGGCTCCTGCCTCGGGGACTGTGTTGCTAATCATCGCCGGAAGATTTGAGTTGCCCACACATGTCTTGGTGTGGGGGGAGGCTGCTCTGCATTGGGATGATGGGTCTCAACTGAGTAAGAAAGGAGATGTCTCCAGCCCAGAGGCAGAGCATGCTGTGTTGCATGCACCCCGTAGCAAGGATTCTGGGAAGGTGGCTTGGCAAAACAGAGAGGAGTCAGCGTCTTCCCCAGAAACCTGACATTTCTAGTGACCCGTCCTTCAAAAGCACCCTTGCATCATGGAGCTCGCAGCCAAAGACTGACCCAGCCCTTGCATCTAATCTCATCTTTCTTCTTCGAGTCTGGTGCCTGTAAAGAAGACAAGGTGCTCTCCAAGAAGACATTCCAGGGGGGTTTAATCACTGCGCTCACTGCAGCCCTGCTGCGCTTGTGGTCTAAGCACCTGCTGTTTCATTTAATTAGCAACAAATGGGAGGTGTAGGTTCAGGGGAAGAGAGAGCAGCACCCTGGTGAAGTATTTGCTGCAATGTGATGTATTTTATTTTTGGTTCGGAATAGAGGCCATGAGGAACATTTTCCAGAGGGCTCCATAAACCATCTCCATTCACAAGGTGATTATTTGAGGAGGGAGGGGGGGCTGTGGATTTAGATTGGTGCCGCTAATTTCTGCAAACAACCACATTATTTTTAATTCATACTCCAGACTCCCTCCACCCATGGCTTGATGTTAGGAGCTGTGAATTTTCCACATCATAACAGTCGCTCTATAAAAGAGAGCCCTTTAAATATATTTTTAAAAATTGATTTCAGATACATCAGGCTCTGAAGTAAGTCACTCTTCTGAAGGGAAACATAACTCTTTCCTTCCCTCGTGGTGACTTGTTAATTTATTTGTGTTTCAGTAGCACATACCAGCTCTGAGCAAAGGTAGCTCTCACTGGTGTTAGGGGCTGGGAAATGCATGAAAAGCTGCAAACTCTGATGAATATTAAGTTTAAAGAAATAATCCCATTGTTCACCATGATCAGTTAAGCTTGGGAGTTCTCTGTTGTGATAAAAGCATTATATTGCTAGCAGTGTTTTACCAATATAGGGAAGGGAGATGAGGGCAGCTGAGGTGAGACTTTAGGGTTGAGCCACTTGTGCTGGACACTGGCTGTGCCTCTGTCCTTGGAAGATCTGCAGCCAGAGCTTCACACAGGGAAGGCTGCAGTCTCAGCTCCCATGTGCTCCACCAGCACTGATGGCTGTTTTTCTCCATGGGGGTGGCAAGTGTAACAGTGATCCCTTGTACTTCTACATCTGATGCAAACTGTAGTTTATAGTCTAAAGACACGTAAGGTGTGTTGGCCTTCTGTCGTCTTTCTTAGGATAGTTAAAGCACCACAGGGGCTTAAAGGAAGAACACTGGTTGGGGTTTTTTTGTCCTGCCCTGACTAAAGCAGAAAAGCTGAGTTTTAGAAATTTTGGGCTTTGAATTCCCTGTTCCACAAGAGCTTTCATCTCCCATAGATTTTGAGAGGATACATTCATTTGTGGCCATCAGGTGCCCAGATACAGTGGTGACTAGGATCATGATGAAAGCTCACATTGAGCATTTTGTTCTCATGTGGAGTTTCAAATTCAGTCTTCAGTATTGGCTTACGGTCCAAGGACAATAAATCTTCACAGAAAATTCTAATCTTGTGAGATTGTCATCATTTAGAACACCAGAAATATGGAAATTCTTGCTGTATGTCCATCCTACAGGCCTTCAGTATTAGAATAGAGTATTTCAGTTGGAAGCGACCTATGATGATCATCTAATCCAGTTGCCTGACCCAATTCAGGACTGCCCAAAAGTTAAAGCATATTATTTAGGGCATTATCCAAATGCCACTTGAACACTTATAGGCTTGGGGCATCAACCACCTTTCTAGGAAGCCTGTTCCAGTGTTTAACCACCTTCTCAGTAAAGAATATAAGCCAGTTTGTAGTTATTCATTGCCTACACATTGCCTTGGGTGCTCACTGCTGTCAGTGACACTGTAGTAACTCCTGGAGACTTTCTAGTTGAGAAGGCAAATGTAAGAGACATTTTCCTGGGAAGGGCATTCAGTTGTGCCTGAAAATCCAGTGACATAATGAAAAAAAAAATCACCTTTGTATGAAGTGCCCAAGCATTGAAAAGTGGGTCCTTCTGCAACCCAGAAATCATTATTTGCAGAAATCTGCTCTTCCTCTTGCTTTTCTGAGTAGTTTCATTATTTTTTCATCTGCTTGCAGGCACACAGGGCACATAGACTCCTGTGAGTCAGTGTTATACTGAGAATCAACTCCATAACACCTCAGAAGTATCTCTTCCTCTTCTTAGTTTTTCCTCCTTTCTCCATATTCCTATCTGACGTTAGAAATAGGTTCTTTCTCTGTGGATCAAATCTGGAAGCAATACCTTGAGGGACTTAAGCCTCAGGGTATAAAGTCTGGAGTTCTTTTTCCACCTTTGACATTTAAGAGATGCTTTTAAGTAGATGAGATATTATTACAGTGTCAGCCCATCTGTCACTGGAAGCAGTGATGTTTGAATCATATTCTTCTGCTCAGTTTTAACAGAAAGACAAGTGAAGCTGTTTGGTGGTTTGTCTTGTTGTGTGCCTCAATAGGGCTAAGAAGGGAAATTTGTTTTCATTTTCAAGCCTCTGTTTTATTTGCACTGTTCAATGCTGTTCAGTCCCTCATCCAGGCAAGGGGATTGCCTCCCCAGGCTTCTCTTGCCGCTTGTAATGGAGAACAGTCCCTTTGCTTGCCCCTTCACCTGCTGGTGCTTGCTTCGAAATATGAGTATCTTCCTCAAGCTTCCAGTCCTTCTCCATGTTGATACTAATCTGCAAGGTTCAAAGCAGGGGTGAGATTTCAAAGCCTCCTTAACCATGTTAGATCTGCAGTGTGATGCTCAGGCTGTGTTGAAGCCCGTGTGTTGAAGCACGTATAATCACATCTCTGCACCTGTTAGAGAGCGGAAAATTTCTTCTGAGTTTTGTTTCTGTTAAGCCGCTCTCAGGTTTTCCTCTGTTCCTGGCCAGTGCGATGTTCTCCTGCATCTGATCTCATGGAGAGACGTGCACCAGCCACAGATGAAGGGCTAGAAACAGTTGTCTGCACCTGGCTGAGCAAAATAGGTTATTTGTGTATATGCATGTGTCTGGTAGTGTAATTTATTTGTTCAGTTACTTGAGCCAAAGTTTCCCCCCAAAGGAAGCCCTAATTAAGCGAGGTAACTTTGCATCTGGCTTGCTGGCAAAGAGCATCTCTGTGCTTGCAGAGGTGCTGACCACAGGTGTGTAGTTGCTGCCCGCCATGCCTTTTTCTGTCCCTGTAAGGTAATGAAGGGAGTTTGGCAGTAGCTGTGCTTTGATGATGCTGGTGTCTTGCTTTCTGATGGAAAACAGGCCATTCTGTCCTCTGAAATAATCTTATGCTCAGCAGGGTACGTACGCAGAACCTAATTTCTGAAGTTGCTGGTGTCCTGGTAGCAAGCAACTGATATGTTTTTCCCTCCTTCCACCTTCTCCTCACTTCACTTATTTCTTGAGATCATTTTTGGTTTTGTAAATTGAAGTTTTAGGACTAGATTCTGCAGATGGCTGAAGCAGCAGTTCCCTAGAGAAGCTATACCCTGATCCCTTACAGCCATAATGCTGAGGCACTAAAGGCTGATCAAATAACTAACTCTACGGAGCACATGAGGATCACGTGGGCTCACAAAACCAGCAGCCAGGTCTAGATACTGCAGTGCCATCAGACAGCTTGGCTCCCACTTGAAAGTGAATTACAGGGCCTGGATGTGGCCTGAATCTCTTTGATGCAAGTTACCATGTTCCTGGATGCTTTCCGTGACAAAGCATCAAGTAGTGGGTGGGATCTGTGAAATGTTAATTCCCTGCCCGAGCCAGGGGATAGGGCAGAAGAGAGCTGTGCAGTACCTGTAATTTGTTGGTTAGACCTGGACTTTTCAACACATCCACAAGGATGTTTCCACAATCTGGGCATCCTTCTGATGTCCCTTTACTGTGGCTTTGTGTGATGGAGAGGAGGACAGAACAGATGAGTGCAAACTCACAGGGAAGATGAGAAATGGCCCTGGATGCTTAATGCAGAGCTCAGCAGGGTCAGTGCAAGTTGACTGTCATGCTTGTTTGGCCTGCCTGTCTGCCCCATCCAGCTTCTAAAGCTGGTCACAAGATGTGGAATGACATAGAAATCTGCATCCCCAGTTGTCTTTCCCTGGACGGACATCAGCAGCCTGGCCACCAAAGCAGCTTGTAGGTCACCTCCTTCCCCTCAGAAATGTTTGGGAAGGAGCTGGTGGATGGGATGTGTTGTTGTGGCTGTCTATTCCCTGCAGCTTGCTCTCTGCAGGACCCTTCCCTTGCATCACCCAAGCACACCTGCATCATATAATCAGTGATTATCCTTCACCTGGCTACAGTAGGTTGCATGTGTGGCCAGACAGGCTGAAGAAAATGTATGTTTTCATATTATGACAGAGTACATGCCCAGTTATGTACAAACGGTCCCTGGTGATGCACCTCTCCTTGTGTCATTGGAAGAGCATCTGCCAGAGGAGAGCAGGCATGGATGCTCACTTGCAAGGAGAACATTTATCCAGCTGCCTATGAAGCAAGCAGTGCTGGTGTGCAGCCCATGTGGCTCTGCAGCCACCCTCAGCTTAAAGCTCAGGAAGCTGCTGCCCTGATGGAGATGGGAAAGGCATCTCCTGCATGGGTGCCACATCTCTGGCTTTCAAGGCAGCACTGTGCTGCTTGTGGCAAGTAGCAGTGTACCTAGTACCCCCTGTGCCTGGTCTCACAGACCTTGGTCCCACTGTCAGGCCTTGCAAATGTCTCGGCAGAGATACAGGCTGGAAACCTTCTGATGTGTGATGGAACTGGAAGGAGTCCCTATCCTCCTGAATGCAGACATCTGCCTCCATGTGCTGTTTGTCCCTCACAACGTGTAGCAATTTTATCATCTGTAAGTCTGGAAAAGTCACAGCCTTGACAGCGTGTCTTAACAATGTGCCTGTGCCACTTAAAAGCGAGTGAGATTGAAAAAGACCAAAAAACTCCCCACCATTGTCAGAGACCTCCATCGATGCTTTTAATACCCTGCCAAATATTACATGTGATTAGTTGGTATAATACACAGAATACCATCTGGTCCACAAGCAGCATGTCCGGGGATGGATGATTATTATCTGAATGAAAATTCTGGAGCAACACATGAGCATGCAGAGCGTAACACAGGGGCCCTGTAAACACTTGGCGTCCTCACCCTGCTCCCAGCAGCACGTGCACAGCCTCCATCCAAACCCTTCTACTTTCCCAGGGTTTACTTTAATTCTGAATTAAATTAACAAAGCTCCTCAGGCAGACTTGTACTTCTTGTACTTACAAAAAGAAGGTTTCGGTCCCAGCCACCCTTCTGAAGGGTCTGGGTTGGGTTTGTTCTGCAGGATGTGTTGTCCCTTCTTCCATTGCAGTATTGCATCACAGTCTGGTCCCTCTGTAAGGTCCTTTGCTATGGCTGTGCAGATCCCCTGGGATCCTTCTTCTGGGCATAGGCTTTAAGGACTCAGATGTTACTCAAATCCTCCTTTTCTTAAAGAGAGACAACAGTGTCCATGCTGCACATCAGGGCAGCAGTTGGAAGAAGTTGGCATGGGTTTGAGTGCCCATCTAAAGTTTCTGTGTTGTGTGGTTGTGCTAGCAATGGGAGGTTACCTTAAAAACACCTTTTCTGATACCTGTGGACTTTGTCTCCCCTGCCCAGAAATAAGTCTGCAGAGAGGAAACCAATCCATGAGATGCCTTCGCAGTAGGCACCAGTAAGGACAGATCATTGCAAGCTTAGGTTTGTTCATATATTCTAGCATGTAAATCCTTCCCTCCCTCCATTGCAAGCCCAAGCTGGCAACCATGGCTTGGAATCTGTCCTTCCTGCGCACTGAACACCTTTGTTGTCCCTTTGTGCCAGATGTGCATTCTGAGGAGATGCTGGCACCTGGGCTGGGCATTGCCTGAGCTGAAGGGCCCATGCTGGGGCTGGTAATGTGAAGACTGGCAGCTGGCTCTAAACTGTTGTAAACTGCCTGTCCTTGCTTACCTCCCTTGAGGCCTGGAGCAAGGTATCTGTTACACATGCTGCTCCGTCTGTGTGCTCAAGCGGTGGGATTTGTTTTCTGTACTCCTTTCTAAATCCCCCCAAAGACAGGAGAGACATGTGTTTGGAACCAGATACTCAGGCAAAACATCTCGGGGTTTGGAGGTAGGGAGAGAGGGAGAAAAGAAGACAAAAGAGTCTCCTCCCAGCATGGAGTTAAAACCTGTGGTTATGTTGTGCTTGGCACAGTTTCTTCATTGTACTGAGCTGGGCAGTCGCTCTCCTCCGTCTCCCCAGAGCTACGAGCAGTGTCCTATGGAGATGAGTCGATACCATTTCAGATGGAGTTTCTGATGTAAAATGTGCCATTGTGTTCAGAACTATTGTTTCTGTTTTCAATATTGAAGTTACTTGTGGTTTCTAGGGGACAATATATCAAGCAGAGCTAACAGGCTGTAGAGAAGATGTAGATTATGAAAACAGAAGGATTAAGTTTCATACATTTGGAGCTTAGCTCTCATCTCTCTCATCGTAGTGTAAGCAGGGGAATGGTCTTGCAGACTCACAAAACTCTACCAATTTAACTAAGGGTGTGTTTTTAAGCAGGTTTTGTTCAAACTGTGGTCACCACTGTGTGAGCAGCAGAAGTCTCTCTAAGCATGGATTCTGTGGATGCAAGATCAATGACCATCTGATGTATAAATCAGGTTTCAGAGTGTTCCTGCACCAGTCATTTTGCACCGGTTCAAACAAAATCAGTCTGCAAAGATGGGGTCTGTCTGATTGGGTAGTCCCTTCCTAAAACACTGGTGAGATCAGCAGTTACATCTTTATGAGAGATGAGTAAGAAAGAGTAGAAGAGGACATTGCATGACAGATGTGATTCTTTAGCCCTTGACATCTCTATTGCTTTGGGGACCGGCTGGAACCAGGAAGAATCATGCTGGCACACAAGGGGACCCTTAAATGAAGAACCAGCTTCCCCTGCAAGATGCCATCCTAAATCTGTGATGCTGTGGAGCAGGTCAGGAGTTTTGTTCCCCTGGATGACCTGACAGCACTGAACAAAACAAACTGGGGCAAAACGAAACCAGCCTGCACATAGTGATGACCTTAATATTTGGTATGTTTTTTTGCTAACAGCAAGTATCTAATTAATAGCAACACTCTGCTAATGGTTCTGTGATGTTTTTAGGATGCACCCTTCAGCACCGTGCTTGCAGCTCCAGTGCAGTGTTCACCACTGCTGCCAGGGGTTTCCAAAGGACCAGAGGGTTTGAAGCCCTGCAGCCTCCTACCAACGTGTCCAGTCTTTGTGCTGGTCTGATCTGCTCCTGCCTGCACAAACAGTTTGCCCTGGGCAGGACTTAGGCACTTGCAGTTTTTGCGTTCTGAGGCCTTCGGAGTGGCTCAGTAAGGTTAATGTACCAATAAAGCCAAAAAGCTCAGTAAGGCTATGCTGTATTTAAATTGTTGGCTTGAAAGGGTTAAAATTAAGCAAAGATGTAAAGTAATTATTTTTTAAAATTCTATAGTGATGTAGGAAGTGATGATTAATGGAAGTGACCTTGGTGAATTGCTCCCTTTCAGTGAAGCTCTTAGAGGTGCCGAAGTCTTTAAAAATTGGACCTTTGCTCTGTCAGTGCTGTCAGATGTAGTTCTGTTGCTGTCTGGAGGCCAACGTGATCAGATAGCTTTGTTCTGCTCCCCTTAATATCCAAGGACAATTGTCACTATTACTGCCATGTCTGTTACTGGAACGTGCTGGTCTCTTGCTGCTTATGTGCAGTGTGAAGGAACACTTTAAGACCACTGATTTTTGTGGTTGCACAGGAGGTAAGGAAAGATGCTCTTCTGTTGAGGTCAGCTCTTCTCCACAGCCAGGATTTTCACTGTGACCTGCAACAAGCCTTTTAGGACATGGCCAGGTTGTGCAGTCTGAGCACCTGGGCTGGGTCTGGATGTGCTAGCTTGGAAAAAAAGTCAGAATGCTCACACCCCATCAGAAAATTATAAGCCTTCCTCAGAAGCTAATTTACATGGTGGGGCAGGGCATCAGTATGGCTCTGCACGACCCTGCTCTGCCACACAACTGCAGCATTCATCTCTAAGACAGGCATTATGGTATGACCTTATTTCCCAGGGATGCCATCGGGACAAATCCACTGTGGATATCGGAGTAACAAGGGATGTGTAATCACCACGGATAAATGGAGAAGTATGAAGTAGCCTTTGTCCAGGCATCTTCCAATGTGGTTAAGTTGGATGAGGCCAGTCTAATTTAGCACTGGGGAAAGAAAATGCTTCTGGCAGGAGACATCAATAGCTGCTCTGTGAAAGGACAGTGTGGGCTTTCTGAGAAGCTCTTCAGAGATGCACCAAGTGCCTCTGTCATCCCAGACCAGCACCTCCAAATGTTTTGCCAGTCTGTGTTAGCCACAAATGCTGGGCTCGTTCCTCAGAGCCTTTAGAGAAAGCTATATTTCTGTATGAAAAATACCAAATGTCTCGGCTGGGAAACAGCATTCTCTCTTTTGATGGATCATGTTGGGGAAAGACCCTGAGTCTCTGCTCCCCCCTTTCTCCTCCCTTGGCTGTTTTAGTTGGATACTGAGAGATTTGTAAGGTTTCCAAGATTTCTGGTGGAAATTTTCAGACCTGAGAAAAGCATTTTCCCTTTGGGGATTACACCATGCTGTAAATGTCTGTTCTCTTTATTTTATATGCATTTTCCTGCTTTTGTTTGACTTTCTCACACACTGCACTATATTTAATTCAGAACATCTCCTATAATGCTGTAATTGTCAGGCATGTTAGCTGGATGGTTTTTGCTTTAATTTTTTTTTTTTCTTTCAAAATAAAAGGAAAGCCAGTTGCCGCTGCTTCTCAGGGATTAAATTAAAGCACTTCTCTTGCATGCTGTGGCATCATGTAACAACACCATGAGAGAGCCAGTGTCACTGGCTGCCTGATATAATTATTCCTGCCACATTGTGGAACTCATTACTGCTTTAGGAAGAGATGGAGTTTCACCTCCTTCTGCTCCATAAGATGTCAGTTATACGTGTGAGAGGCTAACAGATGGGCTGTGCTGTGCTCAGTCTGTTTCATGCTCTCATTCAAAGATCTCCAAGTCTTTTGCAAAATTTTGCTAATTGATGATATGCTCAGGAACAGCTCTGTTCTGGCTGGTTTTGAAGGAGTGGAAGTTAGGCAGACCTGCTGCTGTCTTGTGTCTGTGAGAGTGGTTTGTTGTTCCTGTGAGAGGGTAAAGCAGAGGAGGAATAAAAAGAAACTCAGTGTGACCCACATCTAGGGAAAATTTTCCAACAGCTGTATCCTGTAGAGGGATCTGCCCAAGGGCAGTGGTTTTGTTCTTCATCATGCATGTCCATCTGTTATTGATCTCAGCAGGTAGGGTCCTGGGCTGGAGTAAATCAGGTCCTTCCACTTATGTCATGGATGCTCTGCTGATTAACCTTAGTAGAAATGCTTCCCTGAAATCAAACTGCTGAAGAAGTGATCTTCTGTAGTCTGGCACGTAGAAGGTGAATCTGTAGAGATGGGCTGTCATGTTCTCCACTCTCATCCTTGTTTTCACCTGCTGATGTTTAAATGCTGATATGAGATCCAAATGCAGTATGAGATCCATTTGCTGGAAATGGTGGCTAACCATCTTCCTTAAGTGAAAGACCCCTTTGAATGCTTTGGCTAACCAGGATTTGGAATATACTACAGATAGACAAGTCCACAAATGGGAGAATAAGCATAGCTGAAAACCACCAATAATACTTCTTCCATTTGCTTCTGTCCTGCTGATATTAGTTGAGTACAGTTCCTCTGAATTCAGTCTCTAACTCCTGCTCTGCAGCACAAGGCTTAGAGCGTTTGATGCTGCTTGATTAAATCTAATGCCACCTTCTTGAGATCTGTCACACATTTTGTAGATGCAAAAGCAGAGACAGGATGTGAGAGGTTTATCCATGGGAAAACTCTGGCAGACAACAGAATTCAACCTGATTTGACCCTTCCCTTTCTTGCAAATCACAGTTTGTAACCCAAAATATATGCTGATGATGGTTACAACTGATGAGGCTGTAACCATCAGTCATATCAGTGAGCAGCACAGCTGGTTTTCAGCTTCAGAATGAAAGGAAATTGCTGCTGCTCCTCAGGGTTTTAATTAATAAGTTTTCTTCTATTCTGGTATCTTACCTCCCTTCTCATCTAGGCTTTCATTATCTGCATCGGAACTTTCAACCTTTTCCTGATTTGCAGATGCCCTGAACCCCTCACACTGAGGGTGTGAGTTGTATCATTACTACTTTCAGATCCCTGGTAGCACCTTAGCTTTACTTCCAGATTCTTTGGCAGCCCTCTTTTAGAAGTGTGCACACAACCTCATACACATACAGATGCCTCCTGTCCTTTGCACCACCTCTCCATTGGCTGTAGTCTCTCTTTCCTCCTTGGGACTCTGAGCTCAGATCAGCCTTGTGAAAAGGGATGACTGAGAGCTGGGATCACCATATGCCTGATGCCAAGCTGTTCCCATGTACTTTACCTTCCAAGTCCAGCTGTGGCTAAATTAAAGTTGTTGTCAGCTTGCCTCATTTTTAATTAAAAATGCATTTTCTAATGAGCACTTGGAAAATGAGAAGCTAATATACTTCTTGCCCTTTAGTGTAGGAAGAGTTGTAGCCTTGGGACCACTTGAGTGACTGAGTGGCAAGCTTGCTGGGGTTTCTGGGAGCACCTTGTCAAAAATCTGCTGGTCTTGGTTGTAGTTTGATTTGCATCTGCTATTTCTCTGGTACATAGGTAAATTAGATGCTACGGAAAGGGAGCAAGGCCTCATCTCTCTCTGCAGAATGTTGGAGTCCTGTGTCCCTTCGCAGCAGTGGATGTTGTTTTGCTTGCCATAGTAAGAGGGTTGGTTGAAAGTAATTTTCAGGGTCTTTGTGTGCTAAAATAAATCTCCCATGATTACATTGCAGACCTCCTGTGGGGCTTTGATTTTATCTGTGCACATGGCAACGCCATATCCACTTGAAAAGGAACCACCAAGATATGCATGCTGCTAAGAGATTATGTGGGTGATCTAATTTGCTCATTCTAAGAGGTGTGGAGAACTTCACTCTTCTGACTGGGGGAGAGTTAAAACTCCTGCAAGGAAGGAAAGGGAGGAACTAACAGCCCAGCAGGAAGCTCCAGCCAGAGTCTGTGGTGTAAACCATACGTGGAGGTCAGGTAACTGTCTCAGTGGATTAATTTCCTGGAGTTACATTTGGTCACAAACTTGCAAAACCTTGAGACCAAATAGGGAACAACGTTCCTGCTGACAAATGCCTCAGATATTTATGTATGTTCATGTCCTTTGCATTGGTTGGCTTAGAGCAGAGTAAAAAACTTCCTTGCAAAAAAGAAGTAACTCCTTAATCTTAGGTACTGAAAGTTGTTATCCTAAAACAAAAAGAAATATTCTTTTATGAAAATCTAGCCAAGATAAATAATGTAGTAAGTAAATAATTATCAGGAAGATGCCTGGCTTCTCATCCTCAGAGATGGTACTTGTAGTAACGCAAGGAGTGCTCATTTTTCTTTGTTAAGATTTTTAATCAGGTGGTACCATTCTAAGGCAGACAGAGGCTGAATCTTATTTCAGAGCAGGACTGATGTGAAGTGACTGCTGATGCCATCAGCTGGCTATTGCTGAGCCCCAACAGTCCTTGTGTGCAGGAGCATCTCTTTTTTCATGGCATATTCATGTTGTTAGGTAAAGGTGGCCTGAAGCAGAAGACATGAGAAAGAAGATGCCCAGGGAAGTGGTGGAATCACCATTCTTGGAGGTATTTAAAAGATGTGTGGTTCTTAGGGACATGGTTTAGTGGTGATCTTGGCAGTGTTAGGTGTATGGTTGGACTTGATGATCTTAAAGGTCCTTTCCAACCTAAATGATTCTATGAAGTAACAGTTTAGCTGCAAGCGAGAACCCTTGCTACACTCTTATTTCCCATTTACACACGTAGGGCAGCTTCTAGAGCTCCCTACATTTATATCAGAAGTATGGAGATTCTATGTTACTTGCTTTTCAGTGTCTGGACTTTGAAGGATGAATTTGGATCATGTTTGCAAATTTATGCTTTGCACCATAAAAGCTAGAGTAGTTGTTGTTTGGTTGTTTTTTACACTGAACGCTAATTATCAAACAATTGCTCACTTCCAGGAGCTGAGACTTCAACAAAAAGGCCGTTTATTATGAGAGTTGATACTACTGAAATCTACCTATTCCATTCTTGCAAGTCAGGTGATTTCATAGTTATGTGGAAGTAGTTAAGTAGTAGAGTAGGCCAGTGCTCTGAGCCTACTCTCTTTTTAATGAGCAGCAGCTCACACAAGTAGTTCCTTTGATTTTTAATAGGATTAATTGGATGATCATGTGCTGACCACTGAAAGAAAGTCATAATCTAGACCACAAGTCTTATAGCAGATCTTCTAAATGAGTTCAGCGCAGAAGCAAGAAGGAAGCTGCTAAGAGTAGAAAGGACTTTGTGCAGGACTTACATAGGAAAGCTGTTGGCAAATCCAGAGCAGCTTGGAGAGATGAAGCCTGAGGAGGTGATTTTGGTGGAGATTTTTGGTGGAGAGTTATTTATGGATGTGCATCTGTTGTGCCAGAACCAGGAGTGGGATGTGTTTGTTCAGCCTGACTTCAGACATGCTGCCCAAATGGGTGGGAAGCTCAGTTCCCAGTTTCCATATATCCTTCCTGTTTCCAAACAGATCCCCCACCCTGTGACAGTGACATGGTAACAGATTTCTTTCTGCTCATCACACTGGTCATGTAATGGGAGGCTCCCCCATGGTGGGATTCACATACTGATGCTTGTAAGCAGTTGAGCTGACTATGAGCTCCCACAGGTTTGCCAAAATATGTTGTCCACTTGTGTTTTCTTGGCTGTCCAAAGACCACTACAGCCCTAACTCCATCCTTCAGGACTCTGCATCAAGACTACTCTTCTTTCCCCTCATGCTGGGGTGGTTTTACTCTAGGTGACAAGATAACTTTCTCATTCAGCAAATCTTGTCCCTAAGTTAAATGTCATATATCAAAGATGTGAGCAACCACTTGTGGAGACTGCCTGTGTCTAAGCAGAGTAACTTGGGGCATTAAGTGAAGGATTTTTTTTTATCAATCATGTGTTTATTTGCAATAAGAACAATAATAATTTCCTTTAATGGAAAAACATTTGTCACAGAGTTTTTGACTTTCAGATGCTCTGCAGACATCTAATTAAGTGAACTGAAAATCTGTTTACTGGTGTCATCCACATGGGGAAAGTGCTGTGACCACCAGGAGGCATTTCTGTGGTTCAGCCCTTAGCTCCCTCCATTCCTGGCTGCTCCATTTATCTCCATGGTTAGTGTCTCCTCTTATCAGTGCCAGGCTGAGTGGGGCTGTTAGGCATTGGCTAAGGATACTCCAACACCTCTGGAGATTTGGGATGTTTCATTCAGGCCCATTGTTGTTTTTTTCCCCCACCTGCATCCATCTTCATCTTCTGATTCACATCCTCCATGGGTGGGAGGATACAGATTCCTGCTTTTCTAGGATTTTTGATCTAACTTACACTGGCTTTGAATGACAGAACTGGGTGCAGGGAAGTGCTGAGGAAGGATCCATGCTTCTGCCACTCTTTGACTTTAACAATCTGAAGCATCCTGTGCTGCAGAGCGGAAGGGCAGTCATTACCTTCCAGTCTGTGTTGCAGGTTCTCCATGCTATTAGTGCTCATACATACAGACATTGTTACACTGGGAGTGCTTTTTTAGGCGTTGCTGAGAACAGCTGGGCATAGAGGCAGAGGCTGCAGTTGTGTCCTTGCTCAGATCCTTTTTTAGGTCTGCTGGGCTTCCCATGCCATGCCTGAGATTCAGCGAGTAGTTTCCTCCTGAATCTCCTGCACATCTGCCGAACACCAACCTGTCTGTCTTGCTGGGGCAGCACAAATACCAGACCAAACTTGTTCATCCAGGGTCCAATCCACAAGCAAGCAGCAAGTGTCCTCTGGGGTCAGAGGCCTGGAGAGGCACTGTCACTCTCCTCCAAGGCCCAACCTTGTATGGACTTTTAGAGGAACAGCAACTTCACTCCTTGTCTTCAATTTCACACTAACATGCATGTTGCCTATTGGGATATTGTCTCGTATATCAAAGATGAGAAATCTTCTTCCATGCTTCCTGGGGACTTTGCATTGGGACAGGCTGTGTCCCCACAAATTGCATCAGTGGCCTCCCAAGCACCTCTGCCTTCCAGACCCTCCCAGAAGAGGCAAGAGCCAGGACAGAAAGTGTAGTCTAGGAAGGTTTAGCCAAACTCTTACAGCTGCAGTTTATTGTATCTATTTTGCTGATATCCACCCTTTAGATAAATAGTGCTAAGTTATACACGTTGTGACTCTCTTGATGTGGTAAAAAAGGCTTGTATTAGCCAAGCTAATCTAACTCCAAGAATAACCATGGGAATTTGACTGTATCGGTTCCAGCTTGAATCAGTCACTGTGTAGTAAAGTGAGAATTGCCTTCCTGGCTTAAAGTGTAGCAACAGTGAGACTTCAAGTGAAGCGGTGGTGGTTCCCTCCCCCTCTTTTTTTTCCTTTGAACAAAACTCCTGCCCGTGCCTGACCTCAGACACCCAGAGCTCTACCTACAAGAAAACATAATTTCCCATTTTCAATAAAAACCATGTCTCTGTAGGCAGAGAAGTTAGTTAGCTAACAATCTGCAAAGCTATGATCTATTTATTTACCAGGCTGACTCCCTGATGGGGAAACATGTGGGATCTTTTAACTTTTTCTCCTGCACAGATGTTCCTTCTACTCCTGAGTTTCCTCTTGATCTTTGGTTTACTGTACCATATGGTGAAAATGCTGGAGATGTTGTGCATGGTAGAAGAGGAGAAGAGTTCTATGTGCTTACAACAAAAACAGTAAAAAAAAAAAAAACCCTGACTTTTTTCCCTGTGTTAGCAAAAAAATATTTTTTAAAGGAAATCTGTTGAGCTAGCAAACCCACTGTTAACTCACACATCCTTGTTGTTGGACATGTAGCATTGATGACTTTAAATGCTGATTGACAAGCCTCTCCCATGCAGCTTTTGCTGCCACTTCAGGTATTTGTACTGAGCTGTAGATCCAGTTCAGGTGCAGAGATAGGGGTCCTGCAAGGTCAAGTAACAGGACCACTTGCTTTCTTTCCTTGCCTTCCAAAGAGGCCACAGGGCCTGTGGACTGTGAGTTGAAAGACATCTCTCCTGGTCTGTTGGAAAGGAGTCACCAGACTGGCAGGCGCTTCGGTGTTCCTCCAGCCCAAGGGAACCAACAGGATCAACAGGGACATAGAACATTGTATTATACGTCTGAAACATGGGAGAAAATGAAATAGAATATGAAGCTTTGGGTATTTATCTTAGTAGCACCACAGGCTGAATGACATTGAAAGGGTGCAGAGAATGAATGGGAGAGGTGAGAAGCTCTGGCAGTTTTCAGGGCTGGGGACAGTCTTGGGCAGGTCCATGAAGGTGCCACTGGAGCAGGTATTCCTTTCCTTTCTGGCTGAGGTTGTGCATCGCCTTTTAGCTGGTGTTCAGTGGCACTGGTCCATCCAGACTTGTCACCCAAAAAGAAATTGTAGGACTCATTTAGGAACATCAGGTCAGCATACTGCTTTCCTAGGCTTACTTCCATAGAAAGTCACTGATGGTCAGCAGTCTGCTCCACCATGGAAGCTGGCCATGGCCATCAATACCCCTTTGAGCCTCTCAGGTTGAAGGCTGGTTGTGGCTCTGTGGTACAACAGGATCTTGAGCCTGGTTGGCCCTTATGAGTGTGTTAGAAATGGGTGGTTGTGGTGGGCAGTGGTTAGGAGCTAGCAGAGCAAGATCTTGGCTGATGTGGTTGAAACTCTTAGCTCAGGTGGTCCATAACCAGATGATAAAGGGTGCTTGTCACAGACTGAGAGCACACCCACCTTGAGCTGTGCCCTCTGGCCATTTGTGGTGGTGGCAGTTCTCCAGGATGCTCTGCTCTCCAAGACCTCCCTCCCTGCTGCCCTTTCCCTGGTGCTGTCATCCATATACAGACTACAGTGGAAGACTGTGGTGAACCGACCACATGATTTTTCTGCCTTATTAAAACAGTGAGCAAAAAACTCGATTTCCCATAAATCTAGTCTACAATTCCCATAAATCCTCCAGGAAGACGGAAGCAAGATAACGCCAGCCATAAATATCGAAAAAGAAAACAAACTCTCTCTTTTCCGCCTCACTGCACAAAGGGAGCACATCGCTCCTGCTGAGTGCAACCCCCCCCCTCCCTCCGCCACTGCCGGAGAGGAGCGAGGAGGAGGGGGGGGAAAACTGAACTGAGCTGTCAGCACAGTCCCCTGAAGAAGCCAAGCAGCCAGAGAGAAGGGAGCAGCTGCCGCGGAGAGCCGCCGGACAGAACTGCTGACTCCCACTGCTCCAGAAATCCAGGGGAGAGAAAGAAGCCATGAGCTGCCACCGGCCGTAAGGTGCGCAATNCCGTCGGAGGGAGAGAGAGAAACTCCAAGCTACAAGAGAAAGAGAGAGAGAGAAACTCCAATCGCACCGAAAAACTACAAGCTGCTGACGTCACTGAAAACAGTCCAGGTCTGCCGGTCAGACATCGTCGCCGTTCCACGGAGACCATCGCCAAACGCCGAAAGGACACATACACGCACACACACGCACCATCCACACATACAGGTCGTATTTTGACATAATTAAGTCCTTATTTGCCCTTATCTCTCAGTGGGTGAGAGAGGGAGTGAATGGGTGGGCGTGGTGTTCTTTAATATTGTAATATCTCCATAGACTAAATTGGATTTTATTTGAATATATTTAGTAATAAACTTGTTAAATACTCTTTCGGTCTCCGTGTCTGCCTGCGAGCTTGGAGGGGAGATATCCCAATTTACCCTCAACCCTTCTCCCTTTGGAAGGAGGTGGTTGGACCTCTGCGCGCCCGACCGCGACAAAGATATTCCCCAAAACCCCATCTTTCTCTTCCTGGGAAAGCAGAAGTGATCTTACTGACACAGGGCAGTGGGCAGTACCTTGCCAGCAAGGGGACAGAGTCGGTGTTTTCTTAAATATGCTTGAATCTGGTTGCTTGAACAGCATTTTTAGCCAGGCAGGTCATCTGTCACATGGACAGGTAAACAATATGTCTCCACCAATGCAGGCAGGCTGTGGATTAAAGACAAGGTGTATGTTTTGTGACAAAGAATGAGAGCCTGGAACCTGTCCCAGCTCTTCTGTGCTGCCAGAAACTTTCTTCCCTTTCTTGGAGTAAACTGTATTGTATCTTTTTAGGTATAGAGTCCCCTGCAATGAGGCAGAGTAATTCCTGCAGTTGCTTTGCTTTACTAATCCTCTTTTAAACCAGATGAAGACCAAGAGATCCCCTGGTCCCTGTGTGACCAGTCCATGTTTTCCCCCTAAGATGTTTGTTCTGTTTCCTTTGCAGATGCAGCTTCTGGACAAGTTCCCTATTGAAGGAGGGCAGAAAGACCCCAAGCAAAGAATAATCCCTTTTCTACCAGGTAATGTTGTGGGGAAAGCCTAAATAAGATGGGTGAGAGCAATTGGGGACTGCAGTTCCCCAGACACCTTCTCTAGTACTTTTTGGGACCACTCTTCCAAATGCTTTTTCCCTGGGAGCTCATACATGCAGCCTTGTGGTACCAGACCTCCACTTCCTCCTAAAATAACTGGCATGATGTTTAGGGCTCTCTGGGGATCTTGCATCAGCTGTTCATGTTCAGGTTGGCTCGTGCCCTGCCACACAGAGGGATTTGATGGCTCCTTGGGGGCTGTACCTGTGACATGCAACCAGACAGCCTGAGCTTGGGCCACTAATTGGGAGGCTGTGTTTCTGCATGCTGTGGCAATGCAGACACCGTTACTGTACAATAAGGAATGAATAATTAGAGTTGCCACTGGGATATAAAGGAAACTGAAAGAAGGTAAAATCCAAACAGGGATTTCTGCAACGCTGGCCAAAAAGATAAGTAAATATCTCTTTGACCTGAGCCACTGTCCCTCTGACAGCTTTCAGAGAGGGCCTGGACTTGATGGATATCCTCTCCCCAGAGTAATGGCACACACTTCCATACAGCTTCTTCCAGCGGCGACTGCAGGGATGGCATGGGGTAGATGAGCCAGACTGCAGCGTGCTCTTGGAAATGCACACTCGAGCCAGCTCTCTATTGTCTGACTGCATGATTCTGGCTGCTGGTTTAAAGTTTGGCTTGCTGCACTGCCTGCCAGAATAAATGGAGTATTTTCAGCCTATTAAAAGGTCTGTAAAAAGGAGATCCTTGCTCTTCCCCAAAGGTCTGCAAAGAGGTGCTGGGATAGGAGAGCTTAGTCCTCTCCAGGAGCATGCTGTGGTCTCCAAAGCTGTTTGGAGGTGGAGCAGCTGCTCCAGATATGTGGTGAGCACAGCTCCAGGGCTATCTGGGAAACAGGGACTTGGAAACTGGTGCAAATACGTGACGCAAACATCGGAGCCACAGTAGGGCAGCCTGGCAGCTTCTGCGAACCTTCTGTAAGGCAGCCGCAGGATTGGTGTTTGCTCTCTGCAGTGCTCTGTGCTGCATCCAGACTCTCAGCAGCCAGGGGAAGGTGGTGTTGCCATTTCCATTTCCAACCTGGGAGGAAGAGAGGAGTCCAAGCATGGGCACTATTTCCAGCTGTGCCGTCAACAAACTCATAGATAAGTCACTTTGTGAAACCTCTGTACAATGAGGATGGATACTGCTGGCCTGCCTTTCTTGCTGGAAAGCATTTTGAGATGCTTGAAAAGCACTGTACAGGAGTGCAAAGGTGAGGTGCTGTAGTAAAATCTCTGCAGGTGACAGATGTTCCTCCTGTACTGTGGTCAATAACCCATTTTTTCTTATTTTGTCCTAGAAGAGTGTTGACTGATGGTCAGCCTGTGTGCAGTTTGTAGTGATGGATGTCCTGATATACGGGTGGGTGATATTTGTGGAGGATGAGATACTTTCTGTATGCCCATTACAACACTTCCTATCCATCCCACCCTCCAAGAACATGTAGGAGATGGCACTGCTGTGTGTCCTTGGGGTAAGACTTATATCTGGAAAACATTTGGGCTGACTTAGTGTCCCAAACAGAGAAACTGCCAGAACAGAATAGACCTCAGCTGTATTTAATTTTAAATTTCTCTGATACATGTTCTACTTTTGATATCGAGTCTCTGCCTCTTTCTTGTTGAACTGCTGTAAAGCCCTTGTTGCTTTACCCGAGAGCAAGGTGACTCAGCTAAATGTCAAATAGTGTCAAACTGTTGAATAAACTAGCTGCCATAATTAGAATACGCATGGCATTTCTGCAGCCAGAGCCACGGATTACTGAAACAAATACCTAGCCAAAATCTGTCTTAATTAAAAAACAGCAGGGCAGATATTTGTACTTAAATTCTACTTTAATTAAGATGTTACAATCTTGCTTGCATATTATGGCCCTGATTCAGCCAAGCTGGAGTGACTCTGCATACTGGGTTTCGAGTGCCTGGAGTTTGCCCATGCCATTTGTGGGCTTGGAAGACTTCCCCATATCAGGTCTGGTTGTGGAAGCTGATGTATGTCAGCCCATGACTCCCTCTTGTCAGCCATACTGTGGTGCTCTCCCACATTAAAAGCATGATCTGAGTCTGGGAATTGAGGAGTCACCCTTGCAGATCACCTGTAGTGTGGTGAAGCCACACCAGCAGCCTGTGCAGCCACTTCCCCATAGGCAGAAGTGGGTGGTGGTGGTGCCCAAATCTTCTGCTGCAGCGAAGGGCTAGAAAGGAGGAACTGAGAGATGGCCACAGCAGGTCAGGCCAAAGGGCCACCCAGCCCTCATGGTGACCTGTTGTAGGTCCCAAAGGAAGAGTGCAAACTCTGTCTTCCTACACCGTGACTGTTTAGCAGTCACCGCAGGGGTTGGAGGATCCAGGACTCTGGGTCTGTTTCTGGCATGGAGAGGGAGAAGAGAAGATGTTTAAACCAAGAGACCGTCCTGATCTATTCATGATCATCTGGATGGCAGACAGGGCATGTAATCTTGTTGGGTGAAAGAAAGCTCCTGCATCTCCTTCCCACAGGGAAAGGGCTAGGATGTGCTCAGCTGTTACCCCAGTAGGATCAGAAGCACCAGCCAGCAACGCATCTGGAGCAAGAGGCTGGACAGTCCAGGTCCCATTGCTTGAGCACATTCATGCAGTGTCTCAGCTTACCCTGCACAAAGCAGGAATAGTTGTGCAGGTTCCTCATTTATGAGGAAAGCAAAACGTGTCCAACTGCCCTGTTCAGTTCCCATCTGTACATCTCTCTTCCTCCCAGTGTCTGCACAGCTTGCAAATTCCCTGAGTACTAGAAAGCGTTTTGCTGCAGGTTTCATCACCACTGACTGCAGGTGGCCACTGCTTTGCTGACTTGTTATGTGTTGGCTGTGATTTTTGCTTTACACACAGATGATACCCTCCTTTGCATTCACTGCTGCTGGTTTGGGGTGGATACATAGTTGCAAATTACTGGTCAATGTGCCTCCCTGTTGGGGCAATCAAACCTTAGTATTTGACTCTGCTGGAAGCCTTTTACCTGTAAAAACCAACAGAGTTCAGAGCCTGGCCCTCCAAGGAGAGACCATACTGGATTCAACAGCAGGAAAGTGCAGGAAAGTGCAGGGTCTATTCTCTCTAGATTTCTTTGTCTTATTTGTATAGATTTCTTTCTTCATATATAATTTTCCCCCACTTCCCTCTTACACAAGTAAGGACTCTACAGCTTTCAGTGCCGTGGAAAGGAGCAAGGAAAATATAAGCAGTGTCAGGTAGTTCTGTAAAAGATGTCCTGTGGATAATTTTGTATTTTTTTTTTTTACTTTTTGAGAGTCACTCAAAAAGTATGAATTTTTTGTTTGGGAGGATGAAGGGACAATGTTGGAGAATTAGAATAAAATTTGCTGCAAAAAACCTCTTTCTCAGCCAAAGATGTTTTGTCACTGTAAGACACAAATGAAAAGTGCTGTTTGACTGTACCAGTGTGGCTGTTGGTTGAGACCATTTGCAATGCACTGATTTCTCCATCGCCTTTCCTGCTGTATATCTGAAGAGTGATCTTTGGACTGTGGACTCGAAGTTTTGCCTCCTCCCTTTCAGGTACTTTTATATCTGCATCGGCAGAGAGAGGAGGTTATGAATTTGGGCTCCCTGTTTCAGAGATGTTGAGGTAATTAATGAAGGAGCTTCAGCTGGAAGGAGAAGGCTGATGTGCTGAGCTGGACAACGTGGTGGCAGAGATAGGGCGATGCAACTCTGGGATTGGCAGTTTTGCAGTGGTTGACTCAAGACTCCAGTGCTTGCATTGTTTTTCGTTTCTCTTGGCATTAAGTGGAAGAGCCATCTGGAGACAAAGCTGAAACTGGAGGGACTGTCAGCTCTTCTTGTTCCACTGTGCCTTCCAAGTTGCAGCCCTGGGGAAAATGCACTGTGCAGCATGAAGCCATCCTGTCGTGCTGGCTGCTGGGCTGCAGATCTCTGCTGTGGAGAGAGGCTTGGGCTTTCTGTAGCACAGAGGTCTGGGCACAGATGATGCAGCCCCTTGCACTTTCTGCCTAGATTCCCGCCTGGTTCCTGCCTGGACTTGAAACCAGTTTTGAGCCCCACTGAAAAAAAACAGGAGGTTTTTGCACAGGCTGTGCTGGAAGGGACATCCTTGCAGGGTGCCTGCTCTGCAGCTTCCCTGCTGCCTGGAGAGGGAGACATCCCGCTCTAGGAGACTGCTTTATTTCTCCTTCCTTGGCCCTGAGGCAGTGGGAACATACAGTGAGCCTGCTGAGGCATTTTAAGAACATTCAGCAAATACAAGGTGGCAGGAAGATCCCTGCGAGTAGTGCAGCTTTGGTCCCATTTTTTGCTCCCAAGCTGCAGTGCGTGGTTTGTGCCAGCAACAGTGAGTATAGAGCGGGCTGAGCTGCTCTGAGCTGGTAGAACTTCGCCTGCCTAATTAAACTCTGGGCAAGGCCCCTGCTTCCCCAGGAAAGCCCCATCCCCTCCTCCTCTCCTGGCCCAAGGTTTGCTGGGGGCTGTTCCCCCAGAAAAGTGGGAGCCAGGGGTGCAAGCCCCAGCTGAGCCTGGTCCCGTGTGTGAGTCAGGAGGGCTGTGGGAAGGGAGAGGTGTGGTTGCAGAGGGCGCGGGAGGCCATCCCAGCACCGCCCAGATACCTGGGGCTGGTGAGGGGTGCTGGCAGGCGGGGAGCGCTGGTGGCAGGCGGGAGCCTCCCCATTTTGCACAATGCAGGAGGATGGGGAATAACCTCTTGACGGCACCAGCTGGGACCTTCCTCGATTCAGTTTCTGCCACTCACGGGCTGCAGTGGGGAAGGAGATCTGCCGATGAACTGCATCCCAGGTGGATATGTCTGCTTCTAGATTTCGATTTGGTGTGTTGCGGTTTTTTTCCCCTCTCCAGTGCTGTCTTTGGTGATAGGGAAGGAGAGGAGAAAGGTTAGCAGGTTTACAACAGTGGGATTTCATCCATGGTGATGAGAGCGGCTTTTTTTCCGTCTTGGTGGTGTATATTTCAGCTTTGCTCCTTTTGTTTTGCTCTGGGCTGGCGGAGAAACAGTGTTGTGTTCAGAGATCTTGGGCGGTTACTCTTGCGCTGAAGCAGAGATGATGGGTTCATCCTAACAACCAGCACTGTGGTGACCTTCAGATCCAGCAGTTCATGTTCCATCTGTATAAATTCAGACCAGGATCAGCAAAATTAGGATATGGCTGTGTGTAATTTTGTCAAAGGTGCTGCATTTCAGCAGTGGCTGGTGCATGTGAGGAGTTTTCAACGTTTATTCTTCCCACCTCGGGAGGCAGGGGACACGGTGACTGTAAGGAATGCGCTGGCCAATGAGGACCTTTAGAAATCTCAGTGATATTCTTGTTGTAGGCTATTTACTCCTTTAGAGAGGTGGTTGCTAGCTGGGTTTTTAAAAGGAAATGCATTCCCTGACATAATTCTTAGCTGGATTTTATATGCAAAAATATATTTAATTTCAGACTTTTTCCATTTTTTGTTATCCTCTCCTGCAGCACTCTGAGCTAGGGCAACAAGGTGTTAATAAGTGATTTTAACTTTTCTTTGGAGTCATTTTGAATTCCTGACCTACACGGAAATGAGCAGTGTTGCAGCAGTTCAGAACCAATGAAAGAGTAGCTTAAAGGTTAAAAAAAAATAAAAGAGAAATCAGATAAAATTCTCATTGTCTTAGACCCAGTCATATCTTACTTTTTGGATTAAAATATGAATTAAGATATCCTAAACAACATTCCTTTAGCATGCCAAGGTAGTCTTGCAGGGGTGGTAGGCTCACACACACACACACACACACACACACACAGAACAGTCTCAGATATCTGGTTTGCTGAGCCTTACCTGTGTAACACAAATAAATGAAATATTCTGCTGTGCTTTCCTGAATGTGGGGCAGCAAACTTTCTCAGACTCTGGCCCCCTTCCACTCACCTGGAGTACATCAGCACTGCAGTCCCCTGTCCCCACCTTGGAGGAGCTGCCAGGGAGTGGGGAGGCGACCCATGGCATTGTGGCATGGGGCGCTGGGGGCTTGAACAGCTATGGAGAGCTTTTGGAGGGCCACTCCTTAATGCAATATAATTTCCTTTTAGTATACGTATTTTCAGTTTTCCTGCCTGTTCTTTGAAAGGGGAGAGGGTGGTATGTTGCAAGACAGCTAACAGGTCCTTGGCTTATTTCCACTCCAGCTTATTTAGCACTTGGTTGATGCTGAGCTTCTGGTGAGCCACTCTTCAGCAGCGCCTATTGTTTGAGAAAGTAGCTTCTATTGTTTCTTTCTATTTTCTGCCTTGCTAGGAGAGCTATTGCGGAAAATTCATCTCCTGTTTCTCAAAAGAGGAGAATGGATTTCCTGTCCGTCCCAGGCTTGAAGGGAAAGCAGGGGCTGCTGGGAGGAAGCGGTTGTTTCTTGGCCAGGCAGTGGGAGGATTGATGATTTCAAGGGGGGCAGGCAGGCGTATTATTTTCTTTGGGCTCCATGAAGATATTTTTAGGGTTTAAGTTTTTCATGTTGAAAGACCAAGTTGTCAAGCGTGAGGTCATAGGATGCCCTAAGGCTGCTTCCTATTGAAGAACCTTTGGAAAAGGCAGCCACCAGGGCTTTCAGACCTGCCCGCCAAGGAAAGGGCTGTAACAAGCCTCACGTAATGGAGTGTACAGGGGCTCGTGGCTTTGCGCGCTTGTTTCACAGGCATTGTCAGGCCATTGGGAGCTCTTTGGGCATTAACAGGGCATGAGCCAAAGGTCTGATTTCATTACAAAAGGAAGAAAAAGGGAGAAGACCCCACAAATGCTGGCATCTGCCTAAATACCCGGTCCTCTCTCTTTCAGTCTCTTCTGAGTCCTTTCTCAGCATTCAGATCCAAAATCCACCAGCTGGCAGGTGAAACGAGAGGCTGGAATAGGAAAAACCTAGAGAATGTTTTTCTGGGCCTTGTACCTGTTCCTCTCACACAGGTTAAGAGCTGGTGCTTTGCTCAACGAGAAACCACCTCTGGGCAGAAATCAACGTATGCAGAACTTGATGCACCTTTCATAAGACCATTTGAGTCTCCTGATGAGAGTTTTGTAATGATCAAGCCAGAGTTTCAAGGGAAAACAAAGAATGGAAAGGGGTTTTGGTTTGGGTTTGCTTGAAGCCAGAGCTAATGGGAATTATTTGCAGCCAGAGCACTGGATGATAGACTGAAAATGCCAGGGCAGGTTTTCAGTGCAGTATAGCTGCTTGGCCTCCTTGGGGAAATATGCAGACGTTTTTATTCAGAAATTAGTTTGGTTTTAATTCTTGTTTTTAAAAGCAATAAACAAACACGATTGTAGACTTGAAAAGCTGTTAGAGCTGTGCTGGGCTCGTCGTTTCCTTAGGCAGCCATTCCAGATGAGTGTGCCTTCTACTACTATAATTACTTTTTAAAAATAACTCTACAAGTCTGTAATCTAAAGTGGGTGGTATGTAGTAAGTCTGAGAGCATTCTGCATTCAACCCACAGGCTGGGGAAAGGGTGGCTTTACATAAGGGTTTGCTTGTCTTCATCTCTGGGTTAAAACCTGACTTTTTCCCACAATCCATCAACAAATGGCCCATATAATGAAAGTGCTTTTTAACACGGGAGTCAAACTTGCCAGGGACTTGGATGGCTTTGCAGCCCCACAGGCTCTAGATATTCCCTCTGCATGTTACTTCTCTGCCTGATCTTGTCTGTGTTCTATTCAGATTTAAGCTGCCTGGGCAATACAGGAGAGCAAATCCCAGCTGAGATTCATAGCTAAGTAACAGTCTAGACCTCCGTTTTTTTTAGCCGACTTTGCCTTTTGGCTGGGCTAGCTGATTTATTTATATACTTACATGCTTAAAATAGGTTGTGATTATTTATTTCCTGTGTATTAGAAACAATGAACCTGGGAATTTGCTGCTTGATCACAATTGATTTCTCCTACTTTATTTTCTCGATCTATTAAGCTTTTTGGGTGCTGATGTTCTTAAGTGTGGTATGTCAGCAAACCTCCCTGCTCCTTACAATGCAGCTATTTTCAGGCTCTTGTGAACATGTTTGTCCTTACTCATAAAGGGGATCTTTATACTCAGGAGCAGAGTCAGTGGATACTGTGGGCAAGGATTTGCCAAACTGAGTCTATTTCCCCTATAATGAAATAACCCATGGCAGTGTCTGCCCTCCCCGTATGTTTTTTGGTTTTTGTTTTTTTTTTAGATTTGTAGTCCTGTCTAATGGGAAACCTGAGGTGGGGAGTGGGAAATAACATGGGAATTAGAAAAAGGAAGCCAAGGATAGGTAGATGAGGAAAAGAAAGTAAGTCCTAGAAGTGGGAAATTCAATCCTCTTGAGCTTCTCCCATTCAGAGAGGTGCTAATACAGCCCCCAGGCTTGTACTCGGGATGGAGGTAATTAATGTTTGCTCTCAAATTTCCTTGGGTCTGAAGTTAAGCACTTTTACCGTGTCATTTTCTATCAGGGTTTTGCCACCTCTAAATAAAGAGCAGAAAATTACATTCCTTCTCGTACATCCTAAGCGTCAGCAAGCTCAGACTTGCGAGTTCCTTCTCATATTCAGACCTCTGAACAGCACAGGGCTGACCCAGAATAAGCAAAACACTTGCAATCTGGTTTTGCCCTTGGTAAGGTTTTATTTAAGGTGTTTGGGCTGGTGGGCAGACTTCGCTTTTTCACTGAGTGCACCACTAGATGTGATTCCCACCAAATTCTTCCAGTTCTTCCTACCAAATGCAGGATAGCTTGATACCCTCTTAGGAAAGCAGTAAAACCCATCAAACTGGAGTACAGGGTAAAGACATTTGTGCCTATTCCCACTAGGCAGTGTCGTCACCACTGGTCTATTTAAATCATTAGATGCAGAGAGCAGAAGGGAAAATATTCCTATCCTAATTCTGGCTCCTACAAAACAGAGCAAATGCAGAATTGTGTGTTTAGCAGATTTCCTCTTGGGAAGGCAAGTCTCCTATAGGTAATAATCCTTTTAGCAACATCTCCAGTGAACGAGGCTTTGTCCAAAGAACAAAGAAAAAGTTGCAAGCTTGAAATATGCCTGAATTTCCTGAGTGCACTCGCCCCTGCTTGCAGGCAGGAAGCTGTGTTAGTCTGGTCTGGATGTTTGCTCTGAAGTGGCATAAACAGAGTGTCAGGTCTCCCGGGATCCTGGTCTGACCTGTGGACCAGAGAACAGGGGTTCCTCTAAGCTGCAGCTACAAGAAGGACTACCATAGGCATGCAGCTCTGTGCCCATGACCCTGAATGTCCCGCCTCCCCTCTGGCCAAATCCATTCTCTGAAAATCCTGGGTGGATGCAGGAGCCAGCAGCAGAGGTGAGCAGTGCAGCCATAGTAGACCCAGCACATGTGGGTGCTAAGCTGCCAGCCAGCAGGGAACTCATTTCCTGCACAATTATGGAAAGAGCTGATCTGTGACATTTTAAGAAGGGGGAGAAAATACAGGGCAGGGGAAGGAAGGCCCTGGCTACAATAAATATTTACTTTTGCACAATGTCTCAGCCATCCCCTTCTTCCAGGGGCTGGGAGAAGAAGGGGTTGCTTGCCGCTGGCTCTGGCACATGGTGACAGAGAACAGGAGAGCCACCAGTGGGCCACCCACAGCTGGGAGGAGCATGCTCTCCACCAAACAAAAACTGCTTTGCTGGAGTTTGATACTGTCCTGCCTGACCCCCCTGCTCCCTGCTGCATCCCAGGGATATGCTGCTGGACCACCAGGATCTTGCTTGAACCACCTGCCTGGGCCTCTCTTCCCGCTCTTTGGTCTTGTTCTAACAAAGCCAATTTAGTGAGGTACCTCTGCTAGTGAGGTATATCCCTACTCCTTTGCAGGAGGCCTCCTTGGGAAGCAAGCTGGGGAAATGAAGGCACTAAGCTCTCAGGGTAGTACTGCTGCAGGCAGATGAGGTGTTCAGGATCTGGGAACTGCAGCACCTTGTATGATGCCACCACCATGTCACATGCCCACCACCAGCCAAGTCTGCAGCAGATATGAGCCATGTTGTGTGCAGAGGAGGTACTTGCTAGAGTTGATTGAAAGAGACCCTCAAACACAGGCCAAAAAAAGACCCTCAGAGACAGAGAAAAGGTTTGCTTTTGATCGTGGCATTGTTCAACCTGATATAATCCTGGTTTTCAATTTCTTTTCCTAACCCTAAACAAAAATGTTATTTTTTTCCAGCCTTGTCAAAGAGAGGGTGAATTGATGCTCTCTGGTCAGTAAATTCAGCTCAGTTGTCCTTTCATTCACCCTCCTCAGCCAGGGTGGCCCGTGCAGTGCCGTACAGATGCTGCGTACATTTAACACAGTATCTGACGACTGGGACAGCTCCGAAGTCCCTCCCGTGTGTACTCAGTGGGTGGAGGCAAGACAGCAGCGTGCTTTGCCTGAGGTCCAGCTAGCCTGTGTTTGTAGCCAGGATTGCACTGCCTAAGCCATGTTCTTGCAGCATGGCAGTCTGCGATGGTTGTTTCAACATGGGGTGACCTGTACGTAAGGAGATTCAGTCATTCCTAGGAGTGACACTGATCCGCTGGTGGGTCTCGGCGTATTCTATGCTCCTGGTGGTGTCTATGAAACCAGAAGAGTTGGAACAGGTGGGTTTCAGAGATTTGTTTCATGTTAAGTGGTTGATGTGGTAGCAGAGGTATCTCCAGCTTGTTCCCCTCCACTCCTTTCATCAAGGAAGTATTGGCTAAGCTCAATCCCCAGAACATGCACCATCACTCAGTGAATAAACACAGGGGATTTGTATTGTGGGTTAATTCTGCTGCTGAAAATCAAACCCCATCCATGGTCAGATGACATCTTTTTTCTTGGAAAGGGACCAAGGTTAAGAAGACAAGGAAGGCAGGTTAGTTAAAATATGTCAAAGTCTCTTGGGTGTAAGTAAAGACTATAAATAAAAGCCTTTTAACTTGGAAAAGACACTACCTGGAAACGAATAGCTGGGGCGGTGACCTTCTCTAGCTCTTTTCTTTCTCTGTTCCAGAGTAACTACAGCATCTAAGGATTTATATTGAACAATCAGGGGATTTAAATGAGGTTTAGTTCTACATTCTCATTAATGAATCCTCAAACTTAGTAATAAAAGCTGGACATTTTCACTTATTTCCTCTTAAGCTGCAAGCGTGTCTGATTCAGCAGCATCTTGAGATGATTTGTCAGAATGAGAAAATAAGTCACATCCCTCTTCCTTTTGGGATTAATAGGGCACTAGAATAATACTGTACCCATAATATTATTTCAGTTGGGTTTGCATAATAGCCTGGAAATGGTTATACTCAATGCAATGCTTTGTAATGATGATGTTTCATCCTTTGAAGTTAAGTTAATTCATGTGAACAGTGTCAGATCTGTACAAATAATAAAACAATTTTTCCCTCCCAGTTTTTCTTGACTAGCCTTCATTTTCTGATCCAAGTTTTACTATGGTCGATTAGAAGTGAGTGGATTTTAATGCTGCTTCTGCAGATATCCAGCACCATCACAGCCAGAAAAGTCCTGTCTCACGTTTGGTGTTTTTACATGTCAGTGTGGCTGTGGATTTAGGAAGATCCTGATGTTTCTAAGGAGTCTTGCTGTGTGCATGCCTATGCTTGAAAGCTCTGCAGAGCAAGAGTAATTTCACCAAAATCACTGTAGCTGACCCTCTCCATCAGCCAAGGTTTCATGCACTCATCTGGACGCTTATTCCTGGCTTACATTAGAGAAAGTGAGAGAAATCAGCCCCACCATAATTACTTACAAGCTATGAGCTAGGCACATATGTAAATATTTTCTGGGTCACAACTTAGCTCTTTATTTTTAATATACTTTGTTATGAGTAATTGTTTCTGAAGAGATTGACAATCCCACCCATAAGTTTCTATAGCATCAAGCCTACTCAGCTTTGACCTCTGCTCTCGGTGGTATCACTGGATTTACTGCTGGCTTTAACAGGAGCAGTCACAGTCTGTCTAAGTGATTTTGAAAACCCTTTCCCTGTGTTTTTCTGTATAAAGCCCATCACTGTAGCTGCCAGATTATATGACACTGGGGTTTAAAAGGACTTAAGAATGAAATCAAACTGATAAGAAGACTAAGATGTAATAAAGCTAAGCAAAGTAAATTTGCTTTCTTTCTAAGACAAAGAGACTTTCACAAGGTTTTAATTTTCTCTGGCCCAAGTGGAAAAACAATCAAGTTTGGTTCATTCTGTGTGTGCATGTTGAGCATGTGTCGATACTGTTCCTGTGAAGCCCTGGAGATGATGTCCCACACCCAGCACCACGTGCGGGCTTACTCTAGGAACATGGGATGAGGTGAGGGGGGCTGGCAGGGGGCTGGAGCCCACTTAGGGGGCTTGGTTTCAATTTCTCACTGTCCCCCAACCATAGGGTGTGATCTTGGGAATCATCAGTTAAGCCCATGTTTAGGAATTAGTTTTGCCCAAGACTCGTCCTCAGTTTTGCCCACTGCCAGAGTTGCTTTACAAATAGGAAACAGAAGATCTGAGGGCTCAAGTGGGATATAGAGGGTCCAAATCTACCCCCAGACACGCTGCACTTGTTTATTTGGGAAAAAGGAAGACAAACTATAATAGCCATATCTCTTTGTGGCATTTAAATAATAAATCAATGAGATATTGTGTAGCACTCAAATATTGCAGCACTAAAGTCCTGCTGTAATTACCTATGGCAGACTGGTGCCTTTATTGCCATGGTCCTCTGGAGCAGGGTGGTCTCTTGCTGTGACAGTAATGATAAATACTTTGCTCTTATGGATTAGATTATTCCTTACCAAGTTGTTGTCTGGTTCACTGGAGGTCAGCTATACTCATAATCTCTTAGGATTTTTTCCCCAAGGCTTCTTTTTTTTTTTTTTATTTCAATTAAACCAGATCCTTTGTTCTGTGGTCTCAGCAGATAGGAGTGTTCCTCCAGACAGCAGTGAAAACAGAATCATGCAGGCAAGGATGTTGCCTTTCTCTGTGGCTTTCTGCTCCTCTTCTCCCATTGCCAGCTTTCCACATACAATTCTCCCTCCAAGAGGTGGTTGTGTCCTTTCCATAGCATCCATTCCCCAGTTCTCCTCCCCTTGAAAAGAGAGTCCAGATGTTACAATCCTCTGGTAAACTGTAAAATTGGCAGGATTTTTGTGTTTGTTTCCCTCCTCCTGTTTTATTTTCATATGCCTACAGATTAACTTTATTTCTCTTAAAGATTTCTAGGCTGGGAGACTGCTATTCATGCACTTTTAATTAAAGCAATATAGGGAATTAGGCCATTCACAGGGGTGGTTCTGGTGATGGCTATGAATGTTTTTGTTAGTTTTCCTCCCTTCTGAGCAAATGCTTGGAAGTGTGAGTTGGAGCTTAAGCTTTTTAATTACAAGGGAGTAAAATTACTACATTATGGTCAAGTGATTTCTTTGCGAAGGAAAAACTGTTTCTTGGCTGCTGCTGTGTACAATAGCATAACTAAGGGAGGAAAGTTCACCACTGCATCCTCAGAGGGACAGGAGGATGGTGGGTGCAAGGAGGTAACACAAATTTGGGTATCAAAGGGCTGAGGCAGGTGGTGGGGCAGCACAGGGTGACCTGTGCCTTTTGCAGTGCAGCATGAAGGAGGGGAGGTGGTGGGAGCCCAGTCCCTTTTCCTGGCAGTGCCCGGCTGTTTTCCACAAGACTCTGGTTTAGGTTCAGCTGCCCAACGCACAGTTTTTGATGTTGGTATCACACTGAAAGACCATGCATGTGAGGCTGAGAGCATCAGGGAGAGCAAAGTACTCTTCTTCCCAGGCAATTTACAGTCTCTCATTTCCATTTTGTCCTCCTTCAAAGCAATGTTCTCGGGCTTATAAAAAGTGGCCTCGTGCAAAGTGAGGCTGATGCAGACAGCATGCGGGACCCTCCCATTGGGATCACAAACTGGGCTTTTCCTGGATCTTGGCTAAGGCAGCAAAAGCTCCTTCCCAAGAATGTGATTATTTTGGGTGAGCAATTGGAGGATCTCAAGAGCAGGTCTCAGGCTCACCTAGGAAAGGATCTGGCTTTTCTGCGTGGGGTGTTCAAATTATTTCAAAATAGTTTTACATCATGAAAGACTCCAGCAGGAAGTTTTCAGAAGAGCCTAAGTGTCATCTGACCCTGGCTTCTGTTTTCTAAAGTGTTAGTGTGTTCCTGGTGGGTGTCTATGTGTATGTTTGGAAATTTGACTTCTGTTTCAAATTAGTTAGCTATTTTAATACAATGGAAGGAAAGGTACTACCCTGAGTGTCAAGAGCATCAGTGTGCTTGCAGGAAAACCTGTATTTACCCATGGGTCCTTGGGGAGAAGGGATAATCCTCTTCAGTCTCATTAACTGCTTGCTCTTGTTTCCATCCTTCTTGCATGTTGCCTGTTTCTGGCACAAGGGTGCAGCTTCCCTTGGCTTTCTCAGCCACGTGAGCCACATGTAGGTCTTTGTGGTGCTACAGAGTAGCCAGTACGGGTGTTCGTGTCCCTTTCTGAAGTCCTTTGGGTCCATCTCAATGCCAGCACATGATGAAGGGGCTGTCTTCCCCGCACTCCTCACTTACCTATAGCCTGAAACAGTTTGCTGTCCCTCAGAGGCTCACTGATGCTGCATATGTTTCTAATCTTGTGGGGCAGCCAGGCTGAGTTCTCGTAGCAATGAGACATCAGCTCCAATGTCACTCAGTTTGGTTACGATCAGTGCTAGTCCCAGGGCCAGACTCTGCTCTCATTAATGGCTTTTTCATTTGGAAATATGCACTTCTCTGTCTGCAGCGTTTCCCTATTGCAATGCCTAGAAAGGGCCAAGAAAGAATTTTTCTTTTCATCATATGTGATGCCTGAGGTTCCTCAGGGGTTCTGGGTTTATTCTGTGGTTTGTTACTAATGCAGGTTTCCTGCGGGTTACAGGATGATCTAAAACAACCAGACCTATTGAGCTGGCTCAGAAGTGATCCTCCTGAATCACTCCCAGGCAGCTGAGCTGTCTGAAGAGTTGACTGCAGGGGATTGATCTGCTTGTCATTAAAAACAAAATGTTCCATATGCATTAAAAAATATCAGAAATAAGTTAGATTCTTTGTTTTGTGAATATTTTCAAGAAGGTCACTTCAGTACTCTCTTTTTCAAGTAATAGTTATTTAATTAAACTCCAATGCAACATTTGAAATGCACCTGTCTTGCCCTCTTGGCACAGGAAAAAAAAAAAGGAGTGAGTTAAAATAAACAATGTGGAAAGCAGTGTCATCCAAAAAAAAAAATTTCAAAAACCCCCAACCCTCACAACTGCTGAAATGCAAAAGAAGCACCCCTGAAAAAGACTCCTCTGGTACTTTTTCTGGGTAAAGAACATGAAAAAGAAGGTACTTGAAACAAGATTTGTGTATTGACTCGGGGTGATTTAAAGATCTCCTTGGGCTTCAGATGGCTCTCCTTGAAGAGAAGCAAAGATAAAAAGACTGGAAAGTGCAAACTTATGAGATGCTCAAGACCTGTGTCTAAGCTAAGGCTTCACACAGCATCAGGGAGTGAAAGGAAGAAGTTCTTTTAATTCCCCTGCACTCTGGATAAGGTCTTTAACTAGTGATCAGGCTCACTGTGCACAGTCCTTTGCTTCCTGTTGGTCTTCTCAGTCACTGTGTCCTTCCTTGTCATGTCAGGTTCACCTTGGAGAGCAAAGTCATTGGAACTGGTCATTACTTGAGTGTGTGCTAAGGTAGATTTGCTGAAACCAGGGGCTTAGGCCAGGTGAAGGGGGGAAACACAGTGATGAATTAGACCTAAATTTTCTTTGTGTCATAACTATACTGAATGTGGATCCTCCTTACAACTTGTAGTGCATTGGAGAGGTGATTTTGGATTTGGACTGCCTGAGGAGGTGAGAGTCTCTATTTTTGGAGGTCTATAACTGTAGGTTGAACAGATTTCTTCATTAATGCCATAGGTAGAGTTGATTGTGCCATGAATCAGGGTAATGGATTTACTGGTCTCCTGAGCTTCCTTCCAGTGCTGTATTTCTGTGATTTGGTTATTCAGAGCCAGACTGTGAAAAGGTTGTGATGAAGATTAATTCAGAGCGTGTAGCAGTTGGACATGAAGGGTCAGTAGTTTGTGGTTTTAAGATCTTAGCCTCAAAAAGAAGAATTTTAGTCTACCAAGTAGTAGAAACTTCTCAAGATCCAATGTTTTCCTAAACTACTCCAGGTTTTTAATCCAAACCCCTTGACTTCTGGACAACACCCCTCTGATTTGCAAGTGGCACCAGTATAATTCTTGTCACCACAACACTAGTCCCTCAGTTGAATGTGTTCTTTGAAGTGTACACGTGTGAATATTGCATTCAGAAGGTCTCATGACACAGAGCAATCATTGTAGCAGTTGCAAGAAATACTTTTTATTTCCTCCGTCTCTGTCTACAAGGAGAAAGCCCAATCTTTCAAATCCGTTTGCCACACCATAGTTTTATATAACACAGCTAGTAGTAGTACCCTCCTGTGCATCTTGCAAATGAGTGAAGAGCAAGGCTCTGCTGCAGGGTGTGGGCTGTTAGGTGCCTGAGGCATTTCTCTCCTGGGCTCCACTGGTCCCATTTATCTTTTCTCCTCATCCCCATCTCTTCACACATAGGACCTTACCAGTGGTTGAATCTTACCCAGTGTTTCTGTGACAAGTGCAGCATCACTAAACTGCTGAACAGGTGGCCTTTAACGCCGCGTATTTCTTGCAGTCAGGTAGTTTTGTGGTATGAGGTGGATTTTGTTTTGCACAGGTGCCTGGTGTTAATTCAGATGCTCAGCACTTCTCAGCTATGTATTGACTTCTTCAAAAGCCACAGTGGAAATGAGCATTTTGACTGTGAATATATTAATCTTAAGGAACGTGTTGTGTTTGTACAGTCTCTGGGGTGGTGGGTTTTTGGTCTGGGAATAAATATTTTGGAAAATATCTTCAGGTTCCTTGCAGAAGGACCACTCTTCTCCAGCCATCTCCACCTGCTCTCACACTGCTGGTTGAGAAGTGACATTTCTACCACGCTGATCCTGAGAAGGGACCCACTCTTATCATGCCCAGGGAAAAAGTGAGGGCTTGTTCTGCTCAAATCAGCATGGAAAAATATAACGCAGGCTGAGGCTGAATTCCATCCCAGTATAAATAGAGTAGCATGTCCCAGAATATCTTTTAGGTCTAAATGTTGCTCAGCAGTTGAAAGTCCTAAGTACCAATAAAGTCACTGACTTAATGAACATTACTCAGTTCCTTTGGGTGCTTGGCAAGGGGCACTCATACTTTCCAGTCATACGATTACTCCTTTCTGCTTTAAGCCGTCCTGTTTTCCTTTAGTCCTTCAGCCTTAAAGAAATATTTAGTAACTTTGTGTTCTGCTTCTTAATGGCAAAGTCAAAGGATCCTAAAGATGCAGATCCTTTTGGCTTCCTTTCCTGCTACCTGGAAACACCTTCTTTATCTCTGGTGCCAGCTGAAGTGTTAGTTTTCTGGTTTATTTTCCCTCACTCTTTCTGAATCTCTCTTTCTTGCCCCTTTTCCACTGGAATTGAAAAGAAAATTGGGATTTTCCAAGCAGAAGTGTGTCTTTGAGATATGCAGCAGAGATGAATCAGCACCAGGACATTCACTCTGCACACTGGGTATTTGATGAGGAGAAAGGAAGAGATTAAAATCTGAACCTGAACTGAAATTTGGCAAATTATCTCAGTAAAAACCTTAGGGAAGGCCAAGCTCAGTTTCCAGACAGTTCATTCTTGAGTGCCCATGGAGATATAAAGAATAGCCAGCCTTCACATGGGGAACCTTCAGTTCAATTCCTTGTGGTTTTCTGTAGGTTAGCTGTAAGAACAAATGCCTGCGTTGAGACCTGCAAGTCCTTGAGCTGTCATTGATAACTTGCCTTGTGTCATTCAGAACTGCAGCATGGCCCCAGTCTTTAGTGACCTTCAGCATTCAGTCCTGTCTCCAGAGACTCATGCCCAGTGGTGCGTCTTTGGATGGGCAGTGGCTCTGCTGAGAGGTCTTGCACTCCTGTACCAAGTGGAGCTGCCGGTGTTGTAATTTCAAAATTTACTGGGAGGTAGTTTCTGCAGTAATTATCTACAGTACCTGACATATGCTACAATCCAATTTTGTGGCTGTGCCATGCTGGTATATTTTACTTATTTTATTGTGGACATTGCATAGCACTGTAACCTGTCAGTGGAATACCTCCATGTGTGGAGTCTAACACAGTGAATTTTGGACGGCAACACTACGCCTCAGATTATGAGCAGGGATAAAGAAGAATCCCACGTCCAATTGACCATGGCAAATCCAATTCAAACTGCAAAGGGCTATTTTTCCTCCCATTAGGCAGAATGTGATTAATTTCCCATGTGGAAAATTGTTCAAGACAGATGTGCTCGTAAATTATGGCATAAGAGATCCTATTACTACAAGCTCCATCAAAACCTACTGTGCCTCCCAAAATAGCAATAAGAAGATAATTATATTAACAGCCTTTCTTGTTATTTGATGTATGATTGACACAGGCTGTAAGCTTATCTTCTGCCAGATTGGAGCCTTCGTTTAAGGATGGAGGCTTTGGCATTTGTGGACATTAACAATAATCCTTAGTTTCTAACATTTGAAATTAAAAATATTACAGAAGAGTTTTTAAAATAGAGGATTGAAAGCCAATAGGTGCAAATGAACCCACAGTTTAAAATGATGCATCCTCTGGAGACAAAGACTTAAAAACTTCATATCCAAACAAAAACATTATTTTACCAGCACAGATTCTTGAAGGACCTGTTCTAGAATCTGTGCTGTTCAACCCAGGATCTGCAAAAGAGGGTGTTAATGATATAACTAATCTAGCTGATCACAAAATTTACTTAGGATGATCAAATTTAGGGCTGACAGCAAAAGGAGGAGGATCTTATGATGCTAGTGGTAAAAAGGCAGATCAGTGCTGGTAAGCACAAAGCAGTGCTATGGGGAGGGAAATGGGCTACTGCAATTTAGGAAGGAGTCTTCAGTAGTTTTGATGTTGTTTCCATGAGAACTGCAGCTCAACAGTCAGCAGCAGTCAGAAAGCCAAAGGTGGCATTAGAAAGAATTAGGCAAAGAATGGGGAACAAAACCCAGAACTTCCCTTTCAGCTGCGGAAATCCACAATTTCCCCGCGTCATGAATAGTGCGTGCAGGTCTGGTCGTCGCCTCTCAGAAGGGTATATAATAAAGTAAGGTGCTGAGAAGGATGTCAGAGGTGATTACAGAGGTGAATTGACTTCTGTATGAGGGGAATAACTAGATGGAAAGTCTTCAGTCTGGAACAAAAGTGGTGGTTGGGATAGAGTAGAAGTTTGTGAAATCTTGAAAAATTTGTGAGAGTGAGTAGGACAGGATTATTTTTATTTCTCAGAATACAAAAACCAAGTACAGCCTGTGAAATTTGGAAAGCAAGCTTAAAGTGAACAAAAGAAAAGATGAAATCACATGCCATGTGGTTAAATTATGAAATTCATTTCCAGAAGACTCTATAGTGATCAAAATACCTGTGGGTTCAAAAATGTACTAGAGCAGTTTCTGTAGGATGGAGCCAACACTAATTGCTAGAAATTTTCTAGTTCAAAAAGAGTCTAAGCACTGATGTGCAGGAATGAGGACTGTGTATCAGGAGAAGGATCGCGTTACACATGTCCTGTTCTTGAATTTCTTTTACTGGTCACTCTTGTAGACAGGGAGCTGGACTACAGAGATCTTTGACCCAACCAAATGCAACACACTTATGTTGCTGCAACAAAGTGGAATAAATCTTCTGTCTCTTTTTATTGTGTTATCGCTACCAGTGAAGCTGCATTCTTGAATTGTGGCAGCTAAACACATAGATGGTGATCCTCCATCTAGAAGATGGCATCTGTCCATTTGTGACCTTCTATTTGGAGACCACAAGTCTGTGGGCTGGACCACCTCAGAAGGGTTATCTGAGGTATCCAATAGTGGGACTTTGTACCCTTGGCCAGCCCTGCATAGCACTGCACACCAGGACACAAAGGCAAACAGCATTTGGGGTGCTGGCATTCCTGTGTGGTGGCATAGTCACAGAAAGACCAGTTTGTTTGGTGGTGTGGATTTTGTTAGCAGTCAGTCCTGTTTGGCTGCTCAGTGTCTCGTTGGCTTCAAATGCAATTAATCAGGGCCCGAAAGGGTAACTAGCAGCTCACATTCCTGATTCAAATTGCTGTGCTTATTCATGTTACTATTTTTTCTTTAATTTAGCAGTAAAGTTGGGGTTGTTTTCATGGTTTTTTATTTTCATGCTGATTGCCCAGTGATCCTTATTAAAAATAAAAAATAACAAAACATTGATTTTCAGTCCACCTTTTTTTCTTTTCCATGGGAAATGAAAAGGCTATATTAACTGTGAAAGGGAAACGAAAGCATGCATAGTCCAAGGGTCCTGCTGTCACCTTGGCTGAAGGCACTTTTCCTTTCATGGGGTAAGTAATTACTTGAAGCATTAATCCCTGAAAGAGGCTTTTTAATCTGGAGTGAGTGAAGCTCTTGACTTCTGACAGTGCTGTTTTGTCCTTTGATCGGACATAGGGAGAAGGTGGAACCTGGGAGAAGGTGGCCCTGGAAAGCTGGGGATGCTCAGCACGCTTTGCCCTGAGCTCCAGGGCAGCAGCTCTGTCCTCTGGGGTGCTCTCAGACACTTAATGCTGCTTTTACTTGCACACAGAGGAACCAGGAAGAATTTTTCAGGGAGATTTTCCTCAGCTGTCTTCTGGCATCAGCAGGCACTGCTGGTGCCAAGTTGCATGTGAGCATAGTTTGGATGAAACGGCCTGAGCTGGAAATGGCTGAAGTGCTCACTCATGGAGGAGCTGGGTGTGAAGGAGGCTGGTTATCTGATAAGTAATTATAAAATCATTTCCCTGTTCCTGTGCTTCAGCTGAGCCATGGTAACTGCTGGTGTCAGTGCTCTTCATCATGCAGCAGAGGTGGAGCAATTCGAGTGAGCTTTGCTGTCCCTGGGAGGCTGAGTGCGTGGACACTGGCTTCTGCTGGTGCAGGCTACATATGCCCACGTGGATCACCATGTCCACTGCTGTGCGGATTAGCCATCCATTCATTAGCTGGGAAGGGGCACTAGGAGTGGCTTCATGGTCAAGAGTTAAAGAGGAGTTGCTGCTGGGTGGTCCGGCCACTGATCTGACCCAAAAGCTGTTTCATCAGGCAATGTGACAAGACTGCACATCCCAGCTGGAATATTGCACTACAATCTCAGAGTAGGCAGGGGAAGGGGTGCAGGTCTGGCTTTGGAGTCAGTGCAGGGAGGTGCAAATGTGACTGCTCAGACCCCCAACATGTGCTGGAAATAAAAGTGCCCATCTCTCTTCTGTAACACACAGAGATCAGCTATCCCTGCCTTGAAGCACACCCTCATGAGCCTTTGAAATAAACCGTAGCTTTATCAGGGATCAGAGCAGGCCAGAGAGGAAATCCCTGCCAGAGAGGAAATCCCTACCAGAGAGAGTCTTAATGACACAAAAAGGTAAGACATAGTAAAAAGACATGTCTGGAACCAGAGAATGATGTCTGTGGTTTGAGATGGTGTCTTGGTCTGCAGATGATCTTCCTGACTCAGAGGCTAGCCAGCTTTGGTCTGTTTGTTGTTCAACGGCTTGCTGCTGTGCCCTACTAAAAATCCAGCTTAAAACTAGTCAGAGGTTTCACTTGGAGAACTCCAGGAGAGCACTTCCATTTGGAGAAAGAGAATAGTGCTCTGTTTTGCAAAGCACAGGGGATTTCATTTCTGAATACCGCTCTCTGAAACCCGAGCTGGTGAGTTCTAGCCTCTGACAAGCACAGGCACCTAGTTATGTTTGCTACCACATAGTTTGTTTGTTTGTTTGTTTAATTTTGGTGTTAATTGGTGCCTTCCAAATACCACAACTGCTCAGAGGAGCACTGTCCCTGCCAATCTGACTGCTGAATTTCACCTCCTGTAATGTGGGACATGTGTACCTGGCAGCTGTCTTAACTGAGGTCTTCCACAGGAGAGAATTTTGCCTCATTTGTTTCAGAAATCAAGGATTTTTTATTATTATTATTAGAATAAATGTTTGACCAGAAAGATTTTCTAGCCCCAGATGCCAAGGTAGATGTATTTTCATTCTGCATGCGATCACCAGAGGGATCTAGGGACTGGCTTTATTGCTGTTATTAGTGTGTGCTCATTTTGTGACCTTGTGAAGCCACCTTCGCATCCCTACCCCTCAATTTCCACCTGCAACGTTCCTGTAAGATTATATGCTGTAGCACCGAGTTATTGCATTACCTACCTCCTAGTTATAATAACTTTGATCTACATAGTATGAGTGCAAATATTATTTTATTTGCAGCTCCAATTCTCAGCCAGCTTCAGGGTGGAGTCTCCCAAGCAGTGTTACTGCCCCTCACACCAAAGGATGTGGCTAGGACCTCACTGTGCTTTTCCAGTGTAGTTTGACAGGGGGTGTGGTGCAAATCCATCTGCCTCCAGTGACCTTGCTGCAAGGCCTTCAACCCCAGGGAATGTAGCTCAAAGGCTCCCTGTTGGTGAGGCTGGCACTGGCCCAGTGTCTGTGAGGTAGTGTCTCGGGCTTAGCATCACACTAGTGTGTGCATTAATGACAAGTCTTGTAAGAACTTATAAGACAGTGTAAATGTTTTAATAGGCTCAATTCGTTAAGGCTCCTGCTTTAAAAGATTGAGGTGGGACCATATGGCCCTTCCCTGACATCCATATGCACTGAGTGTCAGTAGAAAGACTCCTGCTGACTTCAACAGACCCCAGCGAGCAAGGTGGTACTTGATATGTTTTTGGAAAGAGCAGAAGAGTTTAGTTAGTGTACCTACAGGGCATGGTCTTGTCCTTCAGGAAGAGCATTTTTTGTCTTTAAGGTGGCACAAAGGTAATTGAGAGGCTCTTGCTTTTTCCTACTCTGGGGTCAGGAGCTGGAGTAGCTTAGATGATAGAAGCGTGTTCAAGCATGTCTGTTTTTAAGCCCTGATGTTTCAGTGTGTTAGATAACTTGGTCCTGGAAATTTGGAAATGGATGGTTTTGGAGGATGTTTAACAAAACACAGGGTGCAGTGGATATATAAGTGTGCAGATCTTAGGGGAGAAGCGTGCATAGGCAGGGGTGATGTTTTAGATCTGCATAGGCTTTCCTGTTTTTCTGTGCCTTTTGCTCCCAGCATAGCAAAGACTGTATGCAAAGAGGGGGATGCTCCTGCATCCTCTGTGTGAGGAAACCGTGCTTTTTCCTAAGGGAGTGTTTCTTGGATGTTTTGAAAATGTGTCTGTCTTTTGGCTACTTGTCTCTGTGGGACTCAGAATTATCATGAGATCAGTTCCCCTGGGTGAGGGTGTACTGGTTGCCAGTGTTGCTGGCTGCAGGTATGAATACCTTTCTCCCTCTTCCCTCAGACAATATGACTGCTTTCTGCAGTTAAAAGTAGTTGGCTGTTTGCAATCTAATGTAGCACTTGCAACCAGTAATTACAAATGAGTTTGCTTTCCATCTTGGGGAAGCTGAGCTGTGTAGGTCAAGGAGGCACTGATTTCACTGCAGGAATTGAAGACTTTACTCACTGAATCAATACTCCCAAAATTTTGTAACTACTCACAGACAGGGAAGTTCAGTTTTAAGGGATCTGGGGACTTGTGCTCACACTGAAATTCTCTTGTGTGAGGTAGGTGCTTTACTTTGCTGTACTCTGGTGATAAATTGGTTTAAGCAAGGTGATGGATCTCTTCAAGTTTGCTGGTGCCTACAGACCAATGCACAAAGACTTGCCCCACAGTAAGAAAATTGAAAGAATAATTTTGTGGCACTTTTGCTTGTCCTTTCCAGACCAAACGCTGTATAAATTACATACACCATGATTCCTGCCTTGTTCTGAAGAGGTAGGAGATTGCAGCTGGGGCAGCTGAAGAGGAGTTTACAGGAGCAATGGGTTGTTTGGGTGATAGCAGCAGGACACAGAGCAACAAGAAGTAGCTCTTGGCTTATGCAAAACACTGTACAAACAGTAACAGAGCTGTTAGCTTGAGATTTGCACCCCATGGCCCCCATCTGTCATTCCTGAATTTCAGCATCAGTGGTCATGGCTTTTCTCCTTCTTCCAGCTGTACGTGGTGTTTGAATTCCCCAAATCTGTACTAGCAAAGCTGTTCTAGAGCTGATGCTGTTGTCTCTGGAGGATAGTAACCACCCCAGCAGACAGTGGAGGACAGCCAGGTTCAGAGGTAGAAGCTCTTTGCTAGTGGAGAACCCAGCCTCTCCTCTTGCCTGTCTTTGGTTTCCCCTTGTAATCATTAATGTAAGGGCATATTCTGCTTATCAGTTCTAATGGAGGAAGATTTCTCTTCCTGATGATATTCTTTTATACAAGCCATGTTATTTCCCATGCTTTATTGCTTCTTGGTGGTTTTCATTAACATTGCAGTTTATGCCCATTAAAAACAGGATCCAAATGCCGAAGGACACACTCCCCACCACCCTCCATATCTCAGGGCAACATTGTTATTGCTTGTGTTGGCTTTCCTGGCTTCCTCATCTGTCTTCATCACCTCTTGTCACATTCCATATTAATTCCTGCTGATTAGTAAAGACCTTTATCATCTGAGGCTCTTTGGCAGCCAAGCTCAGCCAACAGTTCTGACTCTGTCATGAGTTTCTACTTACTAAAAAAGTCCTTCCTTCTCCCACAAGTGGAAACACTATGAATCATTTCCCTCCTCTTTCTTTGTCAGAAGCAAACACCATCCGTGGTAGGACCCTGGCACTGGCTTTCTGGCTCCAGGAAATCATGGATGAAACAATCCATGGAAGTTGGGATCCCTATGTAAAAGTAAGACCTTATTTTGTAAGGGACACACCTCTTTTTGCCACTGTCAGATTGCCCTCTGGTTGACAAGCACATATACTTTCATGAGAAACATAAAATTGTTCTTCTATCCCATAGAGTTGTGCTGTTGATTTACCTATATTACGTTGCAAGGTGGCAGTGCATACTTAAATGCTCCATTTGGGAGTTACATTGTGTGACAGGTGCCTGACAGTTTCAGGCAGGACCCTCAGGTGGAGATCGCAGCTTAATGGATTAGGGGAATTTGTATCATATCTGATGGCACATCTGTGCTTCTTTGACGTATAATAAGAATAATAACAGCTATGTGTAAGGAGTAGAAGCCTTCATAAAAATACTTGAGCAGCAAAATACGTTTAGTTATACTGCAGAAAGCTGTTAAACCCAAAAGGAGAACCTGTGACTGTGTGAGGACTAAATTCTTGACTCTTTTTTTACCCAATGCAACCCCAGTGTAACTGCAAAAAGAGTCTGACCTCATCTCATAAGCAGATTCTGTCTCTGACAATTTACCTTAGGTTGAAAATGTTGCTTGGCATTATATATATACAGAACTGGTACCACCCAGGTTCTCGGGTAAAAAGAGGAAAGAATCAACAGCAGAATAACATGAACAGCATGAAGAGGCAGAAACAGGAGCTCTTCTCTGCTCTTAGGAGACAGCTGACCGACAGAGACGCCACAGCTGGAGCTTCTGTAGTCAGAGGCAGCACGTCTCTTTTAAACATAAAAAACGTGAGACATTACAGTATTTTTAATGTGTCCATTAGTCTTCAGGCTGTCCAGTGTTGAAAATATATCATGTGGCTTGCTTCACACACTGCCCTATGAAGTGGTGACAGTACTTGAAGTAGAAGATTAAATGTGAATATGCATTTGTCCATCATCCCTTTGACAGTGGGCTTGGGCTCTTCCTAAGCTCTGACAGACGCTCCTTGCATGAAACAACTAGTATCCATCATCTAGACATCACTTGAAAGGACACTCAAGCTTAGCTATCAGCAAGTAAGAGCAAGAGGTGGATCTGTTCTCTGGTAGATTTGGAAAGGAGCTAAACAGCAATTTCCCTGCCTCCATGTTACCCCTGCTGCAGCTTCCACTCACAGCCTGGCTCCAAAGAGCAGCAAAGCTGGCAGCTCAGGGCCAAACCACTGGCATAGTGATGGGAAGATCATTAAGACATCTCTAGAAGGTCTTGAGGCCTAGATATGCAGCACGTCTCCTTGGCAGTGAAAGGTGTGGTTAAGAATTTTGTTTTAGAGGTTATCTTAAAGCTTACAAATCACTAGTCTAGGGCAGTAGCTGCTGTGACAGCTGGTATCTGCTGTGGTTCAAGGGGCTGTATAGCATACGTCCCCCTTCCTTGAAGAGGAAAGACTGGATTCTCCTGCCAGGCCTCCCCTTGGGGACTTCTAGTGCTCCTCTGCTTAGCAATGCCTGGTGCTGTCATGCTTCCATACTGTGCTCCACAGTGTGACTAAGCCCACCAGGAGCTAGGCTTCTTCCCTGCATGAACCACATCCTTGACCATTACAAAACATTAGGCTGTGGGCCCTTCTGTTGTGTTCAGCACAGATCTGTAGACCAATGGGTGACCAGAGTGCTGGGAATTTTTTAAGCCTGTTTGTTCTTGGGCACTTGTTAAAATCTGTGCTACTCTAAGTATAAGGTAATGCAGGAATAAAGTGATATTCAGAGGATACCTTTAAGCTTGCAGAATCAGCAGCTGGCAGATTCTTGCATAGCTTTATTCTTCCCACTTTGTGCTCCTGCTGTGTATACAGGAGGAAACTGAGGTCTTGTGGGAGAAGAGGTGTGTGGTCGCAGAATTAAAGACTACATCTATATATATATACAGAGAGATGAAGGAATAACTTAAGATGCCCTTATAATGCTAAACCTGATACTTTGCCTCTTATCCACATTAATTTCCTAGGAATAATATTTTCTTTAAAGAAAAAAGGATAAAAATAAATATTGTTATCTTGCATTGGCAGCAGGGCTGGAGCCCTGTGTCTTCCCCACATCTCTCTTTCCCAGTGCTGCAGTCTTTGGAGTCCTTCCTAACATGTGCCAGACCTTCCTTGGCCCAGTCTGAGCCTGGCACCTCAGTGAGTGAAATATTTGCATGAGGCAGCACTGTCCCACGTAGCCTACAGCTTCCCATCTGAGTCCAAGACAGATTTCCCACTCACTTCCTAGCTGGGCTACAGCATGGTTAAAAAGCTGCTCATCCTTCTGTAAAATGGAAGTGTAGTGCATGAAGAGGCTTAAAAGAGCTGCAGTAAAATTCAGGAGAGAGGAAGCAGCACTGTATATACTCACATAGAAGTAGATCCCCTCCTTAAAGATGTGGAAGCTACCCAGAGGAAAAGCCAAGTGACAAATGAACCACTACTCCACCCTTGCAAGGAAACTATCTGGGCTGTTCTTGATTTACTGGCCACCTTGGGACTGCCTCGCTTCACATTAGCGCTGCATGAAATGCTCCTTTCCATGGCTCTTCTGAGAGCTCCTCACTGGCTCTTACGTGCCCCACACTGCTCAGCTGTGTGCCTCCTCTTTATCTCTTTATGGTGACCCTAACTACCTTGTTAGGCAAAGCTTTCTGTTAACGGGTCTGTGTCCAGTGCACCCACCTGGAGAGTGTGAAGAGTGTACCAGTATGGGTCTTTTGTGTTATCTTCCCTTTCTAGCCCCATGGGATCTCTCCTGCTTTCTGAGGAAGACCAGTAGAAATGGGGGAACTGGAGAAAGCAGTAGTAACTCACACTGGACCTGCAGTCGTTCTTGCTGGTTGATTGTGATGGATTTGGCCAAGGTTCTGTCAGAACATTCCATTTTCCCAGAAAAGAGGAGAAGCTGGGCATTTGGGAAGTTGTCCCTGCTTAGAGGTGCTTCAGTACCCCTACAGGCAATGAGACTTTTCTGCCTGAGGACCCCCAGGATTTGTGAGGAAGCTCTCCTTCCTGCCTGCCAGAATGGGATGTGCTTGCAGGGTGCGCTTATTTTTCTTCTTGATTTTCTTTTTTTTTCTTTGTTGGCTGCTACTCCATGGTGCTTTAAACTGCTCAGCCTTTTCCAGATCATACTGGACTGGGCAGCTACAGATCTTCCCCATGACCCACTTCAAGCCTTTTCCAACTTCCAATAGCAGAGGGAAAAATCTTTCTTTTTCTGAATGGACAAAAATGGAAGCACCTTCTCGGCTTTGCTTCATACTAACACCGCAGTCATCCTGATATTTTCCATCTCCATTTAAGGACTGAGTTAAGACTCATCATATCCTGGGGTCTTTTTTGTACTCTGTGTTTAATATAACATTCTTTATTATATTTATCTCGTTTCTTACATTTGAGTCTTTCATTTCTTGTGTTACTTTTGAAGACTGGGCCTCCCTGTAAACTTTCTTTTTAGAAAAGCTGAATTGCATTTACAGGAGATCTTTAATGTGTTTAAGTCTTTGGTTCCTTGATGTTTTTATACAGCCACCAGTTTGACTTTCAACTGGTGGCTTGGAACTGAAAACAGGAAAGCCAGAAAGTGAGAATATTTCCAAAACATTGCTTTCTCTTTGCAGTATATTTGTAAAAGTTGCAAAGAAATACCAAGATCTTCCACACCAGCATTTCTGGAGCACTGGGAAAGGAGTCTACAGCTATCCCCACCCTCCTCCACTTTCCCCCAAAAAGTGGCTTACTGCCATTAGGAAGCACAAGTACAGTGTGATCCTGGAGGCTGTCAGAAATAGTAAGAAATGTTTTGGAAATGCAGGTGGTTCTCCCTGTTTACAGGACAGAGAAGCAGGAGAGCAGCAAGATTCTAGTATGTGCAAAGCTGGTTGGTGCAGGGAGATGTAAGTGCCACCTTCCTTCTCCAGTAGCCTTTGGCTAAATTGCTCAGACAAAGATCTCAGACACCTATTGAAGATTTCCCCTGTGCTCTGTGACCGCATGCCATCACATCCTACAGGGATGGCTCAGCACCAGCTTTGTAATGAGATAACCACAGGGAACCCAGGCGGATAAATTTATGACACTAGGAAATGGCTTTACCTCACAGGACAAACTGTTTTGCTGCCAGAATTGGGGATGGAGATAAACCACTTTCTCCTGAAACAAAAGGCTTTAACACCTCCCAGATTAGCAGCTATTGAGGAAAAGGCAACCAAAAGGGACAGAGTCTGGGGGCATTTAGAGCCTTTGCTTCTGGACTGTTAAAGGCTGCCATTTCATTAACCTCTCAGCTTATATAATCATGACAAAATCAAAGCCACACATTCAGATTTTGGATCTGATTTCATTTCCTAGTCCATTTTCTTATCCTGTGATCTATGGATGAATATCTTATTTGCCTGTTGGCAGACGTTTGGAGCGGGGGTGGTATATATGTCAGTGGGTTTTTTACGTAGACATTTTATGGACTAAATAATGCTGGCAGATACTGTTTTCTTCCACCACAAGGAGAACATATCATTTATTCTTGTCTCATTACATTAAAAGAAGTACAGCACAAAAGAAAAAGGGAAGAAAACCACCAAAAAAGGATATGAAGTTATAATCCCTTCTAACCCAAAATACACCAACTCTTTGACACCCTTCTGTGGGGGGTAACTCAGCTCCTAGATTATTTTGATAAACTTTGTTACAATCAGTTTCACACAAAACCCAGCCGTTTATTTAATCTTAACCAGTTGCAGAAATGTCGTCCCATAAGGACACTGAGGTTATTATTTTTTTACTTTCAAAAAAAGAGAGTTTGTTTATTTTTCTTCTATTATTTGGTTTCCCTCTGTAGATTTATAAGGGCTCTGTCACCAACAGCCTTATATTTGCTCATGAGCTGGCTGTGTGGTTTGTCTGCCTTCAAGGGCAGGAGCGGCCGCAGTGGGAGGCAACTGAGCAGGCAGGCATGGGGTGTAGATGGAGCCAGCATCCCACCGCAGCCGTGCTCCCTGTGCTGGCAGCACAGACATGCCAAAGCAGCCCCAAAGTAGAAGGCAGTCACAATGTAGTGTCAGCCCATTCCAGAACAATGGAAGGAGAACAAAACCTTTTTGTGTTAACTTTTGTGATCATATTAGAAAAACTCCCTCTGCCCCATGAGCCGCTGTGGTCCCCTTTTGGTGGCTCACACAAACAGGACTTTGGTGGCAGTCGCCGAGGTTCCACAGGGCTGCTGTGCCTGTGGTAGTTGCTGGCCGTGTACTGCATCTCCTGTGCAAACAAGACCAGCAGCATCTAGCTGTGGGAGGTGCAATGCACGGTCCCCTAATAGCTATTGCCCTGCATCCCTCCACTGCCTGCCCCGCAACATGTTTCTGTGCAGTTTGCTCCAAGGGCATGAGTGGATCTGCTGCTCACACCTCCTCCAGCTGTGTTGTCCTGTCTGTCTTGTAGCAATGGGGGATAGCAGTCACACAAAGCTGCTGCTGTGTGACCCTCTCCAGTACTGGGATTCCTCTGTTGGGGGCATAATGGGATTGCAGAACTTAGCCACCAGCACTGCCGACAGCCATGGTTGGAGCTGGAGATGAAACCCCATCTGCTGAGCTTTCTGCTTGGTGCTGTTTCACTGTCCCACATGGCAGGTGGTGCCCCTAACCCTCCCCTTTCATCTGTTCCTTTCTCAGGCAAGATCCTGTTCCGGAGGAGCCATGTCCGAGACGTAGCTGTGAAGAGGCTGAAGCCCATCGACGAATACTGCAGGGTAAGAGCTCTGGGAAAGGTGTCTGGCAGCCCTGTTGCCTGAGGACTCACAGCCACCACCAACACTGGGCTTTTGTGGCTGCATACTGCTAAGAGTTTCATCAGTGTTGTAAGGAAGGATGGACCTTCCCAAACACCACCAAGACCAAGGCAGGTGAAAACAGACCACTGTTTTCCAGGGCCCTCACACTGTTTTCCACCACAAACTTTATGCACAAAGTTGGTGCCTCATATACTCAGTAATGGCTGTGAGACCCATCTGTCCCAAATGCGGATTTTATTTCTACATCAGCCTTAATGAATGCAGGAGTTAAACAGGCAGAGAGGAACAACTAAGATGGTGTTTCCTTCTGTCCCCCAGTGCTGCACAAGGGACAGTGCTGGCTGGCACAGCACTGGGAGTGGACCAGCAGCTTCCAGAAGTGCTTCACCTGATGAGTGAAAGCTTGGAAATTTATTGCAGGATAGAAAAGTGTGGCTGTTTTGAGAAGAAGGTTAAGTCACCTAATCCTTCCTTTCTAGCTTAGAGTTTATGATTTGATGATAATTAATGCTCTGATAGTAGATTAAAAGTCACTTCTAAGCAAGGTGGATACCCAGTTTTTGTAGAGGTATTGAGCACGTCAGCACATAATTTAAACTCCAGACTTCCTCTCTTATTTCCCATGGGTTATTATTTCCCTTTTTAGAAAGCCAGAGAAGCAGGTGGAGGAGAAAAAACACATTCCCAAGAACTTCTCCAGTCAGACATTTGCTCATCCAAAATTGAGAGCAGATCGCCAAAGTGCCTGAGGCGTGCTGGGGGGTGGAGAGCGGTGAGACCCGTGCCATCTGCACCCCCAGGCGAGGAAGCTGCGATTAAAGTCTTATCTCATGAGATCAGTCTTTCTTCTGTGACAATTAATGCACTGTCTTCCTGCTGTTGCTGAACAGCTCTCTTTAAAATATGTAGGGTTTCACTTCAGCCCCAACCACCCTCCTTCAGAGGAGACAGGAACTGCCCGCGACATGAGCCGTGAGGGCTGATGTCAGGGTTCACCCAGCAGATGCACGATGGAGAAAGCAGTGGCTTTACGCCGGGGGGGCAGCTGCTTCTCTGGGACCCCTTTGTCTGCGCCCCAGACAGACCTGACCTGACCCAGCCGGGCTCGCCGGCGCCCAGCCGGTCATGGCCGAGGGATATGTTGTGGCGTCGGCCGCTGGCACATTCGTTGACTGCACGGCACTGTGATTGCCGCCCTACTCCTCACATCCCTTTTTTCCTGCTGGAGAAGTCTGGCTTAGTCCATAGGATGGTTTCACTCTGGTTCAGATGTTACAGGGCAGATCTGCCGCTACCCATTTGGAGGCATGGCTGGATACTTCGCCAAAGCCAAGCTGTTTGCCTAGCCTACTTATTAATAGGCACTGCTTTTATGAGCATAGAGCCAGCTGTGCTGGGTTAGCCCACTTTCCTCCAGCCCAGTGTTACCTGTCTCCAGCAGCAGCAACAGTGCTGCCCAGCAATGAGTATGGCAAACCTGTAGTGAATTCTCCAGAGTATTATACCAGTTTTCAGTGACTTCTGGCTCATCTGCACCTGATGTATTGTCTTTTTATTTCATTTTCAGTTTACTGTAATTTGTGTTTAATTTGGGTCTGTACTTCACAGGAGGAGATGTTTAAATCTGGATGGCATTAGACAGTGAGGCTCATAGTCACTGAAAAATTGCATCTCATGTCTGTGTGAGTGCTTCAAGAGGGTACATCCTTCTTAGTGTCCTTCTGCATGAGATGTCAGGTCTTTAAGGAAAGAAGACCCCAGCTAACTCATCTATCCCTCTGGGATGTAGCTTGTTGGTGCATGTATGAGAGTGGTTGTGCCTGAACAGTCTGGGCTTCAGATAGGTGAGTGCTTTGCCCAGTGCTGAGAAGTAAAGCACTGCCAAGCCATCCCCTACATTTGACTCCAAACCCATGCCTGGACATTAATTTGCACCCAATGTGGGTGATAGACAAGCTTGTGCCCACTCTTCAAACTCAGTACAGAAGTGGCTATGATGGCCTGTCTGTCATCAGATCCAGCTGACTTCTTTGCCTTCTGCTGCATGTTCCTCCTTATTACAGAGAGTAAATGAAAATGGCAGTTGGTCATACTATTGCCTGGCACAGGATGTACCCAGTCATTCTTAAATCCCACAGTACACAGTTGGCAACCTGTGTCAATAACCAGAGGGACTTGAGGGTTGCAACTCCTACCTTTCCCAACCTTTCCAAGTCTGCACATTTTATATGTTTTTCTTTTGAACACTTATGGTTCATGCAATTTGCATTTATTCAAAGAATGATTGTCCTATGTTATTGCTGTTCCAAACCTGGCCCAGGATATGAAAGTTCACAAGACTGAAAATAACAATGAAGCCCAGGCACTGAACTTCAAAGGTACAAAGAACTTGGGGAAACAGCTTGTAGAAGGAAAGCTTCTTGATACAGTGAAGTCAGTGGTAGTTCTGTTACTGATCTTCAGCAGGGACAGGATTTCATCTCTGCGGCTTCACGGATGCTTAAAATTCAGAAATGCTTTCTTGCTACCTTTGCTGAAGGTCACCACTTACAAGGTTTCTGAGAACATGACCTTTATAACCTTACTGTAGTTTTTCCACCCCAATGTGAAGTTAGCCAGGAATGAGAGAAAGCTGTGAACTGGGAACAGAAAATTAGGTGTGAGTCTGAAGTAGAATGGCCTTACTTCACCAGCCTAAACCAGACACCAAGTCTCTCTCCAGTGAGCTGTAACTACAGAGGGAACTTGAATGCTCACTTAGCTCCAATGCTAACTTCTAGAAAGCTTAAGTGAAATGCCATGAATCCCCTCTTGATGTAAAAATGGAAAATGTGGGGGGTTTTTTGCTAATAAAATAATATTACTCACCACCGTTTCCTATTCTGTAGCAGCTAGTGGCACATGTGCATGACTTGAGAGCAGGATCATGCCCACCTCTTTGGAAGTGTTACCTCTTTTCTGCATTTCTTCCCCTGTCCACTGGATGTTTTGACTACAGAGTTGTATAGAACTGTAGAGCAAGAGCATCATTTTGACAAGTTCAGTCCTGCTTCTATAAAAGAAAAGTGCAAAGCTTACAGCCCATTCTAGTCCTAAAATAGGTAGGCAGACAACACACTTGATTTTGAAAAATTATGCTGGAATGATATGAGTGAAGCTGATGATGAAAATCTAACATGGGATAATAAAATGAGTAAATGAGACAATAGACCTTTGTCCATTGGAATCTGTGAGGAAGCAGAGGAGGGAGGCATGTTCAGATGCAAAGTTTGTGGTAATTTTTTTGCCAGATGAGGTTTCTCTATCCATTTCACCTGCCTTGGAAAGAAATGGGCCAGATGGGCCCTGGCAAATGAGCTGTACAAATGCTCAACCATTTGTTGTTTTGTTTTTGCAGACTGTCTCTGACAGAGTGTGGTGATTTGCATGGCTGAGAAGCAGGTCTGACTTGTGCTGTTTGGATGTGTTGAAGTTCCTGCACTAGGCACAGGAGTAGTGACAGGGAGAGGCCATCTGAGTGTTTGTGGGGATGCTTGGCATTAAGGGGAGGTCTGCAGAAAGTTCTGTGTCAGGGGTATGAGCCCTCTGGACCCTACAGCATGGGCCTTCTGACCCTGCGCTCCTGGGTGATTCTTCATTGCATCGTACCAGCTTAGAGAAATGCCATCGCAGAAGTACTTAGGCCAGTGTTTTTGCTAAGGTCAGAAGAAACTTTGAAGTTGCAACGAAGAGCAGAGGAACGGGACACACAGGGGAAGATCTACAGGACTTTTCTCATCTTTGAACATGAAAATGCAGGGTCTGGACAGACCCTGAGTGAGTTGCCAAACAAACTGCATTTTGCCAGTAAATGTGTGCTGCCCACTGAAATTGATATCTCTGGATGGTTCCCCTCTTAACTGTAGGCTTGGAATTACTTTAATGTGATTTAAGGTCTTCTGGGCGCATTGGGCCTGGTTTTCTTAATTTGTTAGGAGTTTTTGCCAATGTGAAAGGAGGAGCAACTTCATAGCTATGCCTTGCCAGGGGCATTTTATTTATTAAACTTTTGATCTCCCAAACACACCTCTGGTGTGCGCTTGTCCAGTATGTACTGTCCTTTGTTCAAGAGGGACCCCTCAGGTTGGCGGTTAACAAAACCACCACTCTCTCCTTACACAGCCCTTTGGGAAGACTCAGGCCAGCATCTGCAGACTTGCATCTTTGTGCTTGTTGGTCCTAATTGACGGAAGCTTGTTTATGCAGGGAAGCTGTTAAGATGTGAAGTCCCATTGTCAGAAACACTTACCTGAATTTGTAACATGCCTTCATGCTGTCCTGACTGGAGGTGGATTTAAGTGTAAGCTTACAGGCTTTTCTGTTGTGAAGCTTGAGTACCCAAGAGCACACCACCTAAATAAAAATTATATGAGTAAGTCACTTTAGTGCCAGGAAATATCGGTCATTCTTTTATTAATGTTCACAGTGTGAGAGACCACACTTCAAAAATGTAATTACCTCCCTCTTGATCTCTCAGCCCTGATTCTTTTTCAAGGTTTAATCCTTGAACCAGTCCAGACAGATGCACAGACATTTCTGTCTCTATCCATTGTACAATTAAGCTAGTGCCGAAGATGCAATAATAGTTAGTCCTGGTCAAGAATGATAAAGTTGAAGTTAAAAACTTTAAAACTTTGTCTGTCATTTTTAAATCTACATTTCAGAATCCTACTGTTTATACCAGCTGCAGTAATGAAAGTTAATTATGTGCATTGCCCCTCAGCATCTGGACTAGAGCCTCTCTTTCCATTGACTTATGGTCCTTCCATGCCAGAGGCCCAGAACTACGTCCCGGTTACTTCCAAAACTCCGTAGCTTCTTTTCCTCCTTCCCTTAGCTCTCTATTCCTACAACTCCCCCCTTCTCCAGTCTGAGTCCCCATTCATTGTTGCCATCCAAGCTCCACACTTCAGTGCTTTGGATCAAACTTGGACTTACTTGAGGCTCTCAACAAAACAAACGGAAAGCATTTACATGTAGGTGAAACAATTTTTTTCTCTGTTCTGAGAAATGAACTATTTTAATTGCACCTTTCCCCTTTCTGGACTCATTGCCACTCCCAAATGTCTGGCACTAATGATTAATGTTAATTAAAATGATAAACAATTGAGAACAGGATACTTAATATGAAAAGTGAGGGAGTCATAACCACGCGGTACTGTTGGCTGCCTGTGTATTTCTGTGCAGAGCTGGGATTAACCTCACCAAACATTAGGCATCCAAGAGCAATACAGCTGAACTCCCTCAATGGGCTGCAGGGAGAGACAGTCAGTGATTCACCGAAGCCAGAGCTAGACATACATGGTGGGGCAGGCAGACCAGCCCTTGAAGGCACTGGTCTTTAGCAATTATACAAGTTGATGGACAAGTGTGACCAGTCTCCCACTTTAGACATACAAAGTTCAGCAGGGTAGATATCATGCTGTGTATATATACACGCACACCTACACGCACGCTATCTATCTCTAAATATACACGTCTGTGCATCTGGTTTTTATAAATGTATCTGCATAAATGCAACGCCCAGCACTGAGTGCATCCTCACAAGTTCCTGCATGGTTTCATACCCACATGCATGTCTTTTGCGAAGCCTTTGAGCTGCAATGTGGTCCCACGGAGCTGTCTGCAGTTCATGTAATCTTAAGTGCTGAACCCCTGCCTGTGCCTGGTGCTGTGTGTGCTTCGAATGCTGTGTGGCGTGAAGCAGCCTGCCTGCCGATGAGCGGTGCTGGCTGGGTCGCCAGCCACCCCAGTGCCAAGACCTGCTTGCTCATGCCCTACTTGATGTTACAGCTTTTCTAATAGCCTTTCAAATCATCCACTTTGCAAGACTGGCTGAAACCTATAATATAGAGAGGCAGACATCATTGCAGGCTGAAATAACACGTAGAAGTGTGTCTCCTAAGGAGCACATGAGGTTTGAGCAGCGCACATCCTCCTTTGCATGCCGAGCAAGGAAACACGCTATTACTGATAGTACTGGATGGTTGTGCAAGGCTGAGTTCTGCTCGCTGGCACTTTTTATCTCTCACCTTTCCTGTGCAAATTCCTTGCTGTTTATGGATGCTTGCTGTTTGTAGCTGTGTTTGTAGCATTTTCCTCTGGTTTCCACATTGCAGGAAGAATGTCACTTCCCTGTCCTTTCCATCCTTTCACCATCTGTTTTCCTCTTTCTCTTTACCCTTCTTTGCTTGACCCTGCAGTCTTTCCTTCAGGCTGTTGCAGCTCCGCTCTGGAACTGTCTTACTGGAAATGCCAGAAACTTGCATTTTTCCCTTGCAGAGTGACAGCGGTGTCCCTCATCTCCTCAATGCACTTTTTGTTTGCTTGCTGGAATCATGTTGCACTTGGCTTGCTCCTGGCTGGATGTTCTGTGTTTGCTGAAGAGATGTTTGTTTCTCAAAAAAGTGTTGCTGCTCCCTGCCACTGTCCAAAATCAATAGACTGACTCTGCCTGGTTTTACACCCATGTTTGCATTTTCTTACCCTTTCTTAGTGTTTCTTACCCCTTCTTAAGGTTTTTTTCCTTAACAAAAACAAGTAAAAATCGACTGGCTGCAGACTTACACCTGAGCTCCCTGAAAAACATGCAATGGCAAGTTACTACCAGGTGGATTTCATTTCACCTCCAAGCACTGGGCTGAAAATTGCAGTACTTTGGGAGGTGATTCAGAAGCCAGAGAATCTGCCCTGCCCCAGGGCTGCTGTGTCCCTGGGGTGGGAATGTGAATGGCTGGGTGTGGAAATGGCTTTGGCTGATTTTTATCCACTGTCTTGGAAAGCCTGGAATCACAGAGGTGCTTTTCAATTACCCCCATTTTGGCCAGGCAGGACCATAGTACTCCTGGAGATTTCCAGACAGGGGACCACTAATTCAGGGGAGTCAGATTTCCTAAAGCTTCTGAAGAGTTAGAAACACAAATGTCCATGGCAGCTTGGTAGGATTTGTGCTCCACCATCACTGAAAACCCACTCTGTGCTCCATCTCAGTATTGACATCTGTAGCCTGTTTTTGGGGAAGGGTGAACACCTGTGACCTGTAGGGAAGTGCTGACTCTTTGAGAAGGCATCTGATGTCTAGGACCTCCTGCGGAAGGTATAACTTGGATATTTGTGTTTCTCTAGTAATGATACGTATCATTTGCAGTGCTTACTCTTGCCCCATTGACTGCACAAGATCAAGCCCTTTGAGATTTCAAAACACACAGTAGATATTAAATATCTGAGCCTCATAATCTTTCTGCAGATTGGGTAAGTGTTATTGCTCAGCATTGTAAATGGGTAATTGAAGATAAATCCCTTCTGAATTTGGTGGAAAGAGGTTAGGTAACCTGCCCGAACTGAGAAGGGTGTTAGTAATAGAGCCGTCACTAAATCTCAGCCACATCCACTGTTGGTTAGACGGCATTGCTTCGTTATATAAGTCTGTCTCCTGCTTGAGATGCAGATGAATAAAACATGCTTTAATGTTGTCTACATCCTTGTTAGCCTGTGCTGGCGAGGCTTTCTTCTTTCTTTTTCAACACGCTGTGATTGTTACTATTCCCCAGCAGTTCCTTACTTCCCAGTGCTAGTCCTGATTTGCCAGCTGTATGCATGTGCTTATGCATGCTAGGAATACAGGCAGAAAGTTCACACCTTTGTTACACCTTTGTTTGTTTTAGGCAAGATTGAGTGGTAGCAGTGGCATCTTTCATTCAGAGTAAAGCAGTTGAGTTTTCCACCTATTATGTTTCATCCTGTGTTACTGCAGCAACCAGTGGTGCTCTGTACACATGCTATGGCACTCAGACCCTCCAAGCTGTTGCCCAGATTCTGCATCAGATGCCACCCCCTTATCGCAAGCAATCTTCTGCTCTGTAGTGCAGTTGCATGGGACCAAGTCCAGGGCCTCATTCTTCATAGGCTTGCTGATACCGAATGATTTTCCTTGTGGTTTTGTAACATCCCTCCACTGGGGAAAGGAGACTTGCGGGTATGGAAGCACTTAGCTTTGAATGGTGCCAAGTCCAGCTGGAGACCTGTAACTAGTGGAGTCCCCCAAGGATCAGTGCTGGGTCCAGTCCTGTTCAACATCTTCATCAACGACCTCAATGAAGGGATAGAGTGTCTTCTCAGCAAGTTTGCTGATGATACGAAACTGGGAGGTTTGGCTGATAGACCTGAAAGCTGTGCAGCTATTCAGCAGGATTTGGACAGACTGGAGAGCTGGGCAAAGAGGAACCTAATGAGGTTCAACAAGAATAAGTGCAGAGTCCTGCACCTGGGAAGGAGGAACAAAATGCACCAGTACAGACTGGGAGGCGATCTGCTAGAGAGCAGCTCTGTGGAGAAGGACCTTGGAGTCCTGGTGGACAACAAGTTATCCATGGGACAGCAATGTGCCCTTGTGGCCAAGAAAGCCAGTGGTATCCTGGGGTGCATTAAGAAGAGTGTGTCCAGCAGATCAAGGGAGGTCCTCCTCCCCCTCTACTCTGCCCTAGTGAGACCTCACCTGGAGTACTGTGTTCAGTTCTGGGCTCCCCAGTTCAAGAGGGACAGAGACCTACTTGAGAGAGTCCAATGGAGGGATAGAAGGATGATTAGTGGACTGGAACACCTGACTTATGAGGAAAGGTTGGGACACCCGGGGCTTTTTAGTCTGGAGAAGAGAAGACTGAGAGGGGATCTAATTAATGTGTATAAATATATGAGGGCTGGGTGTCAAGAAGAAAGGGGCAACCTCTTTTCACTTGTGCCCTGCAGTAGGACAAGGGGCAATGGATACAAGCTAGAGCACAGGAAGTTCCACCTCAACATGAGGAGGAACTTCTTTACTGTGAGGGTTCCAGAGCACTGGAACGGGCTCCCCAGAGAGGTTGTGGAGTCTCCTTCTCTGGAGACTTTCAAGACCCGTCTGGATGCGTTCCTGTGTAACCTGCCCTAGATTCTATGGTCCTGCTTGGCAGGGGAGTTGGACTCGATGGTCTCCAGAGGTCCCTTCCAACTCCTAACATTCTATGATTCTATGATTCTATGATCTAATAATGGACACCTGTGGTTTCAGAGAAGGATTTTTTCAGCTCTTTTCGTTCATGCCCCCAGTCAAGAGTGGTCTTGGAAATATATCTGTCCACTTCTAAAGCCTAGTTAAAAACATCCATGAGGGTGACCAACTGCCTTGTTCTGCCTTCATACTTTGGCTGTGCCTTCTGTTGTGTCTGACCAAGATCAATCGGATGTCTCATGGGTTAGCATAACCAGTTTGCCCTAATGCACCTCCATTTTGCTCTGGTGCAGTTTTTCATCTCTCTTTCAACTAGCAGAAGAGCCAGACAACCCCATTTTGTGAAACAGGTTTACAGCACCTCTAATAAGCTCTGTCTATATTTAACCTGTGGCCTATTTTCAATGTAACTCAACATAGGAGGAGAACTCCAGCCTCTATTCCTCTCCTGCTGGTCATTTCTGGAGGCAATCTCAGAGCTGTGTCACTTAGAGCTGCTGTCCCCTCCCTATGGGCTGGGGACAGCTCTTTGGCCTCTTTTGGCACCATCAAGCTCTAGATTCCGATCAGCAGATTCATAGCATGTTTCTGCCTTGCATGCTTGTCTCTGGTTTGAAGTCTTGCTTGCCAGTACACTTCAACATAATGTGGTTGCTTCTTAAGTATTGCTGAACATGACAAGCACTGCATACGTGTGCCTTGCAGAGTGCATGGACATCATTAGCCAGGATGTGCTGCAAAGCCTTCTTCATGCAGAAATAGCCTCTCTGCCCTTTTTTTTTTTTCAGACACTTAATCAAACTTCCTTTCCAGTTAATTTAGGAGCACGGATTGTTTGTTTTGGTGTTTTGTTCTTTTTTTTAGCAGACTCTGTTTTTTTCTATTGAGAGTGCTTAAGGGAAAGCTTTATGGAGCACATTAATCTGCTGTATTAGTGGGTGTTGAGTCTGTAGTTTTTCACTGCTTAAATTTGTGTGCATTGACATACAGCTTGTAAGCCCTAACCACAGTTTGAGGTGCTGTGCAAACACATCACAGAGACTGTCCCAGCCACACAGCACTTATCTACTCAATGTTATGGTTTTGCACATGTGTACCAAATTCTGCTCATGTACTCATGGCAAAAAAATGTCATTGCTTGACTCTAAGAACTGTTGCTTGTCTCAAGTCATTGCATCCTACTTCACACTTGCAGTCAAGACATGCTATTCCTTTCTTCTCAGGTAAGTAGCCAGGTGTGCTGCTTCCCTTTTGTATTCCCTTCCGTCTGCCACGACTGTTTTGCCTCCTCTTGCTTGTAGTTTAAATGTTTGAGGCCATATTTTGAACGTGACTTTTCTAAGGGCTTCTCCTTCCCTGTTTTGTTTTGCAGGCACTAGTTCGGCTTCCTCCTCACATTTCACAGTGTGATGAAGTCTTCAGGTTCTTTGAGGCTCGCCCAGAAGACCTTAACCCTCCAAAAGAGTAAGTGCTGTGATGGATTTCCAGTGCTGCTCAGTTCATTTTGATTAGCTGGAAGGAAAAGATCATTTAGTTTTATTGCTGCTGTAGGTGTGGGAACAGATTTTGTAGCTTTCAAGCACTACCTAGAAAATACCCAGCAATTACGTGCAACCACATTGAGTGTGTGGAGGACGGGGAGCCAAGCAACCCTCAGACACAATTTTCAGCCATCCTCCGCCCACCTTTGCATTGTTTCTTGGTGATGGTTCCAATGAGAGAACTTCCCCTGGCTCATGGGTTTTACCTGATAATTATCATGAAGGAGTCATTTAGTTCCCAAAAGCCTTGGCTCAGCAGCAGGGGGAAATCCTGTGGGTAAGCACTTGGCTCATAATTAGCAGCTGCTTCTTTAAATGTACTCCTGCCCAGAGATACTTAGTTATCTGAAGAGAGCAAGATTGTGGTCCAGATCCAAAGTTGTCTCTGGAGAGTCTATTCTTTCTAGGCAGGAAGCGAAGAAAAGGCTGGGAAAGAATTCCCATTGAACACGAAGCAGAATTGTAGCCTTTACCTTGGAGCAGACAGGCTGATTCATGCTGATGCAGTCAGAGTTCAGAGGACTAATTTATCCAGGGAAAGCGTTGGTAGGAGGGTATTTACAAGCAACTGTGCTGCCTTGCCTGACATTTCCTTTTCTCCTTCATACTGAATAGGATATATTTCATTGTGCTCCACAATAAGATTTTGACTTGGTCCCATTGTGGTTTGTGCTGTTTTGTAGCACAATTTGAAACGCGATTGCAGGCTGCGTTACCGTAATTTGCTTTCTCTGGTGTTCGCACAGCCCATTGGGTAAGGGGTGATGGATATAGAGTTTTTGGATTTGGGGCACTTCAGCACACACGAACCTGTAGTTAGCAGAAAGATTTGTATTGGCTTCAGCTGTTTGTTCCTGTGCTGGTGTAAAGGAGAGGACCAAGGCGTACTCCTGGGCTAGCACTAGCCATTATGGCTTGCTTTCTTTTTTCCCTCCTACAAGTTGTTGAGGGCCTTTTGCTGAGCTCCCTGTTCAATAGCCTTGCAGCCTTGCAGCAATTTTCAAGTTATCCATTCGCTCCCCCCTAGAAAAACAAAAAAGACTAAATGCTCTCAGCCCAAGCCTTGCATCTTATTCCAACCTAGTAATAAGTGTGATTTATTTCCCTGGAAAATGTAGAGCAATAACCTGATTAAATCTCACTTCACTAATGTCTGCAAGACATTAATCTAACTGGGTTTAAACAAATCCTACCTCGTCTTCTGTAAGCAAACAGATCTTAGGGAAGGTGTCTAAGGTTTCTGCTGGGAGTGCTTCACAAAAGATGTATTGTTGAAACTGAAGATTAGTCTCTACAAAAAGATGATGTAAAAGCCAATGGAAACATCTTAGTGTTTTTCTTCTGTGAACTGAGGGGGAAGGGAGGAGATCTGGGGCTCACTGGACCACTGTGTAGGGTCCAGGGGAAGGACACCTTGAGGGCAATTCTCAGCCTCAGCAGTCACTGCAGGAAGGAGCACAATCAGCCAGAGAAATCCCCAATTTATTCCCTCATTTTGCTACTTTGCCAAGCCCCTCCAGAAACACTGAGTCAGTAGTGCCCAAGCCCTATGCATTCAGCCTTCCCTGGATCTCATGACCCTTATTTCATCTCGCTGGTGGTGGTAGGGGTGTAGCCTGGGGGCAGCATCTAGACTACTCTAGTGATTTTATCTATTTCTTCAGCTGTTTCTTTCAGCCTTCAGTGCAGAGGTGGTTCATATATTGATATATCAGCATAGACATGGATTCAACTGGCTGGGTTAACAAATACTGCCAAGTGCGGGATGCGGCCACCAAGGGATGGCAGAATGGAGTTGCTTGTGCTGCCTTCATGTCATCTCTCTGTGCACAATGAGATGCACAGTTTCATAATCACCTGCTCTGTTTTTCTGCAGCAGCTCAGTCTCATAAGACAAAACTTGACCCAGTGTCTAATTAAGTAATTTTCAGGAGTGTAGCATTAATCCCACGGGCTTTTGTGTTGTTGAGCCAAGAGAGTCCATTGAGGTACTACATGTCCACAGAGCAGTGACTGAGCATGTGCTCCCAGCCAGAAAGACATGGAGGGAGAAGGCACAAAAAGCCTGGTTTACCTCACAGCTGGGATGTGTGGTGAAGTATCTGTGCCCTCTACTGCGGAGCCATGACTCGTGATAGTGCATGTGCAGTAATTTATGTATTACTGCAGTAGTTCAGCTGCAAAGCTGTGCCCTTCACTTCTGTTCTTATTGTCCTAAATTAAACCAACACTTCCCTGTAGTCCCTTAGGCACTTTTACGAATGTGTTCCTGGCTTCTTCCTTAAAACTCTTCATCTGCCCTACCCTTGCCTCTCCCTGCTTCTCTGTACTGTCCTCTCCAGGTTATGCTGAGTTTGGCTTTGCAGGCTGCTCCCTACAGGGTCATTTCCTACTCCTGCTGTGCTCTGATTGCCCTCAGTGCTGAGTAACGCGCAATCTAGCTATAATGAAAGCTGGGCTTTCCCAGCACTCTTATAATCCGGCCAATTTGTTTGGTTGGATTGGCAATTTAGGTTTTCTGTTTCCTGTTTTGGTGATGGTCCAGGCTTTCGAGCCCTGTGACAATAGGCAGAAGGTATTCTTTTCAGCCCCATTAAACCTCTTCCAGGTACAGCATCTTACAGGCAGATAGCTGGAGAGATGTCTCAAGAAATCACAGCATTTGAACTGGCCGACATTCTCCCAGGCCTGCTCCTGGTGGTGAAGCTAGCTCCAGGTCAGATAGCTCCCAGTAGCAGCTTTCCTTCATGCTGCATGGGAGAGACCATAGGAGGACAACAAATCCCTCCATGGGATAGTCTGGGAGCTCTCTCAGACTGTTTCACATGGTGAAAGCATGGCCTTTGCAAGGGAGCTGGCACGCATTGGGTACACTGATGTGCAAGGCAGGGTTTGGAGCTCCACTGCCTGTGTTCCTGGGGCAGCCGTTTCTGCTGCTCTTGCTCAGCTCCACTGATGAGCTGCAGAGAAAGCAAGCTTCAAACCACTAACTCTGGTACAGGAGGAGCATTCAACTGCTTATGTTTATAATATGTGGAATTTTAGTGTTTGAGCGAGTGTGTATGTATGTAGGCAAATGGCTGGGCTTTTGTGTCTTTTACCATGCCCATGTAAGGACCAGATCCTGCATTGCTATGGGAAAAGACACTGTAAGGTAAGAAGGAAGTGCATTTTTATTTATCCATTATTCTAAGTTAAAACACCATGTCACTGAAAACCATTCACTTACTGGATACTTCTGTTAATAATTATAATTAAGGATAACTAAGCCAGAGGTGGATTGATTTCAGACTTCTACTGGGGATTTAAATTCAAGGCTAAGGTCAGGCCAGGGCTTATAATCAACAAACAAAATCTCAGAAACCATTTTTTTAATGATTCTTTTTTACTAGAAATAACAGAAATACCCGAAGACTAGGATTAATCAATTAGACATTTCATATGGTTCACTGCTTTTAGGGCTTTTTTGCAGTTAGATTCAAAATATCACAGCCAGACCACTTGTGAGAGTTTGCTTTTTCTTTCTGGGTCTGGATCCAGTCTAACAAGAGCGAAGGATTCAGTTCTTCAGTATTGTCCCTGTAGAAATGCAGGGGGGCTCAAATGAAATTTCTGTTTGAACCGCTACTGATAATATTAACATCTGAATTTAAAGCAGTGTTCAGTATCTGAGAATATTTTTCCTGTAAGAATCATAAAACGATTTTCAAACAATATGCAAATTCAGGAAAAAGAGGGAACTTACTAGGTATACAACTTAATATGGGGTTAATGCAGAAAATGGACTTACTGCTAAAGGTGCCTTTACTGAAGAACAGAAATGCTTTAGTGTGGGTCTGTAGCCATAAGCTTCACTGGTTGTATCTTCGTCACATAAATACCGGTATAACACTCAGATGCCAGGCAGCCATTGTAAAATGGAAGCTGGATTCTTCCTTTATTCTTCACATATTATTTCTGACAAGTAAACTAGCAGAAGGTTGCCAGGGCAATGCAGTGACCATGTTCAGGAAGCATGCTTTAGTTTATGAGTCTACCAGGACTAAAGAGAGTTCCCTAATACACTTTTCTCTATCCATAAGCATGACTGTGTTTACACATGACTATTTTTGTTTCCCAGATGAACTCTGATCTGCCCTATAAAAACAACCCAATTACCTATTGGTAGAGGAGGAAAATTTTTCATCTGTAAAACATCTATATTTATTCTGATTTGTTTGATATTATGCAAATATTTTATGTTCTATTTCTTCCCTTATATTTGTCTTACGTTTCATCCCTTTAGAACTGTGTTTCCAAATGCATTTGATAGTTTAGTCTCTGAGCAGGTGTGCTATGAGGAAAGCTGTATTTCTTGGTTTTGTGGTTGTTCTTTCTTACTGGGCTTACAGTACAGGTAATTTTCTTATCATTTGGGAATGTGGTCAGCACCATTTTATGACAGTTGGTATTAAAGTCTGCACTTAGCTATGGTATTGTGACTGCTGGATGCACACATTTTATTAGTGAAATCCATTCCACTCGAGAGATGCAGAATGGAAATTAATTTCCCTAAGAAATGCAAAATCAGAAAAAAAAAAAGGAAGTTTTCTTTTTATGTGATTTATCAGCTTGGAAGTAAATTGTAAAACAGAGCAAGAAAAGCTCTGGATAATGATGGTGGCAGGATAAGGCAGTTAAAACCCACTGCTCTGAAGGGAAGAAAAAGTTGATATTTTAAAGGAATGACTTAATTACCTTCATTTAGGCAGCCAAGGATGAAATAACTTGTTAGAGCTGAGTTTGTCGATAGCCTGGCTTGGCTACCCCTAATTAGTGATCCAGCTCCCACTGATTTCAGTAGGAATTAGGTACCATGGCTCTTTGAGCACCTGGGTGTAGCAGAGCACCTGTGTTTAGTTTTTCAAATGTGCCTCTTTTAGGGCTCTATATACTAGAAATATTTGGCCTCAACACCTAAATTTGTAATGAAAATGGTTTGTTGGCTTCTAAATCGCAGAAGTGTTTTACAATATCCTGCTCATAGTGTGGAATTGCCATAAATCTGTGGCTGAGAGGTCAGACTGCCTTGTGCCCCAGAAACAGAGGAGTGAAGTGTGGCTGATTCCCAGTTGTGCACCTTCTGACCCAGAAAGCAGGAGCTCAGTCTCTGAGACCAGGCCATTGTCAGATGGGGCTCTAGATACCCTGACAGTGTGTGCTGCCTTTCATCAAAGCCTATTATCATGATCTTTGGGAAGGTCTTGCTTGAAGATTGTTATCTTAAATAAACTAAGCCAATGCAGGGATGAAGACGTCTCTAGGAATGGAAAAAAATGAAATAACAGATGTATTAGTTGTCCTCTTCTTTAGTTTCACATGGGACGTTCTCTCTTTTTTGCAACATATAAATGATTTGGGCTGGAATATCAAATGGAGGATATTGGAGTGTGCTACTGGCTGCAGCAGAGGTGATTCCAGCAAATAACTCAACCTTCCTGAGAGAAGATTTGCATCTTCCTGCTACTCATCCAGAAAATGAAAAAAGAAATTATATGTATATAAGCATCAAACAATAAACCTGGGGAAAACAGAAAGCATGTTAAATGAAATAGGTTCAGCAACCACAAAAAAAAGATGCTGAAGAATAGCAGTTGGAACAACATGTGTTACTGCTGCTCCTGTACAGCAAGAGCTTTTATTCCTTACCTTGAATATCACATTAGGATTTGTTCATGCTGTTTAGGTCTGACTGTGAAAGGCCACAGGGCTGAGAGGAGCAAAGGTAGTTTAATGTGCTGACACTTGGTGCCGGCAGCTAAGTCTACAGAAATAGCTTTTGCCTGGATTAGTTATGAGCATGCTGCAGGGTTTAGAAGTGGCATGCTGTCACTGGCACGGGATGGATTAAAAATAACCAGACTTATCTGAAATCCATCAGAATGTGGCCAAGATCAGAACCTTGTCGACACGCTGCTGCTTCAGCAGTGGCACCAAACACTGCCTTGCTGGGACAATCACAATGGTAGAGCTAGTAAAAGTTTACTGTTTATGAGCATAAATTCAAGATTATTTTTTTTTCTTTCTGTGTAGAAGAATTGGGACTGGACAGGTGTTTTGAAATATGGACATGTTATCTTTAAAAAAACCCTAAATGCCAGGCCTGTTGGCCTGAGTGCCTTTTTCCTGTCCAGTAGTTTTTGTTCATATCCTAGAGGAACAATCACTGATTGTTATCCTTTGCTGATAATTTGCCAATGCCTATTTTGTAGGTTAGAAAGTAATAGTTTGCTTAATGTTTAACTTAACCCATAAAATTCCTTCCTTCCAGAGAAGAGACATTTAGTGGTTAATACAGGGGATTGGGAAATCTACTCCTTGCTGTCTGATGGATTTATTTGGTGCAGTATGATTGCAGAGGTATGGTTTCAGAGATTTACTACGAGGATTTGATTCTAGGAAAGAAATCTTGTTCCTTCCATAATGTAATTCTAGAAATGACCAGTTAAAAAATAATTTGTTTTAAAAATAATCAGTCAGTGTTGGAAGAAACATAACTTCCAAAATCTGTCAGAAAAGCGTGTGCTGCTGGTGCTTCTATATGCAAAAGCAGTTAGGGATCCAAAAGAACGGAATTATTAATCTAACGGTGTGGGAAAACTGGGCTAATGAGGCAGGATTGGAGCAGAACCAAAGTAACTGGATTCAGAGCTTATCAAGCTTGTTGTGAAGGATTTGGGGCAACCATTATCACTGAGCCCTCACTTCTAGAATGTTTGGCTCAGTGCCACGGGATCTTCTGAAAGTCTCTTTTTAAAGACTGATGATGCTTGGTTTGATGCTCCAGAATAGGGGCAGCCCATAACGTGGAATCTCCTGTGCTGATAAACACAAGAGAGATCTTTAGGTCCACACAGAAGAGAAGCATCCAGTCCTCTGTGCTCTGTGGATTAGCCTGGCACTGAGGAAAGGAAGAGGGATGGGGACTTCCTCTTCTTAACTGGATTTCTTGTTCTCGTGAGCCCCTGCTAGCAGGTATCTGTCACCATTGACTCATGACTTGAAGGCAGGAGGAGATGGGGTGGAGTTTGCTTTCCACTGACATGACAATTGAATTTTGCCTGTCTTGTCCTCTCTCTGTCACGTCTCTGAAAAACAAGAATAGGCAGCTTATGTTACAAACATAATTATATCATGGAGAAGAATCCAACTTGTCATTGCTATGTCTATATTTAAATGGTTGCACTATTGTTTAAGGAAGGCTTTTTTCCACTCTGAAGAGGAGGGCACTCAGGACAGATGCGCTCAATGGGGTGTTTGCTGCCAGGGTGAGAAATTATCCCCCAGTGGCGCCTGGGGTCAGATGGGACTTTTCAGTGCTCTGCACTTCATATTGTTGTTTGCTATGTAATTTTGACATTGCTTGTCTGGCGTTTTGCTCATGTACATGTGCCTAGTGCAACCCTATATGCAATTCTAAAATGGTTGGGGGCAATGTAAGACAACCTGCTAAATTTGATAGGGTTTTATCAGGCTGTACTGTATGTTACCAGGAATGGCATTGCTTAAAATGTGCTTTAATGCTGTTGACCACAGGCCAGGTGGAGTTGACATGTCACATTTAAGGTGGAGTACTTCTGTCTAAACACCAGGAAACAGAGGTGATTTTCTTGATAAATGGGCCTTTGAACTGTGAGAGTCTCTGGTACTGCCCTTAGCATCCAGCAGTTGCCACTGAAGAGAGAGAGAGAGCATGAGCAATCCAAGAGTTCTGAACAACAGGTAAAGCAAGTCAGGTCTCTTTGGAGAGGCACCACCTCCTGCTTTGAGATAGGAGAAGAGCTGAGCTTCCTTTCTGACTTGGCTGTATCATAACAGAGCATTAGACAATTATTGTTTGATGCACCTGGCTTCACCGATTCACTCCATGCCACCAAAGGATTTGTGCTGGAAATGCATTTCATTACATACACAGGGCTCGGTGGTTTGTGTCTACAGAGTTTTGCATTCAGCTCCCAATTCTGTTGCTGTTTTAAATCTTGCTTGTAGCAAGCAAAACACCATTTGTGGCAGTGGGGAACTGTCCCCTGGAGTGCTGCACACGTCTGAGGTGATCTGTTTTCCTCTGTCCTTCTGTCTCTTGAGGAATGGGGTGCCTTCTTTAGGACTTAAGATATATAAAAAATAACGGACCTCAAGCGGCTCTGGCTGTAGGAGACACAGTGATCTATTGCTAGATTCATTTCCACTCTTTCCATCTTCTTGACTTTTCTGCAGCTGACTGTCTTTCATGCGTGCTGTTCCCAGAAACACAAGCAGAGGATCAAATAACAACATGTTTTGACTCCAAACTCTGGAGTGACTTATCATGTTATCAAAGCTTTTGATTTAATTGAAATTTCACAGATAACCCTGGACCTGCTTTTAAGTGCAGACTCAAGAGCCAGTGGGAATTTAATTAACGCCCCCCCCCCCCCCNGCTTGCATTTTTGGGGGGAGGTTTAGGGAAAGGATTTGCTACTGCTTATCTCTAGCGAGAGCTGTGTGTCTGGATTCAAATTCAAAGATACCCTTTGTCTTTGGGCCACTTTCTTTTTCCAGTTATGCCAGAGTTTGATTGGAACAACCCTGCTGACAGTAATGGACTATTCGAGATTTATGCTGATGTAAGGATTGCAGATTTTGTTGTGTTAAAAGTAGAATTCTTTCCTTGTTTCCATTCACATCTCTTAGAACAATTGGCCTAAGCTCAGGAAAGATGTTCATTTAAACAGGCCTCAGATATATTCTGAATAGAGGATTGACTGTGGCTTTGCAATACTTCAGTCTAATATAATAAATGCTGGTTATTTGCTGGATTCTTGCAAGCTGTATTTGCTTCCCAGCTCCAAGGAGTTTTAATAGCCACTACAGTAATGCTGACTGCAGTGCGCTGTGGTGAACCTCAGAACATTGTGTATGTCTGATTACATTTGCTTTCAATTACAGTCTTGTGGGTTTGAAAAATAAGAGCAGTTCAGGCTCATTTGGGAACCACTGCAAAAAATCACTAGTAACCTGAGATATCTAGTGCTTAAAAATATAAAAGAAGAAAATGTTGAATGTCGGGGGCCGAAAAATGTCTGTTTTGCTTTATGAGAAGAGACCCATTGCAACAATGTGATGGCAGGGGCACCATATCTAACAGATAAACCTTTTCCTTTCCCATCCCAGCATGCTGGGAATGAAGTGTGAATGACTCCTACCAGAGACAGCCTTCATCAGACACTTGGAGCTGTCCTGGTTCACTGGTGAATTAGCAATGTTGCCGTGTTTGTTGCTTCCATTGGATAGCTTGCTGGCCTCAGTCCTTTTTCTAATGATTAGAACCACACCAACATTGTCCTCTCTTGCTAGGGAGCTGTAGAGTTCTTGAGGATGCTAAGAATAAAATAACCTTCTTTTCATCAAAGTGCACTATTTTGTGGAGATGTTGATTATCCTCTATATCTGGCTAAGAGAGGAGCTTTCTTTTCATGAAAATGTTTTAGCAAAAATGAACCTCTCAGTTCCTGTTGAAATGTAGTCCCCAAACCCAGAATTTGGATAGTTTTCATCAGCCCTCCTGAGCAGCAGAATGGCTGTAGAGTGAACAGATGTGTACAGAGACATATGGCAGATGGCTTTGCAGGTGATCCCTTCTGTAGTAATGGCGGTCAGGTCTCTGGGTGCTGTGTGGTTGGGACTTGATCTCCTATTCGTGATGCTGTGGTGTACCCGGTCCTGCCTACTTAGAGCCTCGCTCTGGCAGCGGGCAGCTCTGGGAGAGCATCAGTTGCGTGGCCAATTCCTTCCTCCCCTGCCAGCGTCTATCGAGCTAAGAAAGAGCTCATGAACACATTAAGAGCAAGCCCTGGTGCAACACTTGTTTGAGGTGTTAAGAATATTTGCTGCGTAAAAGAGGAGCAGGGAGGGTTTCACTCTGAAAAAGGCCAGCCATGGCACTGTGACACCAGCAATGACACAGTGAATTTTCACCCAGGTGCAAAGAATGATTTCAGCTATTCTGAACTTAGGACCAGCAAGTGGGGTGTAAGGCTGGTCATCAACCCCCTGAAAATATGGGCAAAAGCAAACAAGGTAAGCAGACTGAGTAACTGGGGTAGCTTTTACTCTGTAGTGGGGACCAGTACATGTTGACAATGTTCTGCATTTCTTCTTACAGGATGGGACATTTTAGCAATACAGGTCCCAGATTTGGGGAAGCATGTGGGTAACGAAACTGAGCACTTTCCTTTCTGTGGTCCCAGTAATAAGATTAATCCGCTTGCACATAACCTCTACAGTCCCTGTAGCCAGGGATTCGGTGCTGACCTGGTGCTGAGGCATCTTTCTGTGTCTGTATTAGTCCCTTCAGGTCCATACATACCTTTATAGTGAAGCTAAGGGTCAGAGGCAACTAGAGAAAGCTGCAAGAGTCATTCACATCCCTGCAAACAGCTTTAAACTCTTCCAGCAAGAGGGCAGTGAAAGAGTGTCTTATTGTTTGCCGAGTTGTCTCAATGCACAAAGCAGGGCTCTGTTGGGCGTGCACTAACAATGTTATTAATGTTCATGATGCATCAGTGTCATCCCCTGGGGGGAGGAGGAACCCCCAGCGGCTGAATTGCACAGGCCATACCAGCTAATGAGATGCTTTTCTTGCCAGGCCTGACAAATAAGCTTCTGTTAATCTTCATTGTTATAATTCTCATGCTCATCTGTGTGTATGGGAGGGGGTTGTTTTACAGCTGCGTGGCTGAGGGATGTCAGGGTGACCCACACTAGCTAGCAAGCAGGCTCTGAAGGTGAGCTAGGACTTTAAGAAGAGGCAGACATTCAGCAGAAGCCTTGAATCCCTTCAATAAAGTGGTATGTTGGAGTGAGTAGTTGCAAGAAGTAGGAGTTCTGCAGAGGACAGAGATAAAAGGAGGCTTTCAGGCAGGAGAGAGGATTCCTGCCTTTTCCAGATGTAGCATTTGCATTTGGAGAAGGAGAACTGCCAAAACACTGGCCGATGAAGGATGCTTTGTGGTGCTTCCAGCCTATGAAAAAACAGAGTACTTTGAAAGTTAGGTGCTTTTGGATTATTAGGCAAGGGATAAAATAGGCATTTTCCTATTTTATTCCCTTTCCCCCTCCTCTTATGGAAGGCTAGTCTCCAGTGCATTTATGTAATTACTACCTTTTTTTCTTCCTTCTGTCTGCTTTCTCTTAAGGCTTTTTAAAAAATATACTCTTGCCTCAATCATTCAGCATCCTCATAAATCAGAAAATGTTGTCCATGCAGATTTAAGACAAGTGGTTTATATTTAATTTTTTAGTTGACAGGCATATAAACTACTGAGCCCTGGTTTACTGCCCAGTAAGTCCAGATCCCTGGCAGGACAAATAATGTTTGTGAGAGAAGATTGAATTAATATCAGCAAACAGAGAATTTTTGGCTTTAACAAACAAATGTTACTTTCTGCTTTTCTACTTTTTTGTCTATTCTAATATGTGCTCAGAAAATCGCCAGTCTTATCTCCCATTTCAGATACATTCAGTTCAGATATACTTACATGGCAGGGAGCATTTTAAGTAAAAGGTGTGACTATCAGTTAAGAGAGCACTGACCCAAAATAGACCATTTAACAGCTTGGGACGCTAATGGTCCTTTGCAAGTTCCCTGAAGAAGACTTGTCACTCATGTCTCCTTCTTCTTTTAAGACTATTTGCAAAACTTCAAAGCAAATTCCAGATTTTGAATGAAGTAGGACAGAGCCCTACAGAGACACATGTCAAAAACATTTCACTCTAGCGTAATGCAGCTAGATAACATTGAACTTGCTGTCAGCCTCATCACAAGAGTGGCCTTCCTACTCCAAACATTTATGTATGTGGGTAGTTTTCTACAGAGTGAATAACTATATTGAATTCACCCAAAGTTATTTGAGTGTATATTCATGTGTGTGTTTGTTTGATGGGAATGAAAAATCCTGGAGAGGGCTTTGATAAAAGGTGGCTCATTCATCAGTAACCCCCTCTGCAAAGCCTATTAACTCTTCTCTCTTGCTTAGAGATGGACATGTATGGAGTACATGCACACAGGCTTTGGGCCCAAAACAACAAACGTAACTTTAATAAAATCACTAACTTTCAAGGGATGAGGGTAAGTAATATCTGTTCTTGGAGACTCCTAAACACAGCCTTCACACAGCAAAGCCAGCAGAGAGGCTCAACTGACCTGAATATTTAGAGGTATTATATAGCAGATAATTTGTGTGTGCCTTGAGTGTACTTTTTATACATATACTCTTACTAATATTTCATAAAGAAAACCAAAAAGAGCTTGGAAGCAATTAAGTATGTATCTTCACCTGTGTCTTTGAGGGGACTTTTTAACAGTGTAGCTGTAAAACTGATGGAGCACCAGTACAGTCTCCATAACAGAATGTGGCTGCTCTGAGACAAAGCAGTAAGCACAAGGCTGTGCAGAACGCTTTTCTGTGGCTGTGCTTGCTGCAAAATCCTGTCAGATACTGTTTTCACAATGGTTTGTTCACGTCAGCTAGCACTTGCTCCACAATCAGAAGGAATTCAGCCATCAAGCAGGGTTTGGCAGGTCTCGCTCCAGTATAAAGGACTAGGTCATTGTAAGTGGTCTAGTGAGTGTTGTAGGCAATTGAATTATCATCTCCTATTTTACGTACATAAATCTTTTACTGGACATTTTTAAATTGTGCTTTGTTCTTTCCTCTTGCTTTCTTTTTACTTTCTTACCATCCCTGACTGCATCAACTTCTCTGCCTCATATTGACATATCTTTTCTTGTGTCACATTTAACTGTCTCTGGGTTTTTTCATTACCCTTACATCTCTTGGATATTGCTTTCTTCCTTCTGAAGGTGTTCTGTCCTGCTTCCCCAGCATTGCTACACTCATTTCTATTTGTCCCACTGGTACTCTTTATGTTGGCTTTATTTGCTCTCTGATGTATTTCTCCCATCACTTTTTTTCATTCCCATATCTTTTCATCCCCAATCCCACATAAGAGATAACAGAGGGATGATAGGAATGTCCTGGACAGCAGCAAGATCCTGAGGCTGAGGATAAGTATGCCCTCATTGCCTAGCAGAAGTTGCCTGATTGCTGGATTTGCTGCCAGCATAGACTACAGCCAGGACAGGCCAGTCTAGGGCCACAACAGAAAGTGGGAGTAAACCCTATGCCACACATGCATTGTGCTGGCAAGGGTCTACTTCCACCTGTGCTGGTGACCCTGATAACTAACACTCTGCAATATGGGGAAATCTGCTCTTTTGCCCCACTAAAGGAAAATTCTTTCAGGAGAAGTGATGGAAACCTAATTTCGCAGGAAAAAAAAAAAAAAGTCATCAAGGTCTTCTGCTGGTTCGTAACCTGTAATTTTTGTAGAAGTTGTCTCTGTGGTCTGCCAAGCATAAATTCATCCTCTCTTGCCTGAAGTTACTGGGTAATTAATCTTCCATGGTGGGTAAGGCAGGGTGGGTTTTCAGTCTGCAGGCATGGAGAGCTATGCGCTAACCTGCAGCACTGTTGAACCTTTTCTCTCTCCCCTACTTCTTCATTTTCCCATGACCTTAGGAAAAAAAAAAATCCACACTTCATAGGTCTTTTTTTTTCTAAGTCACATTTTATGGAACACAGTTTTAATACTGTATGGTGCGTGTTTAATGATGTCCATATGGGTTTGTGGGTACAGGAATTAAATACATAACGGTTCACGATGACATAACACGGAAATGCAACTCCCGCAGTGCTGGTGTGTAGGCTGTAAAGGGTTATTAATAAAAATGAAGGTTTTAAGTAGAAAACAAGCTTAGCAGCACCGTTTTGGCCTCAGGCCCATCTCTGAGTGATGGAAAAAAAAGAGGTTGGAATATATGGTCTTTCCTCAATACATGAAAATAAATACATTTTACCACCATCCCCTGCTAAATGCTTCAGAGAGAAAGCTACGGGCCTAGTGCATGGCATCTCTCTTCAATCAGAGCCTGAGCTCAGGGAGGTCTGGAGCGGATATTTCAGCAGGGTGCAGAACACATCAAACAAATACTAAGGGGGAGATTGATGCCTTAGATTATTAAAACGGGGTAAGGCCACAATGTTTTGATTGGCAAAACTTTTCAACACTCGGACATTAGTGTTTCAGAAGAGCAAACCACTCTGTTTGTGGGTGAGCCAGGAAAATAACAACTCACACAGTTTGGGGGAATGACCTCAAGGAAATCCCATCCCATCTTGCAACCAGAGTTGCTGCATCAGTAAGCTAAGGAAATTACATAATGTGCCTATTAATATTATAGACAAACACAAGCAAGTTTACTCTTCTGTGTTTAGCCTTGTCCTATCTGCAGTTGCCCCAAACCTTTTAAGTCTTCAGAATAAAAGAGACAGCAGTGGATAATGTGCTGAGCATCTCCCTCTGAAGATGCTGTGTCTGAGACATCTCTCACTGATTTTCCACTGGATGTTAGTAACTGTACGGATGGCACCAGCACAAATTGAGTGTGGTCCGTCTCTTGGCTGGTTCTTTACCCAATGTTTTTGCTGGAGTTTGAGATGATCCCAGAGCAAAACATGTAGATCTAAACACACCCAAACTAACTCTAGAGTCTGTGGCTTGGGATTTTCCATGTTGAGGGCATATCTAAATTACCTCCAGGCCGTAGTCTAGGACAAGGTTAATGATTCACAGCAGTTGCATGAGTGTCAGGACATACCAGAACCAAAAGTGACCCTGTCCTGGTTTCCGTGTTGTGAAATCCTGGTACTCCAGCCATGTCCCTCTGTTCCTCCTGCATTTCCTGCTCTATCTGCTCATGTTCTTAAGCTCCAGCACTCACCTCAGCCCATCCTCACACCTTTGGATCCCAGCCGATGGCTTTCCCCAGCAGCCAGCCATGGAGAAGACAGGGGGAATGCAGGAGGAATAAGAGTTTTCTGCTTTATCTGATGATGTCTGGGGTAAATTCCCACCATCTGCTAGTTCCTTGGTGCCTCCAGCTGTTGCTTTTTGCAAGACACAGATGTTAGTTCAGTGGCTTCTGTCTGACCACAAGACACTTCAGCAGAGGAGAACTTGGCCCATTGCATGGAATTGCAATTCATGCTGCCTACATGGCATTGCATTTTTTCCCACCTGGCCATAGCCAGGGACAGTGAACAGAAATGTTAGAACTTGGGACAAGATACTCTCCCTGCATGCCTCATCCTGTGCTGCTATGTTCACCCTTCAACCTCCTGGCTTGAAACCAAGATCCTCCTCTAAAAATTGGTTAGAAAAACTACTCCTTATTTGTGTTCTGCTGGAGAGAATGCTGGGCTCTGTCACACAGGGCATGGTTCCACTCCCTGCTCCCATATTCTGGGTCATCTCAGGCACACCTAAAGCTTTAGTAAAGTGATATATATATTTTTCTAAATTTATCTGTGCTGACAGATGTCAGTAGTTTGTCTACTGAAACACATCTATTCAAAAATAGGTATTATCTCCCTTTAAATAGCACAAACCGCATGGGAATGGGATTATTTTTGTCCCTAGCTGCCTATAATCTAACTTTTTTCTTTTTTCAGTGAAGCCAAAATCTTCTCAGGGATAGTTCCTAAGAATAATACTGAAAAGAAAGCATCATGTGAATCATACAGCAGTAGTAATGGCAATGATACTGCATTGCCTTTCTGTTCAGCTGCCTCACCATAGACCTTGAGGTACAGTCCAAACATGAACCCTCTCCCTCAGCTTGACTGTGAAATACAGGTTTTATTTTAGAACAAGGGAAGCAAAAGCATGAAAGTGGTTTTGAAAGGTCACTAAAGGCAGGAACAGGAGCCAGAAGGTCTGAATTTCAGCTTCATGTTGTGATTCTCAGCATACTTTCAGTTATTTGCCTTTGTGAGCGCTGCTAGCGTAGTTTGGCTTGTTGATATGCAACTCCCTGGATCTGCAAGAGTGAGTCAACTTCCACATCAATTTCTGGAAAATGCTGTATTTGAAGAAAATGCAGCAAAGAAACATTGAACTAATTTGCCCTAGGTTATAGTAGGATTCAGGATACCCTTAAATTCTCTGCTTTGACCACTGGCCCCCTAGTCCTCCAAATAAACACACACTCATCCCTTGCTCATAAGTGTGAAGGGGGATCTAAAGATCCCCAAGATCATCCTCACCCTGTTACCTTCCTACCCCAAACTGTGGTGAATTACCTCATCTAAAGTCATGCTCCTGAGATGAACAGCAGATACCTGTGCAGAAGAGACACAAAGACCAGTCCATTCTTCTTCATATGCTGCAACAGCATGGAGAGCAGGATGGGCTGTAGCTGTGATGTGGATGAAGCATCTGCTCTCATGCACAGACTCTGCCCCATGGCAGTTCTGGAAAGGGTCAGTGGGAGCATGGAGGAAGGCTGATGATTTCCTGAGTCTCTATCTTCTTCCTCAACCAAATCTGTGTAAGTACTGGGAGCACAGTCTACTGTAGAAGAATAAATTGCTCAGGAGCCTACACTCTGTTTCAGCTCCCAGCACTTTGGTCCAGTTGGAGCTGCAGGCTCAGCTCCCTGTGATACTTGGCCAGATTATTCCATCTGCAAATCCTTGTTCAGAATCAGCCCTGGGTGTTGTTTCTTGATGTCCTCTGCTCTCCACTGCAGCTGCCTCCTCCACCGTTTGTCCTCCATATCCCTTACTGCGGTGTTTGCTGATGGTAACTTGTTTTGGAGATGCCGCCAGCCCCACAGGGCTGTTTGCACAGTGAGGCTTGTCTGGGGCCATTTGAGCAGTCAGGCAGGCTGTGAAGTTTTGAGCTTGAGCAGAGCATTCCTGGTCTGAGTTACCTTCCCAAGCGGGTGGAGGAGGGATGTGTCAAAAGTGCATTGCCCTTCCTGCTGGCTTTGTTCTCTCCCTGCCTGCCCTGTCCTGTGTTTTCCATCCCTAACTCTTATGCCTGTTGACTTGTGAGCTAATAAGAGCACATCTGCCTTGGATAGACCTTTAACTGCCTGACCTCCCCCTCAGGAGCTACTAAGACTTTCCATTGGTGCGTGCTGTTTACCCACGCCATCCCGGCTCTTGCTTCAATGCATCTTTTCCTCCCACAGGACCCTTTACTGCTCTGTGCCTCCTCACTAGATTTTGCAGTCACCAAATATGTGGTCTTTCAGCAGTTAATACCATGCAGCAATCTGACCGGAGGCCCCTTGCATGGTCCTCCTCTGTGGCCACTCGTGCTGAAGATAGACCTTCTCCTACGCAAAGCCTTCCCTGAGTATGCCTGTGCCAGTGGGTGAGAGAATGCGCCCTTGCATGTAGCTTTTGTTCTCAGTGCACAACCCACCTCCCAGAGCAGCAGAAAAACACAAACAGCTCTTCTCTGCAGTTCACTAAGCAAAGCAGAGCAGTGCTTCTGAGACGGTTCTTTAACAGCAAGGGCATCTTCACGTCCTAAGCCTCATGTAAGTAAATCTGTCATCATGCTTCAGCCTTCCTTTTGTATAATGTAGCAGCTCATCTTAAACTTGTAAAAACATTTGCTGGGCTTTTATGTGTGGGAGGTGGGCAACTCCTTCCATGCATTGCCAGCTAATCCATAATACTCTGCTTTATCATAACAAATGAGGCAGGTTTCTCAAAAGAAGTATCTTGTGCTGTTCTTTTATCTCTTTCCTTTTGTGTTAAGTCTGGAGATGGAGTTCTGCCCTGGATGCGTTTTAGAGCACAAAACGCGGAGCCAGGACTCCTGGCTTCTGTCTTGAGCACTGGATGCTCACGGCTGTACTAAATCCTGCTTGTGCAGTACCTTTGTGAACAGAAAGGGGCTGTAGGTATGCAAAATACTGTGTTTAGGCATAGATATTATTAAATGTAGAGGAGAAAAAAAAAAAGTGTCACAAAATGCCCAAGAAATCAGGAAACTGGAACTGTTTCAACTGTTCTTCACCTTGGGAAATAGAGGAACTTTAACATCCCACCAGTGCTGCACTATACCGAAGTGCTTTGTGCAAATGAAAGCTCAAGGTTTTTTGCAAAATGTTTTGCATCCCCTGGGATCCATCATCATTTCACACCTCTTCTGTTGAGCCATCACATCCTCTCTTCCAGCCTGGTAGGTGGCACAGGAGATATCACATCATCCCTGTGGATGAAAATTAGCACAAATCTTGGAATTTGGTTCTATTTCTGCAGCAGAGCTTATCTTCCCTTTAATGGAAATTAAGTGTCAGATCTTTTAGTCTTTTCCTCTTTCTCAGTTTTATTGTGTGCTCTGGGGTGAAGTTTTGCTGTACTACATTTATTTCTCCTTGCCAAGACCTTCTTTATGGCCTTGATTTAAACTAAGTCCAATCAGACACAGTGGAAGGCCATCATATTCCAGAGCTGGGGATGGGCTTCGGGGCTGTTTATCTTTTTCCAAGGATAACAGCACATTCATGTTTCTATTGTGCGTATATCTTGGGCTTACACGAAAACTTAAGGATCTCATTCTGGTGGGTCATGCTGGCAGGTATCCAAACCCCGTAAATCTGGTCACTGTTCTTTTTTTCCAAATGTTTATTGGGCTGTTTAAGCTTTTATGGGCTCTTGTGCATATTACATATGGTCTGAATAAACGTAATGCAATATTACTGTGCTTAGTTGAGATGAACCTCGAAGGGGATCGTTAGAGCTGGGGCAGCAGTTGCTGGCATTTGGAGATGAGTTTCTTGGTTGAGCTTTCCAGGGTTGGTGGCTTCAGCCCTGTTCTGTTGGTTTTTAAATGCCACTTGATCTGAGGTTGCAGAAGTGGAAATAAGAAGCAAAGAGTTGCAACTTCTTGGATCCAGTCCAGGATTCTTGCAGTAAAATCTCCCCTTTCTGAAACTCTAATAAAAAGAACTGGATTTTGCATGTATTTGCTGTATTTCCTCTGTGCTGCTGCTGTGGCAAGGTCTGCTCTGGTGCCAGTGGGACTCAGGAGAAGCCTTTAAGGAATCAGTGGATACATAGTGGGGCAAAAGTCACCTGTGCCACTGTAAATGAGGAAGCACCTACAGACTCCGCCCAAGAGCCAAGGCTTGGTTACTCCTTCAGACAGGTGGCAAAGAGGATACTCCCTCCCTCTCCGAGCCTGCAGCTTCCCTTTGATCCTGGAGATCAAACATGAGCCAGCCAGACTCCAGCAGGTGGAAGCAGAGGCAGGAACAGGCACATACAGGACTTGTGTCTGAGGGATGGTGGTGTGAAAATGGTACCTGGCCCAGGCCACCTCTCCCTCTCATGTTGTAGCCCTGGCAGCATGCAGGGAGCATGCATGCCACTGGGAGAGTGCCAAAGTCCTGCTGCTTTGATCCTTGCTCTCTTCTGTGCCAACTGGATTGAGGAAAGAAACTGCAGAGGAAAACCAGCCGGGCTCTAGCCAGCCCTTACAGCTGTAAAAGCAGCCAAGCCAAGACCTTGGAACCTTCAGAAAACGTCCTGTAGTTCAGCTATGGGCTTTGCTTCACTTGGCCAGTTGGCCTTCTGTTCTAAGCTATCCTTCTAGCACCGTTACTTCACTTCTACCACTAACCACACTGTCCCCAGAAAAACAGGGGCTTGCAGTTGAGCTTGCTGCCAACACCGGCTTTCTTCAGCTTGGGCTTTCTGCTCCCTTGCCCCTGCCCTGTCTGGCTATTCAGATTGCAAGTTTTGGGGCAGCAGTCAGAAGGTTTGTGTTTCTGCAGCAGATGTACAGGCTTCTGTTTGGGTTGGCCCTTATGACTCATGTAACGTATACCATCAATAATTGCTGTTTGCTGGGGGACATGCTGAAATAGCAGAGGCTTCACAGAGGCATGGGAGAGGGATGAAGGAGGCAGGTGGAGATGGGACTGGGAGGGATAGGGGGAGGCCCAGAAGCATTGGGAATCTGAAGTGGTCCTTTGCCTCTGGAGAGTTGAATCTGACACTGCAAAATCTGTTCTGATTACTTTTTATTTCTTAGTTTGTTTTTTTCTTGAGACTAAAATTCAGATATCTTCTCTGTGTTGGCTCAAATGTTGCACCAATGGAAAAACAGGTAAAAAAATACAGAAGTGGAGAAAATGTGCCTTTGAAGCTGGAGGTAGAGTGTTCATGGCTATAAAAATGCATTATTTTCTCTTCATTCCCTGTTGCTTCAGGCTGAGGATTAAAATGTGGGTTACTGATGGCTACGCTGAGATAGGAGTGAAACCTCAAGTAACTACTGTGACTATGTGCACAGAATTTCTTTTGCTCCGTACCAGGTGCTGGATGCCACGTGCAGGGGGAGGAGTGACAGCACATACTGCAACCCACACGAGTGTGGAAGTGTTAATGTGCTGGACCCTGATCCTTAGGAGCATGGGGACATGGAACAATATTGCAGTGTTTAGACACTTAAAAAAAGCAAGAGAAGGAAAGACGTTATCTGTTGGGCTTGACAGGACCTTTTGAACCATTTTTTCTCTGCATAGAGATTTTTCCTATGACCTCTAAAAGCTGAATACATTTGGTGCAAGGTCATTTATGGAAGCAGTCTCTTCTGTGCTCTCCTTTCTTTGACCTTGAGGCTATTAACATCTCTTTGGTCAAACAGAGACATGGGAAGGATAAATGTAAACAATGGGTAGCACTAACACTCTGGTTGTGATAGGCTACAGCTTGCATGATACTGACAGCTTCATTTGCCCTGGCTAGTTGAACTGGGGAAATAATAATAGGAAATAATAGGAAAATAATTATTCCGACATGTAAATGGCCTGCCAAACCCAGCGTGCACCTGAAATCCTCCCTGTGCCTTGTTGTGAGGATTTTCCTTGGGCTTCAGTGAGGGAGAGGCTGTGAACCATTTCCCCATGGAACACCAGCAAAGTCTAGCACTTGGGGAAGATCCTGCAACAAACTTCTGGTTCCTGCTGCAAGGGCAGCCGTGTGGTGTTTGGCACAGGGAGCAACCTCTTAAGGGTTGTATAACGTTACAGGGCAGACATCGTGTTCAATGTTGATGTCGCTGAGTTACCCTGGGGATACATCAGTCCTTAGGTTTCTGTGGAGGTAGGAGGTGGGGCAGCTTATTAGTCAGCTTTGCACAAAGCTGTGGCATGCATCCTGCTTTCCATTGCTGCACTTCTGTTGGTGGTGGTGCTGCTTTGACCTGCAGGAAGGGTTTGAACCTGCCTGTGCAGAACTCACAGAAACAGAAGCATTTCAAAATGCTGACTTGGCAGCTCAGAAACCAGGGTTTCTTCACTTTAGGATGTTAGGTCTGAATAGAGCCTGGGGTGTGTAACAGCATGCAGAACTAGGGGACACCTTGAAAAATTTCCATATTTTGAATATCTTGGATGTGCCTATCTGTAAAATTAAGAGAATACACTAAATTCATCCAACTTTTCTGAAAATAATGGGCTTTATGGGGAGCCCACCTGGCTATCTGACCTCCTCGAGGCTTGGAGGTTCTAGCAGGTGAAGTGCCAAACGTGTGGAAAGTGCCATTACTGTCAAATGGTTTGTTGGCAGCTTCCTTTTACCTTCAATATCCGTCCCTGCCAATCATCAGCGCTGCTGAGTAGGCACTGTACTTACATCTTGACGTGTCTGAGAGCAGGGTGGTGGGTGGAGAAGAAATGGCACAGGGAGGGCTTTTTGCTGGAATAGCCCACTGGCTTCCCTTTTTCCCCCCTCCATCAAACAGCCCCAGTGTGTGATTCTGAAACCTGAAGCTGGAAGGGCCTTGCTGCTGTTTCAGCCACTCAGGTTCCCATCAGTTCTGCGTGAGGGCAGAGCGCCTGAATGCAAGCATGCAGTGTTCCCTTAAGCCATTTTCAGTTGCTCTTTGGCTGTTTAAAGCCATGCATTCTTTTATTCTCATTGGAAGAGGTTCATCCCCAGCCACTTGTTTCTGCCCACTTCTTCCTTCTCCTCACTGCGATTTCTCCCCAGGCTGCCCATGTGAGGAATCAAATTTTGCTACTCTGCAGCATAGAGAGGACAGAAGGGAGCATCAGGGGATTCAGAGGATCCACTTTGCAGCGAGATGCGCTTGGAGTGGAGCTCTCGAAGTGGAGAGCAGCTGTTTTTGTCAGCAGTCCTTCTGTGTCAAGCATGGGTGGCTCCAGGGCTCCCACCTCTTCCCCTCACATGCTGGATGTTGAATCAGCTGTTTGTGTGGCCCCGCACAGTGCAGGGGACAAACCCTCTGGCAGAAGGGTGGGGAAAGGGAACAAATAAAGGATTTATAGTGGGGATGGTTTGTTTGTTCACAAACAGCCTGCTGCAGGCTTGTGCTCACAAAGCAAACCAAATCACTGGAGCTGCTCTTGGGCTTTCCTCCCTGTAAGCGCTTTGCTGGTGGGTCCCACCACAGGCAGCGAGGCCAGCTAGGGTAAGGATGGCAAGGGTGGCCTGCCCCTGCATGCCTCCTTCCTCTGCGGGTCCCAGGGCTGCGACCTCCCCAGCCTGCAGGGAGAGAGGAGGGAGGTGGAAAATGGGGTGACAAGAACAAACTTCCTTCAGCGGAGCTGAGAGTGTGAGCTGGTTCTTATCACAAGAGAACAGCCCTGATGGGGACAGCCAGAGAAGAGCCCATCCCACTTTCCCAAGCCCCCTGCCCTGCTTGCCCTGCAGCTTGCCTGCAGTGCAGGAGCCTTGCTGACTCCAGCATGTGGCCCTGCCAGCTTTGCCTGCAGATACCCACGCTTCCCAGAAAGACAAGGACTCGTCACGGCTTGGCAGCACTGAGGGAAACACCATCCAAGCCACATGCAAGGGAGAGGCAAGTTAGCACCAGGCTGCTTGGGAGCACAGCTTCCCATGGGGCGGCTCCCACTGCTGCAGGTATTGTGTTGGGAAAGCTGATCCGTGCCCACCAGGGAGCTGGTTGGGCTGTGTGTGCTATGGCAAGCAGCTTCGCCTCCTGCCTGGGCTCTGTCCACCCTGCACTGGCCAGGTTTTGGTTCATGGCAGCTCGCTGGGCAGAATCCCACTCCCCTTCAAAAACCAGAGGCCAGTGTGTAGGGCTGACCCTATCCAAATTCTGTATCAACACACTTTAATCCTCATTCATGTTTCCAATGTGAGGTGGGAGGGTATGGGAGAGGAAGCACATGTCACCTTGTCCCTCTGCCTGTGGGGTAGGTTACATGGGAGCTGGGAAGTGAATTGTGCTGGGCCGGAAGCTCTCACTGAAGGCAAAGCCATCCCTGCATTGCATGGTCCTGTGCTGGTAGTGTAGGGATGGGCCATCAAAAGTCTCCTTAGCTCTAAAAATGTCCCTGCCATGGCAGGGCGGGTTGGAACCAGATGATCTTTGAGATCCTTTCCAACCCAAACCATTCTATGATTCTAAAAGTGAAGCATGGTGCCACAGGTGGAGCACATAGGGGCAACCTCAGTGTGAGAGTGGAAGAACCTGGGCCACTTGTGAAAGGTGGTGGTGACACTGCCGGCACATCTCCAAGCCTGAGGAGCAGTGGATTGTCCATAGGTCTTCTCCTCTGAACCTTGCTGACTGAACATAGCTCTTGTAACATTTACTGAAATAATACTACTTGAAGACAAATGCCATGATACCTAATGTCATGGTTGCTGCCTTTGGGTTCCCCCTTGATAAACACCCTGTCTCTTCTATTGCCTTTTTAAATTGTTCCCTCATTACAACAGTTTTTCTTGTCAGTGGTGACACAACTTATTTGGTTTCTCAGTAGATCCAGTGTAGGGTCACCCACAGGCACTGCTTATCAGCCTGAAATGTGGGTGGGCTAAGGTGTCCTCCAGGAACAGTGTCAGGAGAGGGCTGATCTCACGGATGCTGCTTCAGTGAGAACTCCTGAGGAAAGCAGCATGAAAGTCAAGAGGGTGAAGGCTGTGTTTTTGGAGACCAGATACCAGGGGATGAATTGGACCCTTTAAGCTGGCAGGAGGACTCACCAGTAGGGAGGGAATAGCTTCCTTTCCCAGCCTTGCACAAACTCTTTCAGTGTGTCCTGTTCTTCAGTCTTGAAGACTACACTGAGACTGTGGTGAAACTGAGTTGGTGTCTATTGTCTTCCTCCCATCACTGCTGTCTGTTTTACAAAGAGCTTCCCCTGGGAGAGGCCACTTCACTCTAACTTCCTGTTCTTCACTAGCAATGGCTGGCACAGCAAACTGAGCTCCCAGTAGGGTGGGCAGGGCTTCACCTGCCCAGTGTTCTTCCCTTCCCAGAATGCCAGGAGAGGGACTTCTCAGCATACTTCATCATGCTGGAGGGCAGCCAGGGGCCTTAAAAGGCATGCCCACCCCCTGTCCACAAAATACTCCGTGTTCAACATTGCCCCAGAGATTTCTGGCTGGTTTTCACACAACTTATCCAAAAGTCCATTGTGTGTCAAAAGCTACTTGATGCAGGGAATAATGTTTTGCCTTTGTGTGCATGTGTATATATGTGCAGATGTGTACAGTCCTTCTACCACAGCCATAGCTCACCATCCCTCACGTCTGACTTCCGATTTAAAAGTGAATGGCAGTGTTCGCACTTCATGGGCAACCTGCAGATCAGCCTGGCCAAAAAACCTTACCGATGAGACGTGCAAACTTAAAAATTGTAAGACTTGTACTTGGTGTTTTTTGCTGAACTCCCCTACTATCCTGCAAAGCTATATTCGTCACACAGTTTGTTGCAGCCTGTATAAATAGCTCCCACTTGACAAGGGGTGGGGCATATGAAGGTCCTGTGAAACGGGCTCTGCAGGCAGCTACCGCCACGGCGTGGGGAGACGATGCTTTACATGCATCTACTGTGCAGCGAAAGGCACAAGCTGAGCTGGAAAAAAATGGCTTTGGTTTGTGTGGATGTTGAACATGGTGGCGTGTGCATTCTGCTCTCCCTGGGGATGTGCCCTCCCTCACTCCCTTGCCATGCTGATCTGGCGAAGCTGACTTTCTTTTGGCTCTCTCATCTCAGAGGGCAGGAATTCCTCTAGACAGCAGTGGGAAAGCTGTGACATGTTGCTATGAACAGATATGAAATAGTTTTTCCACCTGGCTTCTTATTAGCTGTTACAGCCCTATCTTTTTCCATTGGTCTTATGGTAGTCATTTTTTGGTATTTAATAACACTGCATCTAAGACTTGATGAGGGAATAGGAAAGAAGCAGACTTGCAGTCTTGGACATTAATACTAATGACTCCAGAACCACACCTGGATCGGACATTTGTAAGCATATGGAAGAGATTGAAGATTATCTAACTGTCTCTTTAATACCCAGTGCTGGACTGAATCATCTCCTCAGGCCTGGGAAGCTGTGCTGATCACCAGGCTCTCCTTGCTCCCACTCCGCTGATCTAGAGAGCCAACTTGGAAAGGGAAACCTTTCTTGTCCCCAGCTTTGGCCGTGCTAGAGCATTTGGCGGGGTTTCAGTGTGGGAGGTGTCTTGCTTGCGTTTTTGGCTGTGAAAGTCAGAATGACAGCTCCTCTTATGGCCAGATTTCATCTGTGATCCTGTTTGGGGCATTGTCAGCACCTAATCTGGGTGTTTGCTGTCATCTGAATAGTATTGCCAGTGCATTGCATGTGCAGCTGGACACACTGTATATTAATCCAGGTTTTGGCTTGCTTGCTTGACCCAGGAAGGATTAAACCCCACCCCACATCTGCTGAGGCTCCCTTGGGCTGCTGCTTAATCACAATGATGCTCCTTATAAAAGCTCAGAGAAGGTCTTTCCCTCCACAGCTTCCCAAGCACAGCGCTTCTCTGTATGCCAGGGACTGCTCCTGCTTGTCCTGTATGCTTCCCATCACTCCCTCTCTCCCTCCTTCTCTCCCTCCCTCTCCAGCACAGTGGTGTCTGCATACAGACAGTCCTCACAGGAATCTGGCAGCCAGCAGCTGACCACCTCTTAGCCAGGCTGAGTTATTCGCTGCGAGGTCCTGCTCCTGCCTCGCTGTAAGTTCAACAGCTGTCCCCATTGCTGCTTGTAACCCATAGTGGTGAGCAGGTTTGAACTACAAAGACCTTGAAAAATGATGGAACAAGGACAAATTTCCAATCAAAGCCCTCCAAATGCTGCTCTGAAGGAAAATTGCTCTTCATTTGCAGGTGAAATGGCAGATTCAGTGCAAGGGCAGTGGTGGTGCAGAATAGATGTTTAAGTGATCAAGTGATGGAAAGAATGACTGCTCTTGAGGGGAGAGGGACTGGGGACCTCTTTAACCTGATTTAATCAAGTGACTTGTGATGTTTTGCAATTGCATGCAACCATCTGACCCAGAGCTGGACAATTTGCAAGCCAGAGTTACAAACTGTTGGTAAAATGGTCTTAAGAGGAAAATAGATTTGCAATTATGAACTGAAAAACCTGAGGAACGACTCTTGAGTTTTCAGAGCAATGTCCAGCTGCTGCTGGGAGTCTTGGGGTCTCTACCCTTTTCATGGCCTCCCATCAGTCAGCATTGCCTGGAGCAATTCCCAGCCAGGCCCCCTCAGGCAGTGGCTGCTTTGGCCACAGGGTGCTCCTCGAAGCACAGGAGCTGGTGCTGCAGGTCCTGGGCAAGGTGCATTGTTATCCCACACAGGTGGGTCAGTGACCTGGGAAGGGTGGAGAAGCTGGGAACAGACCTCAGTGATGGAGATGCTGACCCAGGTTTGGATGCTATTAGCTAACCAGGCTCTGATTTGAGCCAGCTGTCTGTGGTCCCCTGGGCCTGGGAAGAGAAATTTCCTCTAAGCTTCTGAGAAGAGGCACCAGTCTCAGTTCAGTTACTTGAATCAATTACATTTGTACTAGCTGGCTCATTCTCAGAAGTGTGGAGCATTCCCAGCTGTGGCAGAGGATCCCCTTGTTGCAGTGCCTGGGCTAATTGTTTCTGGATTTGGCCAAGTGGAGCTTTCTTTCTCTTCTGGGAAACTGGCTGGTTTTGTACCCGTAGTATTTGCGAAGTGCTGACAAAAGCCCCTTCCCTTGCAATCCTGCCTGCCTGCTTAAGGTGCTGTTCCCTGGTGATGTGCTTTTTCAAGGCTTTTGATGTGTTTTCCCATGTTAGAAAATTCAAAAAGGCAGCATGTGAAGCTGGCTGAAGCCGGTGAGTGTTGCTGGGAGCAGCAGCTTTGACCCTTGGTGGGAGTTTTGCAATAAACTTGGTAAGCATTTTTCATCATTTGCTCTGTGTGTGTGTGGGGGGGGCATGCCTTGCAGGGGGCACAGGCACTAATCGGAAGCTGCATGCAGCACAGGGCTAGAACCCACCCAGTTCACCACTGATACAAATCCTTCACATCCCCAGGGTAAACTCCTCCTCGAGTTACCCTGAGTGAAATTTGACCCTGCCATGTAATAGCTAGGGACCTGCCCCTGTCTTTAATCTGACAGTGCCTAGTCGGGGCTTTTTGAAGAATTTTATTGGTCTTTTTCTCCATATAAGCATTAGTTTTCTTTATCTGGAGTTTTGTACTGCTATCTGACCCATTTACTCAGAAGCCTACAAGGAGGGCTTGAGCTGGAAGACTCAAGGGCTTGAGCTGGGTTTGTGATCCAAGTATGAGCCTTTTACTGTTAATTGTATTAGCATGCATAATTGTGTGCACATTTCTAAACTGTCATGATTGCCACATCCTTTTAAAACATGGAGCATGACATCAAAAGGGTTACGTCTACTCACAGATCAGCAGAGAAGCAAGAAATTAAATTGCCTGATACCTTAAAAACCATTGTGTGGGCTGTTTTGCCCCCATTATATCAAAACTGACATAGGAAAAATAAGTCTGGAATTAGCCTTCAAGATGTAATTAGCAGGAAGCAGGCTGCTGGATGGAGGTTTGAGGTGACCGTGCCTGCTGTTGCTGTTGGGTGGGCACGGGCTCTGCATAGCCAGCACAGTGGGAGCCTCATCAGAATGGGCTGCGGCAGAACTCATGGAATGACTGGGAGGAAAGGGTTAAGAAGTCCTGAATTCAGATTCTCTCTCTGCTGCACATTTGCTTTACAGGAGCTGCTTAGTCTCCCTGTGCATAGCTTAGTCTGTATTTTAGCTCTCAGGCCAACTCCTGATAGAGAATACCTGGGGCTGATGGGTAACACAGCGATTCTGTGCTTTCTGATTCAGACTTTCCAGAGTCCTGCTGGTGATGGTGTAATGTCATCAAGTCTGTGCTTTGGAAATACGTATTTTATGAACATGAAATACATGGGTGTAAGTGCATGCTCCATCCTTGGTCCTGCCAGCTGCATGTATCTATATACAGTTGTATTTTCAGATATTGCCAGTTTTGCCATGTCTTGATCAAGCATATTGAGCTCAATACATTTCATGGGCAGAGCTTTTGGAAGACAGATGGATTTTGCAGTTACAGAGCCCTGCTTGTTCAGAGATATTAGCAAAAGAGTTTCTCAGGGCAAGAGAAAGAAAAGTGTTGCCTGTAACAGAATTACAAACTTTTTTTGGTTCCCAGAGGGCTTGCCACCCACTGAACCCAATGCACCTTATGCATGCTTTGTGCATAGTGATGGATCATGTCTCATGGAGGTGACAGCAGGGACTTCTCTATACCAGCTGCAGAGTTTCTTCACAGTTCTGTACCAGCTACAGCTCAGCATCTTTCACATAGGTGCTCATGCATTTATTCTTTATCTGTATAAATCCTGGAAGAGCAAGTTTCACTTCACATACAGTGCCTGCACAGATGTTGCCCCAGTGGAGGTAGGAATTAATCATGCCTGGCCTCCGTCAGAGCGAGAAGCATCGCCTCTGAGAGAGCCTGGAGGGTGCAGCCGGCAGAGGGAGTGTGGACCATTGCATACTGTCTGCTTGTCTCCTGTTAAATTCAGCGCCCTGCAAACCAGCCTCTTTCTTCCCTTCTCTCAGCAGACTGCGAGGTGGGAACAGAGCAGTGCGAAAGCAGATTGTTTGTTATAGAAACATGGCACTTTCAGTAGATTTACAAGCAGCTTTGTGGAGCTCCTGATCACTCTGTATTTTTGGTTTTAGTCTGTTACTCATCTTGATACATCATTGGTATATGTCTAACCATGGCTGTGAAAGATGCTAGTGGGGACATGATGGGGCCAAAGCATGGGAGACAGAAAGCAGCTGTCAGGCGGTATTTCTTCCAGGGGTTTGAGGAGTACCAGCAGGCTGTGTCAGCCCAGCAGTGACTGTTTCTCAGTGACTGACTTTACAGTCAGACTATTTTGTAGTTCCTTCAAGGCCCGGTGGTTTAGCGGCTGCACAGATGGTTGCATTGCATTTAGACCAAAGTGAAATAACACTAGTTCCTCCCATCCTCTGCTGCCTCACCCTGAGAAATTAGCAGCCTCTTTTGGGAGCTACTCGTCAAAATCCCAGATCTGAACACCTCCGGACTTTCTGCAAAGTTTGAAACCAGTTCAGGAGCTGAATTTCAAGTCTACTTTTCCTGTGCCAAAACTCCCAGAGCTGAATACCTGGGAACTATGGAGGTGGGTTAACTCACAGACCAAATATACTCTGAGCTTTTCATTGTCTACCTCTAATGCTTCAGCTCTCCCAAAATAATATGTCTAGCATGGTTCATACCACAATTGCTGCTGTAATCACCACTGAAACCTGGATAGGTTAGAAATCCATATGTGGATCTGTGTCTGGGTAAATTTGGCAGACAAAAAGCAGTCCCCAAAAGACAATTCCTTCCTACCAAATCATCAGCAAATTTTAACAGTTTTGATTTATGCTTTTTAAGGTTACTGAGCTTTTAGCTGGAAGAGTTGAAGGCCATCTCCACTGGCACTATTATTGAATGAGCCACCTCAGGAGCAAGACTGGCTTCCAGGTCACAGAGTAGCTGGGAGCTTCTTTTACATATGAGGTTTTTCTGCCTGTCTCTTTGGTCTCCCACACTTCCTTAGCTCATACAAGTACTTCCAATTACAGAAAACTATATGTGACATACATCAGTCATGGTCAGTTTTTGTCTACTGTAGTTTTAAGTGGAGGGGTGTTGCACTTGTACCTGCTCCTTTACATGTTGCTGCAGCCTAGAGTAGAGAAGAAATGCGCCATGTGGGTATGTAACCCTCCTGGTTTCTCTAATGAAACTTTGCTTCTGGGGTTGTTTTTTCTTTCTTTCTTCTTTTTTTTTTTTAATTGTTTTTATTTGCCCCTGAAAGAGGAAATTAATTAGGCCAGTTGGAAGTGCACAAGGGCAGTTTTGCATGGGGAAAACCAGAGCAGGTGAGCAGTTCTTAGACTTGCTTGGATAATAGGTGAGAGTGTGAGGTAAGAGACCAATGAGAGGGTAGTTAGTTTAGTTAGAAAGACAGGCTGAGCACAGCAGTCTGGAAAGTAGATCATCTTTCTGAAAGGCACAAAGAAGAAAAATAATGGATCCAGATTCATCCCTTGTGTAATTCTTTTGAAGCTGGTGGCTTACACTAGGACAATTTAACCCCATTAATTTTAATGGATCATTGCAGCATCCCAAGAATTCTTTTTTTCTATGTTCTGAGGCAGAGATAAAGCAGAGCCTCAACGTCTGGGCTTGAACCCAAGCTTGACGTCTCCATAGAGCTGGCTTGGGCCTATGTTGTGGTTGACTCCAGTTGGAGAGTGAAAAGGATGCAGGAGATGATGATGTGTCAGAGCCCCCATCCTGTGACAGCTGGGTGCTGCCAGGACTTTTCTGTGAGCCATAACCTCCCTGAAAAGTGATATTTGGTCTGAAAACCAAAGATTGCCAGGCTAAGAGCGTTCACTGGAGTTAACACTGACCCTCATCCTGCTGCGGGTCTGCTGATCCAAAGTGATTAACACACAGAGAGACAAGGAGGTATGGAGCAGTGTGTCAAAGAAAGGAGCCTGAAATCAAGTAGAAACCGGCACCAGATGAGCCCCAGTGGGACTCAGTGGGCAAGGAGTGAAGGTCAGTGGCCTCAACACACATGACAGGGACTCAGGGGCTATGGCCGGAACAGGGATAAAGCCCATTTACCACCTATCGATCAAAGCAAGCTGGTCATAGCGGGAGTCAGCCACGGATAGTTAAAAAGCCCATGTTTCACAGCAGGGAAAATTTAGTCTACTGCCAGAAGAGGGGATGTGTGTTTGTCACCAGTTGTCAAATAGCTGAAAACGTGGTGGCAGACACAGCTGTAGTGCTCAGGCAGAAACAGCGATCGAGCCCCAGCCTTGTCAGGCTGCAGCATGTCATGCACGGTGCTTGGCCCCTGATCCTTGGGAACATCAGAGCCTTGTGCCTCACTTTTGCCTCAGCTCTCCATTTTCTGTGTGCCTCTGCTTGTGTGCCTTGCTCCAAGGGACATTTGTAGGAAAATAAGTTTGCTCTCCTGTTTTGAGGGTTGCACGGCTTTCACCTGACACCCTGCCCTTCATTTTGCAATCATTTCCAAGTAATGCTGAAGTATTGACCAGACAACAGGAAATGAGCCATGAGGAGCAGATGGACTGTAATGAAATGAAGCGCTAAATCTCAATGCAAATGTTCTTAGTAATACAGAGGAGGGGAAAGCCCTGTTTGGTGAAGATTGGGTGTCAAGTCAGCCCTAAGCAGCCTGCTTTTGTCAAGGCATCAGCTGTTCTTTAGCATCTTGCAGAGGAAAGGTTAAGTTGAGCATCACCATCACCATGTCTCTGGGCACTTATCTCTTGACAGACTTGACATGATTGGGCAGTGGGTCCAGGGAGAGGGTGCAGATCCCTGCAGAATCTATGATTCTATGAATACCAGACGTTGTTCTTGCAAGTGTGTGGGCCTTGGAAAGACCATGTATGCTGGTACCCAACATACCACAATGTAATATTTACATGTGAATGCACCCTGTACACGTGTTTCTCTCCCTTTTGGAGGGAGAAGTGTCAGATATAAAGGGTGAAACTCAGTTTGCCTAGGCTGAAGATATGGTTGCAATGCACCCCAAGGGCTGGAATGATTGCTGCTGCTGCTCTGCAGCACCCAAGGAGGAATTTCAACCATGCCTGTGCAATGACAGGTAGCAGAGTCCCAGCAAAACCTTATTTCTCCATCGTGTTATTTTAACTAACCACAGCAATTCCTTTCACATTGTCCAGGGCTGCCTGCATGGTCCCTGTGTAGCCTCTTCAAGGGTAGCACAGGCTGGCAGCATGAGGGAGTCCAAATGCCACAGGGTTCTCCAGGAAATTAAGCCTTTTCTGGGGCAAATGAAGTGACTGAAAAGTGCAGATGCAGATGAAGTCCTGCTCTGTGAGCAGCATCGCCAGCCCAAGTCTATGCTGCAATGTATTAGTACAGTGCACTACCAAACCCCTGAGCTCCTGCGATCACATCCTCAGAGCATCCTACCTATGGACAATCCAGTGTTATTTCCCCAGATTACGTGCTAATAATTTTAAGTAACAGGGAACTCTGAAAAAATTGCAAACTTGACTGAACGAAGGAGATACTAAATATGCTGAGAAAAGTATCCGTTACTGCTCACATGCATTGCTCAACATTAAATGTGAACAGACTGCAGCAGGTGTGAAGGGATGGGATACAGGCTTGGAAACCCTGGAGCAAGCTGAGGGAAGGTCTGTGAGAAGAAAAGAAAAATGCAACTTGATGATGAAATGCAAATATTTCTGCAACTGTGTTTAAGTGCAGGATCGGGGGCCATCCAGCTGTCTGTTGACCGCTTTCAGCCAAAAGACAACAGAAGGCAATGGATGATCTCACCCTGCTCCTCTTAAATTGACAAATCTCCTCCACAGTTGCTTAAATATCAGTTTTTCTAAGGTTATTCTTCGCCAGCTGTTTGGCAAAGCCTGATGTGGTCTGAAAGTTTTTTCTTTTCTCCTCTTGCTGCTTCCTCATAATGCAGAAAACGACTCAAGTGGTTCAGATGGCCGTGGATGGGAGGTAGGACAGCCTGGACATATTTCAGAGGTTTGAAAGTGTGTCAGCAGAAAAATCCTCAATGTGAGGCCAGCTTTTGGGAGGATAGCGCTGACGTATGGCTTGTGGGGATCAAAGCCCAGGAGAAGTTCAAACAGGGCTGTCTTTGAAACACTGGATCCTGCAGGTATAATTGTGGTGGTTTTATCTGACCTGTGAACATTTCTGACAAGGCATCAGGTCATTAGTCTTGTGCTTGTTATTGTAACATTTGCTGAAATAAAACATTGGCATTTTAAAATCACAGCTTTCAAAGCATATAATAAATTGTTAGCAGTTTCTTTTCCTTTGTTTGAGTATATTCTGCTGCCAATTCATTTAGTGCTCATATCTTCTATATTGGGTGTGACATTACCAGTGAAAAGCTGTGACAGAGCATAAAATAATTATTTTTTTAAAAAACAGACCTGCGAAAAAGGTGTATTTCCTAAAAAATTGAATCAAAATTAATCCCTGTCTTTTAAAACAGTTTTACTTCCAGCCTCTGATAATAACTGTGTGTTCGACTCCTGAAGTACTAAAAGATCTGCTTTTTGTAAAGTGGAATTTAAAAGACTGTTGCTTAAAAAAAGATTTTATATATATATATATACACACTGTGCAGTTACTCCCACCCACAACCTGATTTTCTTGCTTCTAAGAGCTGTGACACATTTCTAAGAGAAGCGGTGTATTTTTAAACTCACCTTATGGCATGAGATGAAGGTCGGCCCAGCTGAGGCTGAGTCTTTGAGGGACTGAGAAAGGAGGAGCTCTTTGCTGAAGTTTCTTCTTGTGAAATGCTGTGGCATCTTGTCCCTGCTTCTGAGGAGAGAGATCCAACCAAGTTTTTGGTTGCTCGGCTGTGAAGATAACATGGTTATGGTTGCATTAGCAACTGAATGCTATGAGGTCTTTCAAGTAGGGTCTATTCCTAGCCTGAACTGCAGTTTTCCTCCTGAAACGTTCCTGACTTTAAGCATTGAGCAAAACTGCATCTGGAGACACATTTGCAGCTCTCTTGTCATGTTGCAGTTACTTTTTCAAGTCCTCCTTGGGGGACTTTCTGGCAGCGAGCCACAGTCCCAGGGCATGTGCATGGTATGGTCATATCTCTGCAAGTCCTCATGTTCCAGGAGGTTGGCTGCTTTCACAGCTTCCTCACCTGCCCTTTGAAGACCCTCAAGGCAGGTAAAGGAGGGATCAGAGACAGTGTACAATGTTTGTATTTTTGATTGTTTCTCTGCTACTTAGAGCTGTTTTGGGACCTGTTGGGAATGAGGTGGCCTACAGTCTCTGGGGGAGTAGGAGCAGAGGGATGACCAAAAATCTCTGGCTTTTCTTCTTATCACCATCCCAGATTTGATTTGGTACATGTAGGGCTCTAAGATTTTCACAAAATTGTTTAAAAAATGTTTCTTGTAAAACCAGAGCACTTTTCCCTTTTCCATGTCTTTACCGAGAAAAGGGTCTTGGTATCATTATCACAGTAAATAAATGAAGCAACTTATTCCCTACCACAAAACCTTGCATTCCTCAATGTAAAACAAGGACACATAAATAACCAGCAAAGGGGATGTGCCCGGCCTCTAATGTGCATGGAGTTCAGTCTTCCAGACCCTTGGTTTCTTCTGGACAGTGATTTAGAAGGAAAAGCTTTTATCTAATCATGAGGTACGTCTCTGCACAGCTCCCCAGACACTGCTAATGGATGGGATGCACAGCACAGCTTGAACATTTTTTATTCTAGCTGGGTAAGACAGAGAGCAGAGTTTCTGGTGTTTCACACACTGTTGGTAGGTAGGTCAGAGTTGGGTTTTGTGCAGAGCCCGAGATGTTTGTGTAGTGAGCAGAGCAATTTTGCGTTATGGTAAAGTGTGTGTTATGAGGAGGGGAGGGAGGTTGTCATTATTATTCAAAATAGCACTGAATTCAGAGTCAGTCCTGGGAGCCATGAGCAATGCAGACCTTTGCATTTCACATTAACAGTTGCTTTTATGCAGCATGATGGTGGTATAGTATGATATACAGTGTATCTCCTTGGCTGGACACCGTAGTGTGGACTTCAGAACACACAAACCTCCCCTGGACCTCCAGGATGCTCTTGTCATCCTGTGGTAGCTGCAGCTCTGTGGGGAGGAGCTCACTGCCAGGCACAGCACAGCATGCCCCCGATAGGAAAGGCAATGTTTCTGCTGAGAGTATGGTTTCTTACTGCCCAGCTTCTGGCATTTTAGGTAACAAAGGGAGAAAATAGTGCACAAAAGCTGATTGCAGGGCAGGATGTTTGCAGAACCTCATTGATATTCTGAGCTTGTGAATTACTGAGCAAGTGAGATCAACAGCCTAAAATGAGGGGTTGTAATTCCTGACAATGACATTTTCCCTTCGCCCACATGTAATATCTATATATCAGATAATGTGAACAGTTACAGCAGTAATAAACTGCCAGTGGCCATTTAGCTTTGAAAACATAGAAATCTTTCATGTTGCAGGCCAGAAATATTCCCCAAATCAGTGTTAATTTGAAGGAACAAGTAATTTATCATTTAGCTGAATTAAAAGGTCTTCTTCTATAACCAGCCGAAAGGATGGAAATAATTAAACTCATTCATTATGGCTCTTCACTTTTATGAACCTAGAATATGGAAAAAGATGTTGGAAATACCACACACGCTTCCTTTGGAGATGTATGAGGTGAATTAAAAGTTAATGTCTGGATTAAGAATTGGACCAGAGTAATGTAAAAGGAACAAGGAGAAATTTACTGTTTCCTGCAGAAGTAGGTCTGAAAAACATCCAAGTATGTATCTCAACTGGAGTGCAAAAGTTTTGATCTATTGAGACATTGCACTCTTTCATGTTGTGTGATTGCACTTCTGTGCCTTGATGCCTATGATCTGCATATGTTTGAAACGCATATAAAATGATGATATTTTCTTGTATTTTCCATAGTTATTTAACATTTAATGCTGGTCACCTTAGAAAGCCAGTTGACATGCTTTGAACTGTTCTGGGGCAAGCACATAGGCATGTATTTGAGGTCAACATTTTTTTTTATTATTTGCCCTTTTCATTGAGTAAGGCTTAAAAGGAAGTATTAGTATGGATCTGTACATGTACCAGCAGAGACACCTTCTGCCTCTGCAAAGTGAGGTTTAAGTTCAGCTGTAAGTGTGTGATGAAATACCAACCAAGAAAAATTTACTAAAAGTTTTGATAATTTTGAGTATGGATCTGTAAGACTTAGGGTATATCTGTCCATCTCTAGCCTCAGGAATCTTATACTGGTCCAGGCTGAAATAGCTGTGCTATTTCTTTGTTTCCTTCCTTGTGGGAAGTGCTAAGCTCTGAGACTGAAACAATCTCTTACACCATCTTGAAGTATAGGGCTTTTAATTATTATTATTTTTTACCCACAGTACAAAAAATACACAAAAAAGACAAAAAATAGCTTTGCCATTTGCTTATGGCATGCTCAATAAATCCTTGTTTAGCAGGTCTGATACTTCCAAGGGTGGAGTACTCAGGAAATTTTGTGATGCTTCTTTGCAAATGCCACATAATTCAGCTCTTTAACCTTTTGGGGAGCAGATAAGAGTGGGACCTGTTATTAGAGCTGGGTATTTGAAAGAGGTTATAGTCATTATCTTGAAAAGTAACCCTAGTGTTTGAAAGGCTTTATCTTTGGGGAGTCGTCTATTTTCTTGGCTTAATTGGTGCCTGTCAATGATAATTTGGAATCATTTAATGAATCCCAACAGTTATATTGGACAAGACAAGTTCAGGGCTTCATTTTTCTTTTATATTTTAGTGTTAGAATCACAGAGGATGTTTTAAGACTGCCTGATGCTGGTAGGCAATCAGGGAAGACAATTCTGCTTTTGGTAGTTGCCAATCCAGCAAAACTTAATAGATGCATTTCCTAGATATGTTTTGGAGTTTTACAGCTTCTGAAAAAGCTCAGTTCAAAGGATAGTGTTTAGAAAAATTTCCTAGAGTTCATGAACTCACAGTGCATCGTGCATGCCACGATTTATGTCTCTTGACTAGTAAATTAAAGAACCCAATGACTTGAAAGATCTCTCCCTGTGCCGCTTTGTAGAAACAGGCAGAAAACAATTCCAAGATATATAAAATCGGTGTCTTACAGAGAATTACATTATTTTTTAGTATGCTGGACAGACATTTGATATTGCATGGCAGTTAAGCGAGGACATGCTGCTGAGGCAGATTTGGGAAGCGGCTGTGTTTTAATCTCTCTGTTCTGACTGAAGGAAATGTAATGAGGAAAGGAAAGACTACAGTCACCAGATGAAGAAGCTGGAGTTCATACTGTGGGCTTGATCATGTCTTCCCATGTGCATCTTAAGTTTTTGCCTCTCTTGGAAAAAATATTTACCATTCTTAGGGCCATATGTATAGCAGATGATTTTTAAAAGTCAGGAGAGAGATCTACCACTAAAAGGGGATGTAAAACTAGCTAGGGCAATAGGGTATTTAGCAGTGCAAAGTAAGTACAGATGCAACAGCCATCTGCTGTCTATGCACACTGAAATCTTAATCTTTCAAGTCCTCCTGCCCTTGGACATGTAGCAGGAGCAGCAAGACAGAGGGGTCCAAGCAGCATGTTGCTAAAAAGTCAGATGAGTACACAGAAGTGCTAGACATTGTAAGAACTGCACCAGAAAGGAATGCAAAATTGTATAACACCAAGCATCTGGCACGCTCTCCTTTATACTGGGAGCTCAGAGGTCTAGCAGAGCCCCGGCCATGTCTAGAAATGCCTGTAATTCATTTCTTACTTTGCTAATTTAGAGCCTTTAAAATGTCAAATATGCCAGTAGCAGCCTGGGAATTCCCTGTGTGAGCCTCCAGCATGTGGGCTGGTGCCAGCGCTTGCACCATGCACTGGGATGGGCTGTGGGGAGTCCTGGGGAGCAATGCTGAGACCCAGTACCCACCACAGGGTGGTTTTGAGGCTTGTAGGGGGCAAAGGAGAGCTTTTGGGGGAGGCTATGAGTCGGTATGCTTGCAGTTTGAAAGCTTGCAGCTTGAAAAGGAGAAAGGCAGACAGGAGGGTCTTCTGCTTTTCCTTCCCAGTGGGCTTCCTCCAGGGTCCTGTTCCTGGGGGGCTTCCCAGGGCTTGGTGTCACCAGCCCCTGCAGATTTGTCATGGGGAACCATGCTCATGGGTGGAATGTGGCTGAATGAGGGTATGTGGGTCAAGGCGGATTGCTCGCGCTGAAGGCTTTCCCTCAAGCAGGAGGGGAAAGCAGGAGGAAAGCAGCCTGGACCACTGTCATTTGGGTCACTGCTGCTTTCTTGGGTCCCTCTGTCCCAAGATAAGGAGCAAGGAGAAATGGGAGAAAAAAATAGTTGGACAATTTTTTTTAGATGTTTTTGTTATTTGTTTGGCAAAAGGAAGGTAAAGGGATGATCTAATAGCAACCTACATCTTCTTGAAGGGGAGTTGGAAGGATGTTGGAACCAAACTCTTGCTGGTAGTGGCAAACAATACAAACAGGAGCAATGACCACAAACTAGTGTGGGAGAGCTGGACAATAGAAGAAACTTCACAGAATGTGAAGTTTGTTATTTCCCTAGTATCTACCATCATTATTCTCTCTGGCATATGGAAATGTAGAATAAGAGTCAATGTGCTGTGTGAAGGCCTTTACTTCAGGAATTCATAAATTTTGAGGTGTTTCTTTGCTCAGCAACACCATAAGCAAGGCTGCAGCAGTGGCTGTAGCACTTACCAATCCTGGCAATACACCTCCTGGTCATAGGCGCTTCACAATGGCTCCTGTCCTTCTACTGGCTTCTGTCCCCTGCTGTGAAGAGACCAGCTCTACACTATGCCTTAAGGCCTTGAGCAACCTGGTCTAGGGGGAGGTGTCCCTGCCATGGAAGGGGGGTTGGAACTAATGCTCTTTGAGGTCCCTTCCAACCAAAACCATTCTATGATTTTATGGTTGTATGCCACTGACAGGTCAGTTCAGGCCATCAAAACTTTTGGGTTGCTGTTGCACCCCTGGCTTACTGCATAAGCTTGCTTAGTCACCATTTCTACATCCCTCATCTCTGAACTTGTGATGAGGTGACTCACTCTTATTGAATGCATGCTTGATTTTATTAGATAGTCATCAACATGTTTCATATGCTATCTATTAAAGAATTGCATGTTTCTTTCTTGAATATCTTCTGGAAACAGCTTAGGTAAACAGCTTAGACTGGGGAAGCTCAGTACCCTTTACCAAAAAAAATATCCTATAGCTTGTCTCTTGTCAAGTACTGGATGAGGCGTATGGGAGAATTGGGAATGCTGAAGTATTTACTCAAATTGCTAGTTTCCGCTGCATTGAAGTCAGAGATGCTGAAGGCACTGCAGCATTTATAACTGATTTCCTGAACAGTGTAGCAAATTGAGATGAGAGCCCTCTTCTTGTAATTCACATGTGCAACAGAAATCACTTAGCTAACATAAATCAGGGCTAAATTGCTTTTAAAGGCTCACAAAACATTTCTGAAAGAGACAGGATGAGGAAACCATTTTGCTACAGCAGTGTATGTCCCCATGATGAGTCCTATTAAAGCTTGATCAAAGATTCTTATTGGCTTTTCATTAGAGCCTGGTTATGTATAGTTGAAATTCAGCAGTGTTTTCAGTAGAATAGGCACAGAAATATGCACAGGAGGTAAATTTAACCAGAAATATATACCATCAAAGTATGTGATTAAGGACAATTTAATGTGCTGAGTAATGCAGCATGATTTGGATGTAATTTATCCTAATCCAGTCTGATCTTTTACAGAAGAATATATTATATGGCCCCAATTAGGTGAGACCAGGGCCCCATCTGGCCTCCTGTCTCAAACGGTGGCTTACAGCCAATACAAGAACAAAGAAAATACAGAGTGAGCTTCCCTTGTATATCTCCTCTGCTTCTGGCATTCAGCAGTTATGGGACTTTTTGGGTCAAAGCATCCAGAGCATGGAGTACAATAGCCACCATTTATCCTTGCTTCATGAATTTATCTCATTGCTTTTTGAACCAATGCCTAGTTTTGATGATTACAAAGTCTAACACCAGTGAGTACCATGATTCAGCTGCGTTGCATGCAAAAGCTCTTCTCTTACTTTGATTTGAACTGCTGTGCCCCAAATATTCTTCCTGGCACAGTAATTCAGTGGCAAAAGTCTTTTTGGGCAGGCTATGTCTGGACTTGGGGTTGAGGCTTGGAAATCTCCTGGGCTGAGAGCTTTGGTGGTGACACTGTTGGTCTCCATGCACAGTCTGGGAGAGGTGGTGGTATCCTGCCTCCCATGAGTAGGCACAACTTGGCAAGCAGTGGGCAATGTCTCCTTTTGGGGAGGTTATCCATACTATGTGGTTGCTAATCAGAGATTGGACCCAAATCTCCTACACAAACTAGAATTTGAGGGGCCCACCCTCAAATCGGAGGAGCTCAATAAGAAACGAAGCAAAGATTCAAAATGAAGCAAAGATTCAAAGCCTGTGTTGCCTTCTTAAACTCTTAATCGAATTCATATGATGTATATGCAAGCTCATCAGCCTGACTAGTTTATACAACACATCTGAATTCATGATTCTCATATTCAGTATTTAATTGTAACTATGATTAGATGCATTTTATAACATATATTGTATCTGCATGTAGATGTATGTAATAAACTCCCAAAGTGAAGAGCACAACTGGAAAAGCAGCACATGACAATGATTAGTTTTTATTAACTTGTTTTTATCACTCAGCATTTATTCAATAAAGTCTATAATAAAGTGACACATGCTTGGTCACTGTAAGACAGAGATAAATTTAGCCTCCCAATAAGGGACAAGCAAGGTTAGTTTAGAAGAGGTAAAGAGCACTTCCAACCAGAGTTCCTGCTAAGGTAAATACATTTTTCTGTCCTGTGGAGAAATTGCCATCTGAAGGAATAAACAGGGTAAAACAAAAACAGATGAGGATGTGACTCTTAGGCAAGAGCTTGTTTTTATACTTCTTTCCAGGAAAAAGCTTACTATAAACATTTGTATTGTCTTTTTTCAAGGCCGCTGAAGCCTTGCAGTAGAGAATCACATGGTGTTAGCTCATTGCCCCAGTGTCCTGCAGCTTCCAGGTTGTGCTGAGCTGTTTCTCCCCAGTGCTGGAGAGGCCGGGCTTTGCTGTCAGATTGCCCTGCCCCGTATCTCTCAGCCTGGTGAAATGTTGAATGTGCAATTCCAAAGCCCTGTCTTCCTCCATAAGGATAATTTCATCATAAAATACTATAATTGTGAAAAATTCAAGAGGCTAATTTTGCATTTCTTCAGCCTGAGCCAAATAATGAAGTTGCACTCTGGAGCCAAGCATCAACTTCACCACTGAAGAATCTTGGGACAGAAACCTCTGACATTCCCCAGTCATTTAGGGAAGGAGCAGGATGCCTCAAACCCATTTCTCTTCCTTATACACCCTTTCTATGCAAAAAAAAGAAATGGTGAGAACTGCCCCCAAACACTGTGGGTCTGCATGAGGCTGAGATGGTCCAACAGATACTGTTTGTCTTGGAGATGTCTGTATCATCTGCACCTTCAACTTGCCAGCAAAGCTCAAGTTGTTTTGTGCAGGGCTAATCTCCAGGATCCTCTGACTGCAGAGCAGAAGGCACTGGCTTTCCTTGTCCTGCACCTCCCCTTTGTGATACAAATTGATGAATTCAGGCACAGAGAGAGGAGGCAGTGTCCATCTCCTTCAAACCTTGGCTTTTCTGTGCAAGTTAAGGTTACTGGTGTAGGGAAGAGGTCTTCTGCACTTATAGATGAGTTTCTGCTGCTTTGCTTGGAGTTTCTCAGGGAGAACCTGAGTTGACTTTTCCTTTGTTGGGTTCAGGGAAGCCATCAGAAGTCAGCACTAAATCAAGACTTCCAGCTGGGTCCTGGTGGACACCATTGTTATATGATGCAGAGAAAATCACTGCACCTTAACTAGAAGTATATTGTATATAAAGCTGTGCTGTTTGCTCTATGCCAGCATTACAGCTATGCTGTGAAGACAACAGAAAGGTGGCAGGAAAGCAAAACTGCCTCCTTTGTGTTGTCTCCATTCTCTTAAGGAGCTGGTTGCACAACTTACCCTCATAGCGGCAGAGACCACTTCCAGTCAGCAAGATATGCCTGGATCTGAAGTCAGGTTGCCAGATTTTCTTCTTGCCCCTCAAGTCCATTTTGCTCACGGCAAGGAATTCTGGAGTCTCGGGACTTCCACAATGAGGCCCTTTCTAACAGGGCTGGAAAGCTCGACCTCTGATCAGAAAGGACAGATTCATATTCAAGAGGGTTCCACAATGCAACAATTTATATCAGGAAATGAGCAGAGTATTTTCTAAAAAAAAAAAAAAAATGGAGGAAAAAAGCCTTCATCTGTTTGTATGGCTCAGGGAAGAGATCAGCTGTGCTTTTATGATTTTGGAAGATGGAGTGCTGGAGGAGGAAAACGTATAGCTGTATGCATCCATGTGTTTGAGTGTGGGTTCCTCATACATGAGATAGGGTTAATTTGCTTAATTGAATGTTATATGGGTCTCAGAGCTTAGTAGGAATGGAGATACCTTCATGCACATGGTTAAACTTTTGCACTTTGATTACCATTAATGTGAATTTTAACCCTGGACTTTCCATATAGCTCCTGTGTGTTTGTATAATATTAAGGTGTTTGGGTGCTCCAACAGCCATAGGCCTTGGTGACAGGCAGGCACCTAGTGACAGCTCTCAGTCATGCTTGATTTTGTGCTGTGTCTCAAACAGAGGATGCCAGTCTGGCAGTTGAGGAAAATCAGTGAGGAGAGTTTCAAGATGCAAATATATTCTCAAGGCTCAGGTTTCTGTATGTGTAAGAGCAGTAGCAAAGTATTTTTGTATTGGTTTACTTTAAAAACACTGTCACAGAATCTGATAGCAGTGCAAAGAAAAACAGTTTGTGAAAAAGCGATCTTCATTACTGACTGCAAACCATATGAATGTTGGGAAGAGTGGACTTTCTTGTTAATACATTTCTGTGCTTTAATCTGCCTGGAAAATCATTGACGATTAAATGATAATCCGAGTTGTTTGTTTGAAATGTCATACCTCTCCACCACAGCCTGCCCACACCATTAAAGAGTTACAGGAATTAAGGAGCATGGGAACATAAATGCCTGCAATGTGAATTAGCAAAAGCCAATGAATATAGAACAATTTTAATTTCTGTATTAAAATACTCTAGAGGACACAGATTAATCTCCATTATTCAGGGTTTGTCACTATCTCATCTCCTTTGGACAGCAAACACTGAGGAACAGACAGAAAGATGATTTGCTCTCCCTTTAGCTTCTGTCTCCTCTGATGAAATGTCTGCTGTGCAGCCTGCCTGGCCATGCTCCTCTGTGGGTCTGACAGCTCCTCATGCTTTGCAAGCACTGTTTTCTCTCACGTTGAAACTCACAGTTGTCTGAAATCTTTGCTAATTCAGTTGAAGCCGAGCCTTGCTTTACTGACAGGCAGAGGCCTCGGGCTGAAAGGTGGTGTATCTGAAAAAGGAGGAATCCCACAGAGTGAGCTTGCTGGGTCTGCTGTCCTGTGGCAAAGGGGAGATTTTAAGAGAGCTTTTGCATTGCAGGTACTGCAGAGGTGAGGTCCCCTGACTGAATGCATCACCTCTGAGGGGGAGCTGTGCAGGAGCCAAGTTACAGTCCTGCAGCCCCTCCATTGAGGGGCTCTGCTCTGCAAACTCTCCTGGTTCCTGCAGGAGGCTTCTGCTGACTTGCTGGATCTCCATGGAAGATGCAGGAGAAACCCTCTGTGCCAGATACAAATCAAACTGAATTAGAAGTGCTGCTAAAGAGATGGGCACAGTCCATTGCAGACGCATTTAGTCACCTCCAGTCTTCTCCTCCACTTGGAGCATTTCTTAGGCTTTATTGAACAAATTGAGCAGGATACTCATCATTTGTTAAACAGCTTTCCAATTGTGCCACTGCTTGTTTGTGTATATCTGTATTTAGATGAAAACATCATCAGTGTTTATTAACTCTCATTGAATACAGCAGCAAAGTCAGTCTCTAAAGAAAGGATGTGCCATAAAACTTTTCCATAGGGTTGTCAATATAACCTTTGTAATCAAATTAGATTACCAGTGACATAAATTCAATGACATAAGGTATTTTTGTCTTCCACAAATTTCCAGACTGACTCTGGACAGCTCAATGTGATAACAAGGCAATCAGCTCTATAGCAATGTTCATGGTCTTCTTTCCACATTCATTGCTAGATTTCAAAAGAGTAATGTTATCCTAGTGTAATGCTGGTGAGAAAGGAGGTCCAGCCGCCCTCTCCTTTGTCATTAGAGAACAGTATGTCCAGCTTGTGTGATATGCCTGGTACTAGTGAGATTTTAATATTGTTAGCAGCAGGAAATACTTTCCTTGCCAATAGTGAGGTTCAGTGTCAGCTAAAGGTGGTGCCCCATAGGAAGACTTTAGGCAAAATTGCTATATTCTAATACGAAAAAGGCTAGAAATATGCTGGGTTTGTGAAAGGCATTTGTTCAATATGGAGTGATCATGGCTAATGAAGAAAGGACCTGCCAGAGCTATTTTTAGTTCTACTTGCTGGTTTCACTGCTATTCTTGTAGCTATGGCTGGAAGGAAAATTAGGATAGTGGTGTCTATTCTCATACAGAAATGGAAGAATGATGGAATTATGTGTGTATATATAAAGATAAAAAGAGCAAGAGCTGAAGAGGAAGTGAGCTTCCCTGTGTAGCTGCAGAAGTCACATTCATTGTACTCTTTAGGAAGGGTTTATCTTCTGCAAGGCCAGGTTTCTTGTCTCATTTAAGGTCTACCAGTGTGCCAGGTGCAGTCTGTATCACAGGAGAAGATCAGGTTTCTACTTGGAAGTTGTTACAGTTAAGAGAAACCATTCAATAATTTCCTTTATTGTTTTGGAGACACAACCTCACGCTAATGCTCCTCTGAAAACAGTGATGCTGAGAGGTATTCACCTTATAGATAGTCACTTGGGAGAGGAAAAAGACATCAATAAATTACATGGAGAATAATAGGACATAAAAAATAAACATGGAGCCAGGCAGGGCTCCTTGCTGCTGCTATTGCAAAGCAGCAGCACAGGTTTTCTTCAATAGCAGAGAAAAGGGGAAGAGTATGTATACAAAGTGCACTTCATAAAGCCAGAGAGATTTATTTGCTATATCTTCTTTGCTTTCTGTTTCAACAGTAGGTTTTTTTTCCCATCCTTGCTAGGAGGAGCAAGTTTTGATTTTCAGAGTTTCACTGAGGAGATGAGGATTTTATTTCAAGCTCAATATTATTTAATACTGCTTTGTCCTGATTTTATGAGTGAAATGTGGGTGTACAAAAAAGTGACAAAACAGGGAGGCATGGGGCACATGGACTTCAGGAAGTTCAAAATCAGAACCCAATATAACTTAACTCTAAATCTTACAGAAAGAATAAATGAAAAGATGAAAACTTGCCCAACAGGTTGATGGTTGATTGAGGGTTTTTTGAGTGAGCTTCATGAGTTGGGGGGTAGTGGCGATTCAAATAAATACTTTGTAATGATTATTTAATTTCTTCTCCAAGGGTGATCTTGTGCTTAAGACTAGAAACTAAGACCAGAAGTTGTAGGTTCAAAAGTTTTCAAGAGTTTGAATATGCTCTAGATCCTCTGATGATGCTAGTTACCTTCCTGATCCCAAAGGGACATCATTGAGAGTTACTTGCTGCTTCATCCTCTTGTAGTTGACCCTAAATTCTCAGCTGTGCACTTCACAGTGACAGTAAGGGGCTTTTTCCCCTCTTCAAACTAACCTAAAGGTTTATTTTCGCCATGCACAAGCCATGAGCAAAGCAAGGAATGGCTTCACTGGGCCAGAGCTCCTGGCCCACATGAACTGTTACAGCCACTGTTGGCACCATGTTTGCCATTGACCAGAAATGTGGCTTGCCACATCATATCGAGGACAGTGCTCTGTGTTTGCATTATTGGTGTGATGTGGAACATATCTGCCCACTGCAGGGCTTGTGTGAAGAAACTTAAGGGCAAGTACACTTCCATAAATGATATGCTTTTGCTATGGAAGAAATGCCAGCCAGATGAGGAACTGAACAGAAAAAAAAAAAAGTGAAAAAGATCTTTATGGAGTAATATCTCTTGTCATCCCACAATCTGCATGTAGAAAGAAAAAAGTTTCAAAATTTTGCCCTTTTGTAAATCTCCCCCTTATTTAAATTTCATGGATGAGTCATTCTTTAGAATCAAAAGAACAAACCTCATTTAAAACATTGCTGCAGTCACTCACACAAGCCCTAAAGCAAGCTAGACGTTGAGCTGAAAGATGTGGGAGAGCACCTAGGATGGAGGTTTGAATTCTGAGCCTTCTGTGGCATTTGCTACTGTTGCACAGTGAGAGCACAACCAAATAATCTTCTATGGTACTGTCCAAACTTGGGTACTGATCTGATGGGCAAAGACATTCAGCAACATCTTTAACCATTTTTAGTTGCTTGTTAATCATATCAATCCATCAATATCACATTTCTAATCGTGTAAATTGCGTGATTTTTTTTTTTAAGTGGCAAAAGGAGTTTTCTTCTGCAACTTCAATCAGGCTGAATGCTCTTTTGCCCGTCTGATGCCGCACATCTTCACCCTTTTGTGCGTTCTCTGTTCAGCCTCAACTTCTCTTAGGATGCTTGTGGAATTTCAGCCAGCATGGCTGGAGATTGCCCTAGAAATGTGTGCTGAGGACCTTCTGGCAAAGACTGGAAGGATGGTTGAGTTTCTCTTCTAGGGACTGAGCATAGCTACACTGTCCTCGCAGGGTCCTCATGGGTGCTAACATTTGCAAGAGCTGGGTGCAGCCTTTTTTGCCTGAGACAGAGGGAGGTGAGGATGCAACATGCTGTAGAGGGAAATCCCAGCTGAACCCAGCTCCAAACTGTAGTACTGAGAAGGTCCAGGAGCTTTGCTGCAGAAAGCCAGGACAGGTGGAAGGGATTGAAGTGATCATCAAGCATGTGCACAATATTAGGTTAAAGCAAATTACATGTGTGGATCTCGCCAGGGTTTCACCCTCTTGTCATTTAGTTCTGCCAGAAAAGAGGCAGTTCAGGATAGGACCAAATACAGACTTTCACATGCCAAGAGAGCAGCAATTAGAAAGCTCCAGGCTGCCATGGGAGCAGAGCTGGGGCAGAGGACTACATTTTGGGGATTGTGCCTTCCCTGGCTCATTCTGAGGGATCTCTGTTTCGGGTGCCACATAGCGGGCATTAAATTTTCATATGATATCATTTGTGTAGAAGAAGCAGCCTATTCATGAGCAGGAGCATCCTCACATCAAATACAGTTGCAGACATGGCTGAGAAAACAACCATTTAATTCAAGTAGAAATGACACTGGAAAATTCAAAGGGGGGTGTAAAAAACTCCGAAGTAGTTATTACTCACTGGAAGCAAATTCTAGACATGTAAAGCATGGATGGGATGCACACGAAGTGCTGGGCAAAACAGGATTTATGGGTAGACATACCTTTGCCCTCAAGACATGTGATTTCTTCAGATGATGCCCCAAACTCTCTTGAAATTAAATTAACAGTTTGAGATAATTCTTCTCTGATTCCTCTGGAGTACACCACATGCTGCAAGGGACAAAAACCCGCTCCTGACAGCCTGGCCCAAATAATCTAGAGGCTGCTGCCTGCCCCTCCGGTGGGCTTCCTGCAAACACAGCCTGCCTCTCCAGTGGGCTCATCGGGTGATTTTCCCAGCATTAACATTAGTGTGTGACTGTGCCATGGGTGCTGTGCCTGCACCCCATGCCATCTCTGCCCGATCTCTCATTGCCCAGGCTTCTGCCTGCACAGATCATTTCAGAGCTGGGGCTGAGAGGCTCCGGAGAGCATTGAGAGGAAGCTCAGCCATAGCGAAGTATTTCTATCCTCGGTTCTGCTTATCCTGAACCACAGTTCTCACATCTCCCTTCTGTAATTTCTGTAGCAGCTGTCTGAGCTTTCAGCTGTTCTGCCACGAGCAGAGGTGCCAGCACCCTTTAAATCACTACAGAAAAGTAAGGGTGCATTCCCCATCCTGGTGGGAAGAACAAAGTTTGGGGTTCTTTTGCCTTGCAGAAGACAAGTGCTTGTCAGAGATAACTAGGAGAGGTCTGGAGGCCATTCACAAATTAATTAGCCTCTGAACGGAGAGGACTGCAAGCAATGCCAGATAAGCCTGTAGCAGCTGCGCCCTGCAGCCAACAGTTAATATTCCCTTTCCTCTCCAGGGGAACGTCAGGGGTTAATTCAGTCGCTATGCGTTTAATAGCTCAGTTTAAAGGGGAAGAAATGACACCCTTCTCCCCTGCCTCGCCGGCTGTGGATGGTTCGCTCTGTCTCGTTGATCACATGCTCCCCGAGCCCCCGGTGCCGCAGCAGCCCCAGCTGCTGCTCCGCTGCTGGGCCGGTGCTGCTCAGGACCCGGCCCGGCCCCTGCCTGTCAATGCCTTGCTGTCCTGACCTCCTCTTTAAAGGAGGGAGCGTGCAGGATGAGCCCTTGAGCATATGGGTGGAACTCTGGGAGGCACCTGATCTCTCACCACCGTCTCCAGCTCTAACCATGTCTATTTGTTGTTGTCTTTTTTTCAGGGACTATGGATCTTCAAAGAGAAAATCAGGTAAGATGCCAGGCTTTCTATGTACTGCATGATTACAGAGAGGACCTTCCCTTCCCTCACCCCTGCCATCGCTTTTAAACCTTCCCTTTATCTCGTGTTGCATGAAATTGTGTAGCAGTTTAACTTCTCGTTGCTGAAGCCTACTAGAGACAGGCATCAGTTTCTTTCCTTTGCACTGAAGAGAAAAAACCCACCTTATGCAGCATTGCAGTTAAAATGACTGCTCTGCTCTGGCTGTATTTATACAGCTCCTTCTCCAGTCTGAGAGGATAATTGTATTAAATAATTCTTTTTATTCTTAAGTCAATCTTTACCTGAGCAAACAGTCAAAACGCAGCCTGAGAGTTGGGGTTCTTTTCTGGAGGGGAAGGAAATGTTCTTCTGGTCTGAATTTTTTGGGGTTTTGGTTTGGTTTTTTTTTTTTTTTCCTTTCCAAAAGGCTCTGGTGAGGCTTCTGATGCAGAATGTTCTCAGTGCCTGTGTCTCGGTTTGGGCTGCCTCAAAGGCTCTAGCTCAGTGTTTTTAAGATTCTGGATTCAAATGTCCTATAAAACCCTGATTTGAAACTATATAAATCCTTTTTTTCCCTCCCTTTTTAGGTCTTAGTGAATTTTACAGATGTGTTTTCAATAGGGACATGTAGTTATGGGCCTCTGGGTTTGGCTGATCTGAGCTGGATGTGTCAGGGCTTTCTCTCTTTTTTTAAAAAATTTTTTCTTCTATTTTTTTTTTCCCCCCAAGCAGCACTGAGCACCTGCAACTCTCATTGGAGTCTTGGATGCTCCAAATTGCATTCAGGGCATCCAAAGAGAGGCCTTTCAAGCCAATAGCACCTCCTGGAAAACTCTGGCCTGTATGTAGGGGAGGGGAGGATTTTTTCTTCTTGCTTTTTAAGATGATGAAGAAACACTGCGATGGCTTAGTCACTGGGAAGGAAGGGAAGATGAATAGAACACGCTGGACTCCAATGAATGTCACTGCCTTGATTGATTTATAGGTTAATTATGAGAGCTTTTAAGCTGCAGTCCTGTAATAAGCTAAGTGATGCAATAAAGCGAAGCTGTTGCTGGACCCCGATGTCCTGTGCATGAAATGGCTGTTGCCTTTGCAGGCCAATACTTTTGGTACCCTATCCCTGAATTTCCTAGAGGTGGGTTGTGGAAATGAAGAGGCAAGCATGGTACAAGGTGCTGGCCTGACAAGATAAATTGGGGGGTGCTTCATCTTCCTACTCTGCTACAAAGCTTCTGTCTGGGGTGCACTTCTAGGACCTCCTAAATGTAATATTAAGTAAAGTGTTTGTTCACAATGGCCCACAAATTAAACTGGCAACAGCACTTTCTCTAGAGGGACTAACTGTAAAGGTCCAAGTGACTTGGTAGAAGGCAGAGCTGAGAATGGGAGCTCCTGACTCAGCGCCACATCCTGAGGACTGGGGGCTTTTGGGCTGTGTAAAGACCTTTGAAAAATTTTGCTGAAGTCTCTGGGGCAGCTTGATTTAGCACTGACTTAGAACAGCATTAGGAAACCTTAGGAGAGCTTTGGGCTCAGTGCATTGGTTGACATGCACAGGAATTGCAATATACTTGCAAGAGATGTGAGTTGTTGTTTGGGGAGTGTGGGGAAACTGCTGCTCCTCTATTCCTGTGGCTCTGGAGGGAAGTTGGAGCTGATCTGCTGTGACATTGGTGGAAGAGAAATTGAGTAAGATGACATTTGTGGATGCTGCCCTGCTGGGCTCTTTGTTGGCCTCCTGCCCTGAGCATCCTAAGTGATGTGCTCATCCATCTCTGTGAGGGATGGATGCCTAGGTCTGGCTCTCTCCCTTGGCTCTCCCACCTCCATATGCTGCTGGGTCTTCTTTTGGGCCAGTCTCCTCTTCTCTGCTTCTTGGTGCTTGGCTGCCAGCATAGCTAGGGCTTGGAAACAGTTTAGGGACACTCTTTCTCCACTTACCCTGTACAAAGAGGAATGTGAAGCAGCTCCTCTGACCAAAGTGAGCTGCATAAAGGGACTCTGTTCTTGTCCATCTTGCCTGATTATAGAGCAGCAGAGGAATGCTTCCTTCTGTTCAGAGCTGGATGTTGTGGGAGTGTCTATACAATGAATGAAGGAATATGCCAAGGGAGTTGGTAGTTACAGCCTTTAACAAAGACCAGCTTTATGACCCTTAACCAAGTGATGGGGTAAATTAGCACAGATTTCCAGGGTGTGCTATGAGAGTCTTTTAAGATAACAAACAGCTTTGAAATGTAGCTTCCTCTGTAGGTGCAGACACTACTCAGTCTTTAAATAATAGACAAATAGGCACTTTTAAATGTAAGCACCTTCCAACAAATCAGACCTGTGAACACCTCTTCTGTCTTGACTAAAGATGTGCTAGAAGGAGGCTTTTGGGTGTGAGCACGGCTGTCCCACGCTGTCCGGCAAGAATCCCACAGCTGCTGTGGCTCAGGCATGTGCAGGCACAATGTGACCATAGCTGATTGCAGAAACATTTGGAGAATGCATCAGACAGGCACTGTCACCTCTACCCTGACCTCTTCCTTGCCAAAGTGTGCATCTAGCTAGTCCAGTGCTTGTCCCTTAGAGCACAGAGAAATTAGGCAAGTTCAGAGTTTAATAGGAGTTATGGAAACATTTATTGCTGCAGCCAATACTGGTTGTAAACATTTGAGACCTTCTGAACCAAACGCAATAGTGTGGCATGTCCTTAGCTAAACAGAAGGGATGATTGCACCAATCTGGGGTATCTCTGCATGCCAGTCCTGAGCTGAGCTGCTTCTTGTGCAGAGTGCTATATAAACATGCAGCCCTTTACTTGGATGTGATCTAATTGTAAATACTTTAACCTGCAGTCAGCTCAGAGACATTGAGCCTCACTGAACCAGCTGAGGCTCTGCATAGGCATGGGTGTTTACTGTGGTCTGAACTGCCACATGTGCTGTTACCTTTGATTTGTGGGGCTTTACCTGATATACCGCAGATCTGCTCGAGAAAGCTGCCTTCATATTTCCCGGCAATTGAATTGTTGCCCTATGGCCATTTGTCAGTGCTGCAGAGATCTCAGCACAACTGTGAGTAGTGGTTACTGTGGGCATATTCTGTACAGTTGCAACAAATGGTCTTGTCTCAGTCTCAACAAGCACCCTCTGTAGCAAAAAGGGAAGGAATTACTTTTCAGACTCCAATTTGATCACATTAACCAAGTGAACAGCAACCCATTTGTCACTAAAAATAGGCGTTACTTCTATGCAAGCATCCATTGTGTGGTTTTCTCTCCTTAAATCAAAATAAGGGCAGAATTGCTGCAAGTCTGGTAATGGATATTTGCATGGTACATTACAAACCACAAATTAGGTTAATCCACTCTGCAAACCCAACCAGCTACCATCTGTGCATGGTGAACTAATTAACCCTTGAGACATCTGCTAATCCTGATGTGGTTTGTAAAACCAGTTGGAGTATGTTTCTTCCCAATGATGTTGCCCCCCACATACACCCCTTGCTGGCTAGAGCAAGTTTCAGACTTCTGGATTAAGATGATCTTGCCGTCTTCCCTTGCTGAGAGTATTTCTTGGCTAATTTCATGCCAAAGTTGTTGCACCCCCAGTCATGAAGCTGAAGCAAATGTCTGGGGCCTGGTGTTTGGTGGCAGTAGGGAGTTGGTGTGGGCTCTACAGCTTTTCCACACTGAGTCTTAAGTGCTCCTCTGTCAGAGGGTTCGCCTTCCTAATGGTCGGGTCAGACCCTGCAGAAGAGATGGTGCTTCACCATTGCTTTCAAAGCTAAGGCATGGATCTCTGCCACCTACCTTGTAGGTGGACAAGCTTTTGTGCTTACTGCTTTCAGTGTGCACTAGCAGGAGCACTGCTGGCCACCTCCTTCTGAAATCATAACAAGAAACCTTGCTGCTTTCTCACTTGCACTGCTCTGACTGTCCTGCTTGCTGCTGAGGGCAGAGCTGGCTTCAAGATGCTGCTCAGCTTTCTCTGGCACCTTGTCACTATGTAGTAGGATGCTTCTCCAAGTGGGGGGAAATAAACTTTTAAAAGTTTATGGCTCCATCAATATTGCAATGTCTCCTTTCTCTAGTTGATCAGCTCCTGCCTGCATCAAGCTGGCTGTTCTTTGGCTGAATCTGCCAGCTGAAGTCTATTTCAATAGTCCCTGTAATTGAGCACTTAAGAGAATTCACTTAATTTGGTCCAAGCCAGTGTTGCGTCAGTGAGGATGCTGATGAGGCTTGGCTTCCTCAGCAGAGAGAGCTATCCTTTAACTTAGTCCGGCAACTGGATGTGGGAACCAGCAGAATATAGCAGCACCCAGACATCAATCTCTGCTTCCTTTCCCTCCTGTAGTCTAAAACTAGGTAGGATGTATCTGCTGGCAGGTAAGTAAAAACTTGAGTCCATTGGAAGCTGCTTCTCAAACTTTTTATGGAAATATCTGTAATATTTTCCCTCAGTGGGGAAATTAAGTAGAGTTGAGAGAGTTGCAACAATGATGGAAGTGGGGCCTCCAAGTGAGAAACAAGCAGATCACTTAACACCAAGGGCCCTTATGGCTGATCGCTGTGTGGAATTGCTGTCTTGGGCTCACGGGTGGAGCTGCCAACAAAGTTGTTTCTTTAGCCTAATTCTTCCTTTTCCCCTCTTCCTTGCTCTCACACTCTGAGGATGTGTGCTCTGTCAGCTTCAGGGAGATGCCTTAATTACTCTGAGTTATCAGGGACAGGATTTTTGGTTCCTTTGTAATTACTGAAGAGAAATGGCTTAATTTTTGGCTGTGTCTGTCTTTATAGCTGAGCTATGCTCATCACTTCAGAGCTTAACCTTCTTGGTCCTGTCACACTGCATGTGTCTAGCCTGCACTTACAGCTCCATGGCATGTTTGGGGTTTTGGGTTTTTTTGTTTGTTTGATTTCATTTTTATAAATGAGCTTTATTTTCTTAACTTTGGTTTGAACTGCCTCCTTTGAGGGGATATGGAGAAAATGAATAGTGTGTGCTAGCCCTTCTGTGCTCAATCATTCAACGGGTTCACAAATGTGTGAGCCATTAGCTGGACCGGCAAGGCTGCATGGCTGGAGCTGTCTCTACCTGTTGCAGGACTGAGGTGCTGACCCTGAGGATGAAGCTTTGCTGGTGCAACCTGAGTTGCTCTGGTTTGAGTGTGGAGCTCTCTGCCAGCTTTGTAGCTCTGCAGCAGGTATTTTGCTACACATAGGTACAGGGAGAGGAGGGAATATCTGCCTCCAGCCCTGGCAGATATTCTATGATATTTGTGGGAGATGGCTGCAGTGGAAAGAGAGGAAAGACCTCTCCAACAGAGGCACACTCCTGCCTTTCCTTTGCCTTAAGATTGTTGCAGTATCGATGTGATGTCATCTGGAGAGGTGGATGCCCTTTTAATATTAGAAGAGCTGTGTATGCAATGGCAAGGTTGCTGTGGGTATGCTGTAACTTACTCAGCTGACTGTTAAATCTGTCCCAGTTTTCCTCCCTCAGCTAGAGGAAGCCTGAACTGTTTAAATGAGTCCTCAAAGGGACCAAAGCTAAGAGTGTATTACTAAAGATGTTGAATACTCTAGTTAACTAACATGGTGAATTCCAGCATGAGACAACGCATCTTCTGTTAGGGTGGTGATGGCAGCAGATGTCTTGGGGCTACCTGTGTTGAGTGCATAAGTAATAAAGCAGGCAGTTGGTTATTGCTTAATGAATCAGCCCAGGTGATAGCACCAATGCTACAATGTGTTTTTTTTAACTCAAATGTTAGTTTGAGGCATTCTACTCTCTTGGGGTTTGCCTCTGAAGTCTGTCTCAGTATACTCCATCTGAAAGGAAAACTTCAGCTTGGAAGGTTAATTTTCTTTTTCTTAAGGTGGTGAATGGGGATCTAAGTTTGTCCAAGCCCATGGCAAGGTCCCAGGAACATCTTAAACCATGTAGCTTGGGTTTGGTGTCTTAATCCTTGAAAGAAATCTGTGGTACAACATGATCCCTGAAGACTGAGGCATGTGCTCTTGTTTGTCTCCTGGTGAATCACATGTGCATGCTGTGTTCCTTGCATTGTTTTCTACAGTTAGTGCAGAAATTGGCTCACTGGTGCCATTTGGCCTGTTCAGGATGGCTGGAGGAGGTAGTTTGCCAGCTGCTACTTTGTGGCTTCATGAGCATGTACTGACAGGATTGCTCTTGATCAGAAATCGGGATCTGTTCCCCCATCATACGATTAACCTTCTTGGCTGTCTGTACTAATTACTGCATGGAATTTAAAAACAGCAGATTCTGGCAGAACATTTTGGTTTTCACATAGCTTTTTTTTTTTTTTTTTAAACAGGAGGGCAAAGGATTTAGTAATAAAAGAAGAACAGAGTAGGCAGAAGCATAGCAACTGAGGACCAAACTAACCCTAGCATATAATTACTGGGGATGTACATCTTGGGCCTGGCTCTGGAAGGAGTTAGTAGTTAATGAGCTCAACGTGCATCCTCAGTTCAGTCTTTGATGACAGAGCTTCTTCTTCTCATGATGGAGAATTATTCTTCCTCAACTAGTGAATTTTCTAAAGTCTAACTTAAGTTTATTGGCTTTTGCCTGATGCAGTAATTCCCACAACAGCTCATTTTCTCTCCTGATTTTTTTTTTTTTTTAATAAGCCTGTATCTTTTTTTTTTTTTTTAAACAAGTTCTTTCTGTAACTAAGGAACATCCACCCTGTGTTTTTTCCAAAGCAGGGCTATTGCTCTGTGCTCAGGTGCTCTAGCACAGACCAGGATTTGCCTAAGTCAGGCTGACTTTATCTCCTTGCAGCATCTGTGTGTATGTGACCCAATTCTGCATCTCCAGTCAAGATGTGAATCTGTCCACTCCAATCCCACACTCCAAATCCAGGCTGAGGTATTTTGGCAGGAGGAAACTGATCCAACACTTCTCCTTGTACTCCAGTGTTTAAACTGAAATGCCACTGTTTAAACTGAAATGCTTTGGCGTCTGCCTGAGGCTGCTGAGAAGAGCAGATAGGAGACTTTATTCTGCGCTGCTTTGGTTTTCTGCTGACATGACATGTGGCCTGTTATATGTATAGGATCACTGTCTTCTGGGTGGCCCATATGCTGGGTGGGGAGAAAGATGGGGTAAGAGAGGAAGAGTTGTTTGTATGTTGTGTGGGTTTTTTATTTTGCTCCTTGGCTTTTAAACTGAAGTGTAGGAACAGGGTGCAGGATTAGGGAAAGGAATGTGTTTGTGCTCTTTGCTGTTTCCAGTTCAGTGTTGATGCTGTGCAGAGCCTTGCGTTGGGGAGAGAGGGCAGGGAGGCTGGGTGGGCAGGGAAGGACTGCAAGTATGAGGTGTGGCTCGAGCACAGCTATGGCAGAACAGCATGCACCCTTGTGAATGCCTTGGAGAGCCTTCAGCTGAGTACTGAGAAAGCACTTGGTACCTTGGGGGCTGTAATGGCATTTCTCGTGGTTTTAAGGAGTTCTCTATTCTCCATCTGCTCCTGTTCTGCCTTCCTACTCACTCTGTCAGTGACACACTTCATGTGTGGGTTTTTCCTCTCTTGCACAGAGAGAACTGTGTGGTATCAGATTTTGATTTTGGCATGTTAGATAAGGCAGGTGAGAAATGTGCTTGGGAGCTAGAGTGGAGGGTGACGATCTTCAGCCATGGCAGGAGTCTGTACATGGCACAGGTGGGTCTGTCTGGCTGAAAGAAGCAGACCTATTAGCTTGGTGTTTTAGATAACTTAGTCTCAGGCTGGTGAGCACCTGAAATTTGAATCTCTTGTGACAAGAAAACTTGGATGGCAGAATGTGTGTCCTTAGGCTATTAAGAGCACTCACCCTTAAAATAGTGCTCCTTAAGTGCCTTCAGCTTTGTGCATGATTTTATACCTATCACATTCTGGCTGGCCTGGGTCCAGGCTGTGTGACAGGCAAAATCCTCACTGATCTGATCTGGATGGAGTGGCTCATCTAACTAGAGATGTCTGGAAGCACTACTTATAACTCCTGATGAACACTATATAACACATGCATCAGTTGGCCAGCTCAGTCTGCTGCCAGTTAAAACAGGCTGCCTGGACATGCCAGTGCTGTGTGCTGTGCTACGTACATCATTTTCTGTGCTTGACAGCGTGACTTCTTTGCAGTTGGGATTTGACTCTTGATCTCTTTTTTTTTTTTTTTTTTTGAGCCATGCATGAATCCTAGTGTGCATACGTACCTGTGACTTTCCAAGCACAATGACTGGGGCTTCTCTGCCCTCCTTCTCGGCAGTGTTAGAGGCTGTTTTTTTTCCTCAGAGGGGTGATGCTCTCAGTTTGTACAGCTGTAGATGTGGATTAGTGTTTAGATATTCTAGGCGCTTCTCAGCAAAACTGGGAACTGCTACAAAACTGTATGTGCAGCGGCTGTACCACAGTGGTCATGTGGGAAGCAGTCCTTGTTTGCCATGTGGAAAGAGTTAACGTGAGCTATGGCTGCCAGAACAAAAACTAACAATCCCAGATACTTCTGAGTCTGCGAATGGGATTAGGATGGGCTTTTTCAGAAGTAAATGGAGTAGAAAACTTGGGCTAATTTTTCTTCAGGTTTGTGCTTTTAGAAAGGACAAAAGACTATATAAGGCTGTGGAATTGCAGCTGGTGAGTGTGTCACTGTGCAGTTTGTCAAGCACACGATCCTCTCGCCCTGCTGCTCAGTTCCAACTTGGGAAAGGGTGCTCTGGTTGTGGATTTCTCCTCTGCAGGAGTGAGTTATCCAGATGATGAATTTCTGAGGCACGCTTGAGTCACGTGAAAGCCAGATGTGAACATTTTCCAAGCAGTGTGTGTGGGTCTAGCATACGCCAAGCAGCTCTGCTTACGTGGCAAGTGGAAGTGGCGTGAGATTGGTCTGCAGTGTGGTGCTGGGGATGTGAGGAGCCTCTTGGGAGCTCCCAGAGTGGCCAGCTCTTCTGGGGAGAGGAAGGTACTTGCTGGACTTATTGCCATGGCTCAGCACATCTGCCCCCACCTCCTGCACAAAGCAGCACCTCTTCCTGAGTACAAGCCCTGTACAGGTTGTTCCTGACAGGGCTGAACTCAGTGAATAGGGCTAAAATTAAAGGCCTTATTTAATGCCTGCTGCCAATACTCTTACTTGTGCACTTTAGCTGGATTTGCATGTTTGATAATAACTTGTCAAATATTTTTTTCAAGTTGTATCCCTTTAAGATAATTCCTCTTGAACAGATGGCATGGGGAGTGGAGGTGATGTTCTGCTTCAAGTATATAGAAGAGGAGATCTCTCTGCAGGGGTGAGAGATTTAGTTTAAAACACAGTCTCCCAATGGGGAAAAAAAAATTGAATATATCTCTGTATTCTTTCAAGGACTGTCTTAAAACAATTCTTTAAACATAAGGCATCAGCATCCCACAGACATAAGAGCAAGGAAAGCTGAAGCTGCTCTGGTAAGGGATAGGGGTGGCTGCTGTTTGCCCAGCAATTACAGTAGCAAATAAATCTGTCATCGTGGTACCTAGGAAGTGTTATGGCTGACCAGGCCCACCCCAGGTCAGGCACCAGGCACAAATGTTGTTTTTGTTTAGGTACCTCTAGAGCCTGGAGGGAGAAACATCAATGGTGCAGTTCAACAGGGTGCCTTGAGCAGGAGCACTTAGAATAGATAAAGACACTTGCAACCTTTCTGTGCCATCCTCCCATTTCTCTGGCTATCCGTTGTTCTCTGCCTCATTGAATGAGTTAATTGTGTGAGACTGTGTGGAAACAGTTCCAATTCAGATTAAGGCTCATCTGCATTTTTTCCTTCTTCCAAGCTGTTTTACAGCCATATTGTAGAGCTACCTGTAGATTCTGTATCCATATTTGATAAAAGTACTTCCATTCCTGGGGGAGGTTAGCAACAGCATTTCTCTGTCCCCTAGTCTACTGCATCTTACTGCTTTCCCATTTAACTAAAGTGTCAAGCCTTAGCTGAAGGGGAAGGAGCTAGAGGAGAGAAATGTGGAGACAGGCTAACAAGGGATGGTCAATGGATCTAGGGCACGAAGGGCTTGGAGATGGCTCACAGGGGTATGGGTGAACACTGAGCGTGATATTATGCCTGCAGATAGGAGCAGAAACAAGCCCCACAGTTCTGGGGTTCCTCATTGAGCTTCCTGCTATTGGTTGTATGGATGGCCAGCCTCACCTTGTCAGGCAGAGGAGGTTGTTCCTCTACCTCTCTGAAGAGGGCAGAAGGGAAGTGATGAGTGAAGAAGTGGAGGCAAAATTCAAGCAAGAAGCTCTGGAGGAACCAAAGGAGGGAATTGAATAGATGGAGCCTGCCCACCTAGGTTTCCTTATCTGCTCTGGGCAGTAAGATGTCCCACCTGAGCGCTCAAGACAACAACATGGCACTTCATACCAACTCCTCCAAAATCTAGATTGAAATAATGGTTTAACTTCTATTTTCTGTTCTGCCGTATGTGACAAACACTACAGTGAACAAGGCCCTAGGCCACGTCTAAGGAGCACACTGGTCAGCCCACTTCTTGCTGACTTTTCAAATAACGCTATTGGGATGAGAACACCTCCATTCTTCTCTTAATGCCTTTTATTTGAACAGTAATGAGTAGAAGAGGCATTTATTTCCCCTAGGTCCAGTCTGAGGAATTGCTGCCAGTTACTGGACCACCAGTGAAGTTCTCTGGAGTGAGGCACTGATGGTTGACTCCCAGGAAGCCAGTATAGTTTCAGTTTACTCTAAGATTGTACTGCTTAGTCTCTTTTCACTCTTCCAATTAAGAGAGAAAAGGTGTATGTCTGTGAAATAAATCTGCAAAATGCTCAGCTGCACTCACCACTGTAGTCCTTGAAAAACTTAAGTCAGTAGTACCTCATCATGGAGAGGACTAATGACCTACAGAATTATCACTATAGGAAAGGAGCAGTCTTTTAGATGTTAGCATCTTTTTTTCATGGCCACTTGTTCTTATAATCCTGTTCTCAATATTTTAAAGTGGACTTAAAAACTGCAGGGAGATTTCAGAATTCCCAGGTGATGTTTAAGGTGGGGCTTCATGAAAACAAGAGTGCTATTAATTAAATGGACCTAGGACTGTTGTCTCCTGTGGAAGGCAAATTCCATAGAACAGAACATGCCTGCATAATTAAACTCATTTTCACCCTCCAAAGCAAGGTAGCCACATCCAGATCACTTGTTGTGACTTGTCTTTGACCCATGCTAACTTCTCAGGTATGTGCAGAAATCATTTGGAGCAAGGGCTGCATGGCCAGGACTACAACCACTCTGAGACTCATGACCGATATGATCCAATTCCCTATAATTGCTGAAGGAATATTGTTGGGCAACATGTAGCTTAACAGGCTAAACAGCAATATAGACACTAGTTTTTTAAAAAGTTTGTTACAAAGGTCCCTGATAGTCCCAGTGATATGCAACCTGTGAATCTTAAGGAGAGTGTTCCTTCTGGCCTCTACAGCAGTATTAAATAACATGCTGGATTCAACATTGAACTGAATGTTTTAAGCAATGTTGCTAATGAACCTGTCTCAGTAGCTACTGCTAAAATGTCTGTGGAGGCATCTCTCTGCACCTGCTGGACCAGGGACCGAGCTGGATGTGCAGTACTGATGTGAACCATGAATGTGGCATTTCTGGGATTTTGGCAGCATTGAGCTCGTGCATTTGACTTTATTCTAACTCCAGCTTTTGTAGGTTTTCCTTGAAGCTTGCTCTGCTATAACAGCACAAAAGACAAATAGTCTGCTGGTAAAATGAGTTGAGTGAGGCTGTATTGCAAGCATTAAGCATTGGTCCCCAGCAGTCTGGCGCCTGTTCTCTTGCCAGTGGTGGGAGGAGCAGCAAACAAACCAGTCATACTGGCAGCAGAAAAGCTTCTGGTGAAATCTGAAAATCATCCGTTTCATGTGTTTCATTCACCACAGCAACCAGCTTAATTTTATCTTTAAAACATTTGGCCTCCTAACTCCTTCCTTTCCTTCCCCACCTGAGGAGCCCAGCTGACCCATCTGGAGGTTGCCCACCTCTGTGCTGGCAGCTCAGATGGTTTGAAGTTCAGTGGCCTCTTCCAGCGGCACGCCTGCTCTGCTGCTATTTCTGTGCAGTGTGGCTCTGACAGGAAGCCTCCTCTGTGCTCTTCACAACCGCCTCGGCCCGTGGCTTAGCTGTAATTTATGGACCCGTGTTTCTTTTGAGCTTTTAAAAATAATTCCAGTTGGAGGGGTTTGTACTGGCTCCAGCTGAAGTCCGCAGCAAGGGCTGTGGGGGTTGGTGTTAGGAGCAGAACTGGGATGCCTTTGCCTTAGGAGTGGCTTGCTTTGAGCAGGCAACTTTAATTTCCCTTCCAAACACTGAGATTTCCCCCCTCCACCCAAGTGATCTGAGACCAGTCGGCACTGGTGGTGCAGTGACAGGGGAGAGGAGAGGCAGGAAGTGAGGGTTTGTTCGTTTACTGTTACCAATCCCATTGGAAACCAGCTCCAAGCTCCATGCAGAATTCCAGTAAAACTGTGTCCTAAAGGGGAAACCCAGGGCTGTTCAAAGCTTGTGTTTTGTTGGCTTGGGCACAGTGTGCTTCTGGGGCCTTTGACCTCCTCCCTGTACCCTGGCTCCCTCTGCGGCTCTTCGTTTGAGCTCTCTGTGAAGTGGAATCCATCACTAATGTCTGATATTTTTATTATTTGTAGGGGGAACTCTTAGAAGCTGGTAGCAATTAAAGCTTAAACGTCGTGGAAAAAAAAAAAAAAAAAAAAAAAAAATCCCAAGAAGGAAGTTTAATGCTAAGCAGATGTGCAGGAGCAGCTGAAATATGCTAGCTGTCTTCTGCTTCAGAAGCAACCTCATCCACATCTAGCTGCTGTCAGGCTGGGGCAGCTGAGAATTGCTGCTGCTTTTATGCTGCTTCTTGGGCCTGGGAGCCCACCTTTGAACTTACGGGATTGTTTTCCAGTTAATACTGGAATACCCCAGTTAATACCCTTTTAGTCTTTCTTAGACCAATGGTTTTGAGGAGAAAAAAACCCAGTGTTTAAAAAACAGTGTTTAAAAAGAAATTTTTAAAAAATTGATAGTAGCTAACAGAATTGAGTTTTATGGTGAGTTTGGTTCCTTGAAATCTCTCACAGGGAATTTGTAGCTACAGCTACTGCAGATCTAGGTTTAAACTCCCTCTCTTCTTGGGCAAACATCCAGAGTAGCCATGAGCTTGTGTTAAGCACAGCTTATTCCTTGTATTTTTACTTGTTCATTGTTTCAGCCTTTTGCTGCCAGGTTGGATTGGGGCAAATTGTTTGAAATCTTCCCAGTTGTTCCTGTAATACATCTTCTGCTTTATTTATCACTGCTGTATTCAGGTTCTTCTGTTTGGAAAAAGATCTGACAGCTGACTGAAGTTCATAATCCCGTTCCTGAAGGCAGTGGAAGTCTATTCAAAAGCTAATAGACAAGTTGCTGACAATACTCCTTCACACCCTTTCCCATGCATGCCCCAAGTCTGTAATAGAAACATGCTGTATATTCCCTCCGTAAGCTAAAGCACAAGTTATTCTGCCAGATGATTCCTCCTGTACTCTACCAATGAAGAGCTTTTTTCTTTTTTTTTTTCTTTAATGGTAATCCGAAGTAAATTATTGTATCCTAGCACAGTGTATTTTGTACCATATTGTGACAGTGTAGCACGTGGGTTTGGGAGTTAGATTGTTGGAAGGCTTCAGGTTTTTGTCCAGACTGCCACTGTTGAGAATTTAGTGAGAAGTAAGCAAAACATGTGATCCATCTGAATCCCAGTTTTGCTCTAGCGCAATGAAAATTGTGTGCCTGACTTTAAAGAAAGGATTTCAAAACCGTACCATTTCTTTAGCGCTAAGGAAATGCAGCAATGTGTTTCTTGGACCTCTGGTTTCCAGTGGGAAGGTTTAAAAGCTCTTTCTTATGCTTTGTATCATGCTAGCAATTCGTTATATACATATTGGGAATCTATTACTGATTTTTGGCTGTCTTGAGGATATTCTGCAAGTCAAAAAACAGTTAACAAGTCAAATAGACAAGGCCACCAGTATAGCTTGTCCCTCTCCACATGACTGAAGTGTGATCTTCTGTGTTGTTAACCTGATGGGTCCAGAACTGGGTTCCCCATTGCAAAATTAGGGATTTTTTTAATATTGCATTTTGGAATTGTTTGTCAGAATTTAGGAAACTCTTAGCCCTATCATATAAACACTTCTTCTTGTCTCTTCTCCCAGGCAATGTGAGAGCAGCAGCTGTCCTTATCTCCCTCATCCCACAGAAGGGGGATGTTTGCTGGTTCTTATTTTGAAATGGGCGCAAAACTATTAGCTCTAACATGCTTCCAGTATATTCAAACAAAAAACCCCACACTTTACATTCAAAGATTATTCCCAGAATCCCAAGACAAGTATTTATACCTTGCTTATTGAGGAGGGGGGAAATCTTTTGACCTTGTTGGTGGCAACTCTATTAGCTTTCTCCTTAACCAGGTTTCTGCCTCGTATTCATTGGCTAAAAGATTATATTTCCAGTTGTACTTTGAATGTACCTTTACTGGAGCTTTGTACTCTTTTCCATGGAGTATTATTTGTCTACTGTTATTTTCCTGAATGCTATTCCAGGGTAACAAAATGCAAATTATTGTAGAAACTTGTGTTAGCTAAGCTCAGTCTCTGCAAGTTGCCTGATGGTCTTTTGGGCATCATTAACAGCTGCAAAGCTAAATACTTTTGCAGGTCTGAGGCTTAATAAGTCAAACTGTCTCTTGGTATGCATTCCTGGTCCTGTTGGGAATAAGCTCAGAGCATATCTTATTCCCAGATCCCCAGATCTGATCACTATAGATCAGTTTAAGTTCTGCAAGTCCCCTGAAACCTAAAATTAACTGGGTAGTTCTTATGAGTTGACCTTTAACTGCATCCCCATCATGCCAACACCACTCTTGAGAAAAACTTTCTTTCAAAGCTGTCTTGACTAACTTTCAAACTTCCTGATATTGCTATTTTGTTGTTTCTCTAATAACTTTCTCTTTTTATGGCTACCCTCTTCCTGGATTTCAAGTTTGGATGTCTAGTTTGTCTGAGACTCCAAAAAAGAGTGTCACTCCAGGTAAATTCCTGTGCCTTGTTGTTCTGCATGCCACTAAAAAGAGAAGTCTGTAGTTCAAACTGTGTGTGGTTTTGGAGTTGTCTACTTGTGTATTGATTTTTTTTTTTTTGTAGTGCATGATTACTGATAAAGAAGAGCTTTGCTTTTCTGGCTGCTGTCCATGTTGATGTTACTGCTAGCAGTGGATAGTAGTTTGCTGTGTTGTATCTTACTTGCTTAACTCAAAGACACAATCCAAAGCAGCTTCCTCTCTTGTGGTGGGTTGACCCTGGCTATAGCTAAGTACCTGCACAACTGCTCTCTCACTATTCCCTTTGGGGTGGAGGAGAGGAGAGGAGGATCAGTGTAAGAAATCTTGTGGGTTGAAATAAAGGAGAGAAACGTGACTATGTGCTCCTCGTTCTTCTGAAATGTTCTTTTTCCTTTCCACCGTAAGTAGAAAGGGGTTGATATGGAAAACATGGGAGTCTGAGGAAGATATGAAACTTTGACAGGAGCATCGAACTCCCTGTCACAAGGAGTCAGGAAGGAGGAGGGAGTGGGGAAACAACTTCTAGGTGAGGTGTCAGGGTCTGGGGAGAAGTAGTTCAATACATGGCAAAGCCTAAGCTTTATAGTATAAGGAATCAGATTTTCTGTTGAGGAACCAGTGGATTTCTTCTGCAAACATTTGTTCCCTGACATAGAATACCAGAGAAGAGGTATTTTTGTCCTTCAAACTTAGGAAAAATTATCATGAGCCACAGACTCTCAGTCTGTGTAGGATGCTGGCCTTGTCACCCAGGCAGTTAAGGTCACACACAGGTCTCAAGACAAGGAAAGGTGGAAATGCTCCTGCTGTTTTCCATACCTGATTTGGTAAATATTCAAGTTCATGCCCCGTTCAAAGTATATGAACAAAATCCCACCATCCTCAATGGATGAGTGCTTGCTTGTCTGAGATTTTTAGTAAGCAAGAGTGCTGTGATTTTAGAAATGCTGTCCTTGACAGAAGTTGAATGTATCCCTGGAGGTGTTCTGCCCAATCTTAGCAGAGTAAGTCTAATTTCAGGGTGGTAGTTGGATATAAAAGTAGAGAAATATCTGAAGTATTCAGTCACAGGAGCCTGATGGCTGATATGTCATCAGGGAGTTCAGGCAGAGAAACACTGAGCAGGAGAGAAATGTTTTGAGGAGAAGACAGAAGAGGTGGTGTTGCTTGGGAAGAATGACAAGAAGCCCTCAGATTACTTGGCTAGGGGGTGAGGTTGGGTTTCTCTGGCTCTACATCTCTTGGAACTCTTCCATGTTGCTATATGTAAAATGACAAATTGAATGCCAAGGCTTTCATCCTTCTTGAAGGGCAAAGAAGTGGAATCTTTAATAGCAACAAATTTCTTCCCTTCTGCTGACTGCTTTTAGCTAAATGCATGTTGCTAGTTTGGCTTTGAGAAATTCTGTGCATGATGATAGCACAAATGTAAGTGATTAATTGCATTGCATGGTGCTTGAGAAGGTGAATGTTGATATGTAGTCCTGCTCATAAGTCTTCTAGTACATCTGGCAAGTTCTTAGCTCCCCATGCTGTTCCATTTCACATGGCCTTTCAGTTTACTTCTCATCCAAATGAATCCCTAGTTTCCAACAAGGCTACTCTTTGGTCTAGACCTGCCATGGACTGTATACCAACATGGCAGGCTGATGAAGCAGACTTGAATTTGAATATGATCTTTCCTCACCTAGTACATAACAGTGCCCTAGACTGTGGGTTGGAGACTAGAAGAGAAGCCAGTTTTGTGCTGCCCGAACTCCAGCTGAGGGCATGATCCTGTTCAAGCGGTAGAGACTCAAACCAAGGATTGCAAGTAGTTTCACTTGCTACTCTGGAAAAAGATAGGTGTCATACAGTCAGGTCCTGAGAGTTGTTGTGGTGGGGCACTAGTTTGGGTTATGCCAACTGCTGTTAAATTTCCTTGGCTAGTCTGCTTTGTGCCATGTGGAGTAATGTGGATGTGTTCCACCACTTAGCAGGACTAGGGCAAATGCCAGAGTATAGAGGTGACTTCAGCCTGTTGGAAGACCCTGTTTAGCAGCTGTATGAAAATCTCCAAGCAGTTTAACAGATTTGTGTGCAAAATACTTCAGTATTCTTAACTATTGCTACCTGTAACCTAGTTGGTTGGAATTGCTGTTCAGAGAGCCAACTTTCCAAGAAGGAGTGGAAAGAGGACTAAACTTTTTTCTCCTTTCACCCTCCTGCCTCTAATTTTTCTTGGCTCTGTCTTAAAATCTGGCAGATCAAAAATAAAAAATAAAAATCCCGAGACTAACAAGCTCCACTTGGCAAAGGTCGGCACTGAATTTCTCTGTGTGTCAGGATTTTGTTGGAAATGCTGCTGAGGACCGTAAAGAAGGAAGAACTGAACTGGAGCACTCGCTTGAGAGCGTGCCTGCCATTTACCATGGGCCAAGCTCATTCCTGGTGCACTCCCCATGGTGGCTATGTTTTGCTACTCATTTTAGCTATGTGTCAGACACGTACTCCAGTGCTGCAAGCCACAGTCTACCTTAAGGCTGCCACTTGTCCCAAACTCTTGAAGGCTTATCCAGATCTTGTTCTTAGAAGTGCTAGAAAATACTATGCATGCCTTAACCTGATGTGTGGATTCATTTCCTGGCATAATTTTTCTGCTGCTATGATTGCTGGTGATATTCCCTTCTCAGTGGCAATGCATGCTGTTGGCTTGGGCTCCCTGTACCTGTTTGTAGCAGCAACCCAGGAGGGAGTCGGTACAGCTCATGGAGTTACCATCAGTAGCAGATTTCCATATGTATAGCTGGAAAGATAGACTGGAGTATTAGCTACTCTGCAAGGAAGCTATTGCCCCATGTAACGAAAGGCTTGCAGAACACGAGTGCTGTGGAGCAGAGGAAGGTGGATGCTCACTTATGGAGGAAATTCTTGTATGTTAATCATGGCTGCTAACCTGGGGTGAGAGGATTTACATGCTGACCTGACCATCTCTGGGTGCATAGTGCTCAAGCTTGTTTTATTCTTAGGCATTCTTTGGGATTTGGACAAGGTTTTAGGCCAAACTTCTCTGGTTTTGAGTCTTCTGAACCACTTCAGCGGTCAGATCCAAACCCTTCTTTCTGTTTCCAATCCTATCTCTACCTAATAGCAGGGAGTCTCCTGCCTCTGAAACTTTTCTGAAAATGCATCAGAATTGCGTTGTTCTTTGTAAAAGAGCTAAGCTCAGGAAACAGCTACAGAAATGATAATGTATTAATAACCCATCTGATAGTCTTGTCCAAATATTTACTTTCATCTATAGTGAGTCAAGGGAATTTTTGCCAGTATTCTTTTATTGCTAAGACCGGGAGACTGGACTTGGGCTGAATTCCTTTAGTTCCTATGGGTAGTGCTGAACTTCTGTTTCTGTCCCTAAAGCTTTGTGACTCAGGACTGCTACACCAAGAGCTATTGATTGCTGGAGTTAAACGCTGGTAGGACTTGGGGAATTCCTGTCCAGCAGGAGGGATGGGGATTAATCCCTTTTCCTGTTGCCACAAGCTGTGAGTGACCTTTTACCTCCAGGAATAATTGACATGCAAATACCCTAAATTTCGGAAATTGGGAAGGGGGCTGAAGAGTGATAGGCTGGAGTGCAGGAGTATGCAGGAGATTAGTCAAAAGCCTGATTGTTTAGGGCACATTAAGAACAAAAAACCCAAAAGAACAAACAAACAACAACATTATCAACAAATTTTAAAAAACCCCAACTGAATAGAAGAGAGATCCTAGGCTTGGAAACATTGTTTTGATCTGAATCCATATTGTCCCCAAGGAGATTTGTAGGAGGTTTCATCAGTCTTATCCCACTGCTTACTCTAGGAACTGGTCATTTTAGGAACTGCTTTTTTGAGACCCTTGTGAGATCGTGATCTCTTGTGTAATCTTGTGTGCTTTACGTGGTAAAGTCTGTTTTTTATCTTCCGTGCAATAGACATTTAACCCAATTTTTAGGCAAACATAAGCTCTCTATCTTAAAATACTTGGGGACAGATCACTGATGGAAGTTTCAAAGAAAACATGCAGTTTTAACATTTATTTATCATAGTGCTGCCTTCTCTTTCTCTTTTTTCTCTTCTCTTTCTCTTCCCCCCCCCCTCCTTCCCCAGAAGGAGTTTTCCAGAGATATATAAAGGCTCACCCCTGAAGAATTAGCTTTGACAACAAACCACCGCTTCAGATCCAAGCTACTGCAGTTACTCCTCCTTAAGCACAGAAAAGCGCAAAGCTCTGATCTTATGGCAAACTGTGACACTGGGATGCTTGCTGTCAGACATCCCTGCATGCAGACCCTGCACATGTCCTCAGCAGTTGTGCCCAGCTCAGAAGAACTGGACTACCTGCCAGTTGGTTGTTCAGCTGTGAATCATCCTTATGGTGTTCAGTGACCGTTTCTGTGGCTTTGGCTTCTTCTGCAAAACTTCCACTGACCAGCCCAGTACTAATTCATTTAAATTGAATCTGTAAACACTTGGTTGATAATCACAAAAGGGCAATATAAAAGCCTGTGCACTGTATGGACTAAAAGAGCAGACATGTTTATAGCCTGATAACAACAGAGTACTCTGGCAAAGATCGGGAGTCTCAGATTTCCATATCCAGATGATTTATTTTTGGAGTCCAGTTGGTGGTTTTAATTTTTGGCTATTGCAAAACCATCGTAGGTCTTAGCTGTTGCAACACAGGAGGAGGAGGAGGAAGACATTGCTTGGAACGAGTGCTCTGTGCTCTTTGTTTAGAAGGCTTTCACACTAGTCTTTGGTCTCTGAGTACAGCAGGAGTAATGATGCTCCCTCCTCACTGCCTGGTGAGGGAGACAGGATGTAACTGCGTCACTTAATAGTGCCAGTTCTGAGGGGCACAGACAAGCTCTGATGACATTCCTGCCCAGCCCCAGGAAGGGAATTGCTGAGGTGAGGAGCGGGAGGATTGTAAAGTGGAGCCCTATGGAGAGGAGGAGGGGTATCCTCAAGACTTTAACCAGGAAACGGACTCGAGGCAAAAAGAAATGGAGAGGCAAGCAAACTCTTATTTCAGCCAGTGATCTATTGTGCATTTTGCTCTGGGGAGGGCTTGCAAGTTGGAGCTAAACCAAACCACTAATTCTGCTTTTTGGGGGGAGAGAAGAAGGAACTTTACCTGGCACATTGGCCTTATCCTATCCTCTGCTCTTTGTTTCTCCTGCCTGGGCTGAAGAGGCTTTTTAAAAGTGGGGCTATAATGTCAGGAGGGCGCTGCAGTGTGCTTGTGAGCTTGCTGGGGAACTCCTGCCACTCTGCATCCATCTTCTGTGGCATGCTTCACTCTGAGAAGGCTGCTACTGTTCAATGCAATGCTGTGTTCTATGTTACAAATTAGACCTGAGCTAATCAGCAGGGATGTGGAAGTGCCCATGGCAGTGCGTGTAGTCGGTGCTCTGCTGTCCTCTCTGTGCTGTTGCCTGTCTTGTTTCTTTGAATCCCCTTTGTGAGAGAAAACCTGCAGTCTGACATAACATGCTAGTGATGCTCTGGGCATCCAGGATGTCACTGAGGAGTAAATAATCTAAAGATGCTTGTGGGAGATGGAAGGCTGAGGAGGGTTAAATCTTTTTCCCTACTGACTGTGCCTGAAGCCACAGTATAGTAACAACCTTAACCAGGCTACCCAGAAAATCTTTGAGGTACTTGATTACTGGAAGGAGCTGTTTCTGTCTTTCTTCCTCCTCTTCCTCCTTTCTTTCATCCTTACTGTTACTGAAGTCTTCCCCACTGTGCAGTGCCTAATCCTGTGTAAGTGTCACTCTGGGAGCCACAGGGACCCAACTTCTTCAAAGGGGGATATCCTCTAGGCACGATCTGCTGTAGCTGTAAATGAACAAGTTTGTTTGACCTTGGTTACTTCCTAGACCAAGGAATTTATCACCCTGTATGTTTTTGTCTTAATAGGAACCCTGTAACACTTATACAAGCTTCTGTTAAAACAGCCTCTTAATTGTGTATGTTGCACCAGCCGCTGTAGTGACAAATCCTCCTGCAGGGAGTACTTTATCTGATACATAACAGAGTAAACAGCATTGTAAGTCCTGCTAGATTCTGGATATTTGAGTGCAGATATAACCTATCTTGCTGGACTGTTGTAAACCCACTTTTTTGGAGCCAGAGTTGTGGAGGTGGATTTAAAGTGCTGCATCTCTGGGTTTCCTGGCAAGGGTGCTCCCCTGGCACATGGTCCCTGGCTTGGCCTTGGTGGCTGATGGTGGGGTGTTTGCCAGCCTGTGCTCCAGCCTGATCCTCTCCTTGTTCCCAGCAGGGACATGTGCATCACCTGAGCACCACCCCTGCCGCCAAGCCAAAGCTGTGTTTTGAGTGTTTTTTTTCCTTACTCTACTTCCATGAAAACTGCCTAGGAGATTAGAAGAAAGAAGGCATTTGGAGTGTCTTATTTACCAAGTAGCTTCCTGCGTGTCCCTTGCTCCCTTTGCCCCTGCCTTTTCAAAGGAAGAGGCTCCTTTTGCCTTTCCACACACTGAATTCTTTGCTGATGCACATGCATAAACATAAGGACATGACAGCTTTTTGTTTCTAGTTAGAGAACTGGTATTTATCTTAAGACTAAAATGAAGTAGGGGTTGTAGGTGCGACTTACATAAACAAGTTGAAGGAAGATGATAATGCTGCCCCATTCTGGAACAGAGAAGGGACTGTGTGGGAATCAGTGTGAGACAAGAAAGCATCTCACCGCACTCTAACCTAATTAGCACTGGCTTAAACCAGAACACACAAGTCAAGACTGAGAGGGGATTTCATCTACACTTACAAATACTTAAAGTGTGGATGTCAGAAAGATGGGGTCAGTTTTTTTTCTGTGGTGCCCAGTGACAGGACAAGAGGGAATGGAAATAAACTTGATCTCAGGAAGTGCCATCTAAATATGAGGAGGAACTTCTTTACTTTGAAGGTGGCAGAGCACTGGAACAGGCTGTCCAGAGAGGTGATGGAGTCTCTGCCCCTGGAGACATTCAAAACCTGCCTGGATTCCTTCCTGTGTGACCTGCTCTAGGTCACCCTGCTCTGGCAGGGGGGTTGTGCTAGATGATCTCCAGAAGTCCCTTCCAACCCTACCATTCTGTGATTCTGTGTAATCATGAACAGAAACACAATGCTTATTTGGAATGAACAGCTATGGTGTAAATTTCTATTATAAATTTCAGTGTTGTCAGTTTACCCTTATTCCTGCTACTGGCTTTGGTTCAACTATGTACAGAAAAGCCAAATCTCTTAAACACAAACTTCTAGAGGAGATGACTCCTCTTTAAAGAAAATTAACCTACGTAACCTGAGGAGAGTCAGAGGCACGCTTAGGGAGCAAGGAAGCCTTCTAAGTTTTTGGATTTCTTAAATCTGGTCCAAAGGGAGGCATTGTGATAGTGTTTCCTCTCAGGAAATGGTTGAATTAATTGCTTTTTGTTCTAGGATTTTCATTTCACAGGATGCTGTTTTAATGGCTGGTGCATTCTTTACCTCTCTCTTGGCAGGGATGGTAATTATTTGTCTGTGGAATCACTTTGCATCTCCAGCCCAAATGCATATGAACATGCTGCGTTTGGAAATACAGCACTGAGCATCCTGTGCTTGGCTGTCAGTCCCCTAACTTGTCTGGTGGACAGTTTCAGACCATGCTGCTTCCTTCCCATCTCTTGTAGCCAACTTGTCATCAGAGATTTGGGAGACCAGGAGTCTGCTCCTGGCTCTGCCCCTGTCACGTGAAATGGGACTTTGAGCAAGTCGTACATCTGCTTCTGTCTCCCCTTTCCTTCTGTGTCTTACTCTAGAGAAACAAGAACTGACTCTTAATATGAAAATGCGTAATAGTGCTATTGGCTCAAACTGTTCTGCCCTAATACATGTAATTCAGGAAATCTATGAAATAATTTTGCATTAAGGCATGTTGGCTCTTAGAAGTTGTAGGTGCCTTTTGCTCTGGTCTCACACTTTGGAGAGTGTATAAATGAGGGCAAATTAAGAAACCCTGGTGTCTTAAAGTCTTTAATGACTTTTCAGGGCAGTTTTCAGGCAGAGCAGAGTTGCTCTGTGCCTGGGCTGGGGAGCACAGAGGCCCCCGTCTGCACTGTTTATGTTGCACCAGAGAGCTGAGATGTGTCTCATGCGGCCAGCAGCAGCGCAAGAAGGTCTCCCTCCATGTCTGGCATGGCAGTGTGCCTGCCTTGCTGCTCCACCCTGAAACGTATGATTCTCATTTGGGGATGGAAAAGTCCGAAATAAAAAAAAGGCAAGAAGAAACTCCAGGAGTGTGAGGGAAGGGAGGAGAATGGTTATTTTGTACCTTTTTTGCCTGTTTGTGTGAGAGCCTGCTCTCATTCATAAATGGCTCTGACAGCCAAAAGCCCTTGGTAGAAAGAGTAACCAAATCACTGGGGAGGTTGGCTCCAAGGCCTCCAAAAGGTGCCAAAGGGCAATGGAGAGGGGGAAGCTGGAGTGCGCTGAGCCCCTGCCCGGTTTGGGGCTGCTCCGCTGTGGGGAATGCGGAACTGTGGAGCTGGCAGGGGGCAGGCGGGGGTGGCTGTGTTTGAGCGAGGATCTGGTGCTGTAACTTTTTTCTTCTTCTGTTTCAAGTAAACACTCTTCCCCGCCCTCCCCTCTCTCCCTCCACCCCACCTCCCTCTCTTTCAATCCTGCTCATGTGTTTCTATTTAAGGGCTGCAGCGCAGACGAATATGATTGGCATCTACAGCCCCCTCTTGACTTTCAGCTCAAGCCGTTATAGTGGAGAAGGAGCTGAGCCGCCAAGGGGAGAGCTGTTTTTTTCCTTTGGGTTTACTGGGGGGATGGCTCAGCTGTGGATTTATGCTGCTTCTGCCCAGGATTTTTCTCTCTGAATGGGAGCAAGGATTGTGGAAACCATGTTGGGAAGAGGTTTATTTTCAGAACCCGTCATGAAACTTTGCAACTAGTTCACTGTTTTCAGCTCCTCTTCGTATTTTTTTTTTCCTCCCCTTTTTTCTTTTTCTTCTCTCCAATGTTCCTCTGTGCTTCAGGTTTGTGGGCCAGAGGAGGCTGTTTCTATATGGCCAGCCATTTGGGGATATGCTGCGAGCCAAGGTTGTTTGCTGATTTGCTTGGCTCTGGTGACAAGTTGGCCTGTCGTGAATTGGATGGACGGAGGTCGTTCTCAAGGAGCCATGGCTGGAAGCTGGCTTACGGCTTGCTTTTTCCCTTCCCCAGGTGCTGATGCTAGCTCTGAACCCATGATCCTGGAGCAATATGTGGTGGTGTCCAATTATGAGAAGCAGGAGAACTCTGAGATCAGCCTCCAGGCTGGAGAAGTTGTGGATGTCATAGAGAAAAATGAAAGTGGTAAGACATATTCACTACTTTTCACTCTTCCAATAGTCTGATTTTTGCATGTGTTCCTGTTCTTTCGGTTTCCTCATCACTACTTGTAGCTGTACGTTAGCTCCATCTGGTACAGTTACTATGTCTGGCTGAGGATGTTGAAGTTTCTCAATGTTGATTTGGGCTGGGGGCCAAATGTTGCCTTCTACTACAAGAATGTTTCATAGGTTTTGTGTGTTAATTAGCCAAAGTACACTAATGGAAACGAAGGTAAAGGAGAGAAGGATCTGCAGCTAATGAAGCTGATGTATAGTAGACTGATACAGTTGCCCTGCTGTCTCTTCAAGTCTGTCAGCATTTCCATTACAACTCCTTTTTCAGACGATTTATAGAATGAGTGTTTAAAAATTGCTTGAGATGAAACTTGGCTTGACAGCTTAGCCCATGGCTCAGAGTTTGGTAAGGAGGGGAGAGAATGTGTGTAGATAAATACGTGGCTGTGCACTTTCAAAACTTCTTGCAGAAGTGCTAATTGGGGAATTTTGAGGCAAGGAGGCATCATGTAAAAGCAAGATGAAATCCCTTCTTCTAGCATCTATGGGACAACCAGCTTCCATTTGGAAAATGAGATTTTTTGGAGAGTGTTTGTATAGATGTCTTTTGTGTACTTTAACTCTTGGATGCCTGGTGGCTTTCAGTCGGGCTGAACAAATGCAGGAGACTGTACATGTGAGTGGTTGGAGTGGGTTAGCAGCTGGTTTGAATAACTGCCTGTCTTCAGCAGCTGCCCCTCCTCCCCTCCAGTGCTCCTTGTGTATTAATCCAGAGCTGTTGTCTAGGACTGGTTTCCAGCCCACTTGTGACTTGTGTCCTCATCCAGACTTGTTGCTGGCGTTTGGAGCCATTCAAGCAAAGTCTGATGTTGTGATAATTCCACATGTAGGGCTCTTGCAATGGACTGGCTCTGAAGTGTGCTGGGCACCCTAATCTTGGGCTCAAATCCATCATCCAGAGCTCTGAGTCAAGTTATCCACAATGACGACTACACATTGGTTTTTGTTGGTGTTTTGCTTCTTTTAATGGAGTGGTAGTTTGTGCTGTATGAAAGCCTAATGCTTGTTTGGCTCAAAGTGATGCAGTCAGTTGCTTGCTGGTGATTGTGTGGTGTCTGAAAGGATAGTGTGTGAAAATGCACTGGCTAGTGTGAACAGAAATGCCTGCATCCTGGGTACTGACTGTATCACTTGCAAAACTGATAGAGCCCAAAATGCTCATCAGCCCCCCTTAAAGCAACCATTATGATTGAAGGAGAGGAAAAATGTCTTAACTTCTTAAACTGTCTGGGCTAGTGGACAACCATCATCCCTTCCAAGCCTGAGGGCTGCTCATCGTCAATAGTGGGTGTAACAGCTGTCAGAACAAGCTTGGTTATTGTGGCAGCTTATATTCATATCCATGATATCCCTGTCTTGGATAATGGCTTATGGAGCCAAGGGAATTGGGCTGTTAAATAATGCAAGAAGTGTCTGAATACCAAATTACAGTTCCTTTCTGTTTTCTTTTCATGTGGCCTCTCTGCCTTGCACAGTTCACATCATATTGTATTGAATCACATGGTATGTGGAGATATAAATGGAGATTGTCAGGGTTTGAATTTAATTAGTGGGTCTAGAAATGTGACTCTTCTAAGGAAACATCCTTGAATTTGGATTACAGTTCTTATGGTCATATTCTGATGCTTAGCAGCCAGATTTCTTAATGTCTGTGTGAATAAGGAAGAAGATCTGAAGCCCTGAACTCCATGCTATAATCTTGCTCTTTTTTATATGTAAGTATAAAACACAGATATAGATACTTAAAAAAAAAACAAACACCAAAACCAACCCAACAACAAAACCCCACAGAAGTCACAGACTGGTGATGGGGAGAGCACCATTTGCTTTGGATGCTTGTCTGAACTGTTCTGGCAGGGAAATCATGTTTTAGTTGTTCCAAGAGCAGGACTCTAAACATACACTCTCACTATCCCCTAGGTTAGGGATACCACAGGAATGACTTTAACACTATGACTTCTTGTCTCTTCAGCTATATCTGAACCTATGAATGCATGTAATGAAACTAGCAAAAGTTTCTCAAGTGTCAACATCTAAAACTCAGGAGTTATTATTTGAGTTTGGGTATCTGTTTAGTGTAGGCAAGCAAGCCTAGATGATGTGGTTATGACTTCTAAGATCACGGGGATATCCTTTTCAATAAAAGATTATTGGACTATGCACATGTGTAGTGGTTCACCTGACCTATGGTTATGGTTCATCTGACTGTATGGTTATGTCGGATTGATAATTGTTCTGAAATTATAACTGTGATTGTCTAAATTAAGCTTGTTCTTCTCCTGGTCTAGACAAAGGTGATGCAAGGTGTTATGGGTGTCATCTGCAGCAGGAACAGTTTCTTCAGTGAAAGGAAGGAAGTATGCTTAGATAGCGTGTTAGCTACGTGGCTGTGAAGTCCCATCAGACTGGACTGAGATGGGCTTCTGGGCCAGTATCTCAAACTTCCTTCTGTGTACACATGCATATAGCATATGACTGGTTTGGGGTTTTTTTAACTGTACTTTGGGGAAGCTAGATATGAAAAAACATGAAGACTACTTGGTTTTTTTAAAACCTTGCTTGAATAGGGTTGCTTGCTAATGCCTAGGGACATTTAAATGGTTGTTTTGTTTTCTGGAGTGGCAAAAACCTTAACTTGACTTTGCATGGCCTTGTACAGAAGAAACACTTTCTCTTTACTGGCCTCTTGCACAAAGTTGTACAAAGCTAGCTTCCCAACAGTAGTGCATATTTCACATCCTGCTGGATGTTTTCTGCTGAACACTTATAGGGCCTGAGCTAGAGTTACTATCTCCTCTGATGTGTGCTTCCAAATTGTGTACCCCCTAAAAATATGCAAGCTCTGCTTTCGAAGATCAGTGTAAAGGGCAGAGATAAAAAGAAAAAAGAAAATCTGATATTTGATTTATCAAAGTCCTATCTGGTTATCATCAGACTACGTTAGCTTCATCTTAAGTGTGTTGTGTTTACTGTATAGTGTTATTCAGTGTTACTTTTCCCATATAAGAGGCAGTATCTAAGGTGTCTTGCAGACAGATACGTGCAAGTCTATTTGCTAGAGCCTTGTCTCATACTTAGTTTTCTATTTCCCTAAAAGAGTTGGACAAGTTGTCTGTGTTAGTGTGCCAGTGAAAGTTATGACTTGGACATAATTTGAAGTTGAAACTTCTATTCAGTATTATATCTTAAAAGCAAGGTCGGTGTAGCATATGTGATGAATAATTTCTGAAACTCTTCATCTGTTATGAAGCCCACAGGTCACTGTAACCCGACTGTTGCTACTTTTGCCACAGAAGCAAACCTTGCCAGACTGAAATAAATCCGCAGGATTTCTGTGCTTCAGAACAAATTATTTGGTGTACCAGCTTTCAGATTTCGGCACTTGTCTTTTGCAGCAAATATCCCTTGACTCAACAGAAATTGTCCTTCAGGCCTTAATTCTGGTTGCATGAGCAGAAAACCCATAGTGTGCCTCATACATCTGATGGGTTTTTTATGTCTTTCTTTTTTTTCCTTAGCTGAGGAGGAAAAGCTGCATGTAGCGATGGTCACAAATGCATCAGGAGAAAAACAGAGGTTTACACTCTCTACAGATGGTGTCTGGGAACAGGCTGGAGCTACAGGGCTTGTGTTCCTTGCTAGAAGTGACTATGATTTGTTTAAATGCACTGTATAACCAACTTGCACTGTCCAATGCTATCTAAACATTTCTGAGCTGTTTCAGAATAACAGTGTGAATAGTTGAGTCAAGTCTTGTCTGTCAAGTACATGGGCTTCTTCTGAACCTTAACAGGAAAAACCTTGTGAAATGCCTTTGAAATATTTCTGCTGCAGAAAAGAAATGGTATAACTTTAAAGCAGGAATCTGACACAGATTTCTTTAAGGTAGAAGGGGGAGGGACTGGGACAGAGCAGCTCCCTCTCTGCCAAGTTTTGCATGGATGTGGCTTGAAATGGTCAAGCTATAAACTGTGGCGGCAGTGTTTGCTATGGAAAACCTGACAGACGGTGAAGTATAAGCATACTCCTGAGCACCTCTGCTTCTGCTGCTTCTCTGCTCGCAGGCAGGACAGATGCTTTTCTCTTGTAGCCCCAAGGAGCAGTGTCTGTGGTGGAGGCATCGTGGGATGGCGTTTTCATCTGGGCTGAGCAGGACTGTAGCCATTTCCTTTGCAGTTATATAACTGCAGACCAATTTCAAATATTATACTACATGCAATACATAAAACAAAGCTGTTATGGCTAGCATAACTTCATCGGGACCCAAAGAGATCGCTGGGAAGGGAGGCTGCTCTTCTTCCCTTAGCTGGGATGTGGGACATGGCACTGAAGTATCACTACAAGCAAGGTCTCTGCTCATCTGGGTGCCCTGGCTTAGGGGTCTTGGGACTCGCTGGTTGTCTGCACTGTTAGACTAGTGTGTGCATGGCAGGGTGCTCTGCTACACCATTTAGTTTCACTTGTACTGCTTGCTGGCTGCAGCCGTAATCTAGGAGGAGGACACAGAGAGGCCAGAGCTCTCTTGAGTCTGGCTCCTGGGGTTGCACTGGTTTCCCTATTGCAAACTCCCTCATTTTAGATTGAAGGCTTTTGGAGTTGGGCTTCTGCCTGTTCATGGGGAACCCTTTATTTGAAGGTATTGCTTTCCAAGATTAAGTGGTTTTACTTGGTACCAAACTGGGCCAAAATAACTTTCATGGCTTAAAGTGTTCCAGGTAGAAACAGAGAAACATGGGGTTTGGCAACTCAGGGATTAATCTTTTATCCCTATAGCCCTTCTGCCATGTATGTTTTTGAAGTAGCATTTATTTTTGGTCCTCTTTCTTTAGTGTTGGAGTTGGTTTTAAATTCTGCAAAGACCACTCTTCCTGTCTTGTATCTGCTTTCTGCCCTTTTCTCTAGGATGTTTTTGTCTTCATGATCCTCCCTTTGTACATTGGGGGGGAAGAATGGCACTGTGTGTACTGCTAGCAAATGTCTCTGAGCATTAATATTACCGTCTTGCAAAAACTGGCCAAAACCCAGTACACTTCAGTTTATTCCAACAGGTAAGTGACACACTAGCAGTTTCCTAGGCTTCTAATGTAAATGGAGCTCTACATCAAATTGCAAATGCAGTTACCATGGTTGCTTATGAATTGTCAATAGCTTTGCATCCACTGGTCAGATGTGTTGCCAGACACAGTATGCCTAATTGCCAAGATCATGCTTTATTTGAGGTGTAATTGTGTATGCTGGCTTTCCCTGGGAAGTTCCTTTTTCCTTACAAAGCATTTCAAGAGAATATGGTTCATCAAATGTGATGCAGGACTTGATTTCTGTTTGTACATCCAGCCCTGCCCTGCTGTTTGTTCTGAGAAAGCTACTTCAGCTTTCTGCATTTCCATTTCTTCCTAGCATGTCTCTGTATTTGAATTTTAAACCTTGTAAGAGACCACAGTTGTGATATAAAAAGTAAATACTCCCTCATACAGCAGCCACTTCTCTTCATCAGTCCTTGAGCTGTGCCTGGAATTTGAGGAGGAGAAACAAACACTTATGTAGGTCAAACACCTTTCTTCTAGCACTGGTGGCTTCATCCCGAAGGACAGATTTAGGTGAGTGGCCACCACTAAATACCTGAATAGCTTATGTAGCTACTCCTGTGTGTACCACTGATCATAGCTTTCTAACAAGCAGAGCTGAGTTCAAGGAAGGACCATTCCAAACCCTCTTCTTCAAAAATGAAAGTTTGTAGACTCCAGTGCCCTATTATCAATGCAGTGCTGCTGTGTGGTACATCTTGCCTTTCTGAGCCTGTCACCAGCCCTGCAGCAGAGGATACATGATCCACTTATGAATCTGTTCCTGTCACAGTTTTCTGCCATCTATGTACTAAGGCAGACAAACACGGGGCATCTGAGGAGGCAAGGTGGGTGATTAGGAATTTTGGCTAGGAGTTACTGGAAAGTTGTTTTATGTCCTAAGAAACAGTGTAGAAGTTTTTCCTCCAAAGAGGGACAATGCTGGCAAAGCAGAGATGCTTTTTTCCTTCAGATGCTGTCAGAGTGTGGGATGGAGAAGGTCTTCTCTGGGCAGGCAGAGTTTCAGAGACATCTGTGGTGAGGGTAAGGATGTTCAATGGCTCTTGCTTGTCTCAGTGCAGTAGTGTCTTTGTCTTCAGGCTTTTTGGAGGTAGTGATCAACACTGGTTGTTCTCTGTTTTGCAACAGCATAAGCAAGGCATCCTGCTGGTATGTCTGGTTGCAAAGGATGGGTTTTAATTTAAACTTTAGCTGTCTGGAAGTGGTGTTGTCTGTGCAGGGAGCCTGGATGCCTTGTTTTAAAGTAGTTACTGGGAGTGGGGGTCAATGGAGTATTGATAAAGATGGACAGGAAGTTTTAGACTAATCCAGGCTCTGTGCTGGCTCCAGGGGAAGCCTGTGACAAACTTAGAGCAGAGAGGTAAAACTGGATGTGATGACATGCTCTATCCAAGTTCTCACTGGAGATCAGCTCCTTTCTGGGAATACAGTGCCTGAGCAACCCTGCAAACAGGCACTCCCTCTTTCAGTGGCCTGTTTGCATAACATTGAATGGATGGAGAGAATTTACGCTCACACCAGAAACAGCTAGGTCAGCAGGAGATGAGGAGGAGCCCTCCTTCCTCTGCTCTTGCCCCTGGGAGCCCAAGGGTGGGGTGACACTATCTAATGACTTTAGCAGCTGTACTAAGCTGGAAGCAGCCCTTGACAGCCTACCCTGACCTCTCTGGTAATTCTGTTTTGTAAGCTATTTTCTGACTGCTTTTTTTTTCCTTGCCTTTTTTTTCTAAGCTAATTGGATTTTTAAATGTGTGCTACTGCAAGGGTAAGGAGGTGGTGGCTGCTTTCTTCTTCTGACTGTTCAACTTTCATCAGGCAAAGGATGTTGGTATGGCTGAAGCCTTCATTTAAGTTTCAGGAATTTAACTTAGTTTTACTGTGCCTGGAAGTGAAGCATGCCACAATATTTCTGAAGCGATTGAGTTTAAGCTGCAGTTCAAGGCTGCACTGTGCATAGGCTTGAATGATAAGCTGTTTGGGACTGATGTTTCTAGACCTGCCTATTACTTGAGCATCACCACACCAACATCTCAGCTGAGATAGGGAGGTTGCTGCCTGCCTAAAACAAAATGCTTGAATTATGAATGTGTTGTAATATTCACGCTGCTGTCTTGCGTCTAAATGTCTTTCCTCTCCCCTTATTGGCAAGTGACATTTATTTCTGTGTTTAAGAGTTTGGAAGGCAATTCTCTATGCTGGAACCAAAGAAAGGTTATTAATACTCTGGTGCTTGTAGTTGTCCACAGTGACTGTGGAAAATGAGGTTCTGTTACTACCTATGAAATGCCTGCGGTTGTGTGACTATGCAAAGGGATTGAGGTGGGCTTCTGCTTTTCTGCTGGAAACACTCATTCCCAGCCCTGTGACAAGGAGAGATTGTCCTTTTCATTGTGCTGTGACACTTCCATCTCTTCTGGAAAGCCCTTCTCCATTTCATAGAAATCCTTGCTTGGATTTCATTTGCCCAGCTTTGAATTACAGTGCATGCTTGCTTTGATTTCTTGGTGACAAGCTCATGATGAACACTTGAAATATGGCTGTCTGGTCACACTATGTCCTATGTCATATCTAATTGTACTGAAGCTTTCCTGGGACACCTCCAGACTGCTCTGGAGCTCCACTAGTAGTGATTGTTGGGTGGAGGAGTTGGTTAGTGGCTTGTATTATTTTGTTCCTACTTGAGTTGCAAGCAGCTGAATGTCATTCTAAAGTGACCTTCAGTGCATTCATAAAGCCTTGCTAAAGTTAACTAGTGGTGATGTTCCCTTAGGTTCACCATGGAATTTTCAGTATAGTAAGAAATTAATGACTATTTTCCAAGCAATGCTGCCTCGTTTCATTCTCTTACAGAGGGAAAAGAGTGATTAACAATTAATAGGGACACAAGAATGTCATGGGGTCATATTCCTCTAAAGCATTCTTCCCTTTGATAGTACTTATCAGATTTCCTCTACATAGTGTTTGCTTTTAAATCACTTTGAATAAACATCTCTCCCAATAGAGACACAATAAGACTGAACTTCCAATTTGAAATTATCCCTCTAGAGCATATTTTCTCAAATGCTTTGGGCTATAGTGTGGTGTTTATTTTAATTTTTTAGTCCCATTCCCATTGTTTGTCTTAATCTTGGGCAACTGGTATTCTGACAGTGCTAGTTCAGTTATGTGGGGTTTTGGTTTTTTCTCTTTATGGAGACATGTGAAGTCCAACCACTTTGACTCTTGCATTCATTTGCCTTTTCTTTAGCTGATGTCATGTCTCTGTGGGGCACCTCAAATTTCCCTAAGCTAGGGGAAAGGTTATTGCCGTGAGTAGGAAGTCTCCAGATGTATTAAATATGCATCTCCAGAGCTGGGGTTTTCCATATGTTGTCTTCTAAGCATCCCACTGAAGTAAAACAGGTCCCCTTTTACACTTTCCTCCACCTGACTTGATATGGAACAAAATACTACCCATTTAGTTCTACAGTTCTCTAATCTCTCAAGAAATGGGAATGGGAGCCTGCAGAGCAGAAACCCCCTGCCTTGCAAGACCCAGCAGAGCAAGCCCATGTACAGGGGCAAAGCCTTCATACAGGCAGGATTCAAAGAGGTCCCACAAGTTTGCCAGGTCAGTGTGTGTGAAGACTTTTTTTGTTATCATCTCCAGACCACAAGAAGTGTAGTTCAAAGGGGGAAAAAGTCAATGTCAGCCCTTGCAAAGGTTGTTTCTTATCTGCAGCTGTTCTTACTTCCTGGTATCCAGGAGGCTGAGACCCTTAAGACCTACTCTAGAAGCAGAAGAGGGAACAAGCCTGTCTGGACTTCATGTTTGGTAGCTGTGGGCATGAAATCTGTTCCAGGACTTCTGAGACTGCCCTGTTAGTCTGGCTGCTGGGGAGAGGGTGGGATGTGACTCCTGAAACCACAGACTTGAAGATTTAGCTGTCTATATGGGCGATTTAGCCTTGGAGGAACAGGACACATCAGTAAGCGTGGAGAAGCCAAGACAGCAAGCAATGCTACCTTTAAGCTTGCTGTACAACACAGGCAGGAACTCCTGAATAGTACACAGTCTACCAGGCCTCTGAAAACTTCAGTGCTGAAATTTCCAGCTGCCTGCAAGATCCCTCCTCATTCCTTTCTCATCTAGTCCTGTTGTTCTGAGACTTTATACTCAGGCAGATAGTTCACTCTATTTTCCACTGCATACCCTATTTGGAGCCCAGGATGGCATGCTGAAAAGGAAAAAATTTTACGCAGCATCCCTGGTTGGAGCCTTTACTCATTACCTCCTCTGTTTATGCAGTCACTGCCAGTTTCTGGACCCTGAAACCTGCACCAAGAAAATGTTTCCAAGGAAAATCTGCTTTTCATATTAGAATACATAAACTTTCTAATTATTGGGTTTCCTGTATAAGCCAGATAGGTCACCAGCTCAGCACTGCTACAAGAACCTACCTGAGTCCAAGAAGATACAAGAGTATTACTGAGGCCTTCCAATGGGTCCTGTAGATACTTTGTGGGCTATGGTCCTTGGGACATGACTGCCTTTAAAAAAAACAATAATAAGGCATTGTTTTCATAGGGTTTTGTTATATCAAAGTTTCTTTTAAGAAAGCAAGTCACTGAAATAGCTTTAAATAAGCCCTGAAAACACTAAACTTAATGCGTAGTGACTGACGTCTTTTGTCCTTTGTTCTAGTTAATCAAGAAAGCAATTACACACAAAGGCTTTGGCTCTTGTGGTGACTTTCAGGCCTGTTTTTCAAAGTAAGCAAAAGACTGATGGTGCATTTTTTGTTGTGTCAGATGAGGACAAGATTAATAAAGGATGGAAGAGGTTTTTTTTTTCCCAAGCTGCGCAGCAAATAAGTAGTTCTAATAATACTTTGGCAGTAAAATGGAAGCTGTAATCATTAGCAGACGTGTTTCAGCTAGGACCGGCAACATAACTCCGTACTTTTGGTTTTCATGTTTAAAGAGTTCATTTTCCCCACAAACCAATTTCTTGTCCATCTTCAGATTAAGCAAAACCTATAGAAATAATTGTCTTGCTTAGGAGTTTCGTCATACAATCAGATTTAGGGGGTAGCTTGACAGAGGGGTGTATGTTGGCTCTTCCTATCTGCCCCTCAGGCTGGGACATCAGACTTTCCAGCATTCTTGATGGAGACTTTAATTATTTTTGTGGTAGAAAGATGTTGGCTCACAGCTGGATTAACTGAAGCTGTTCTGAAAGATGCAAGGGATCAGATGGACTATCTTGGATCTCTGTTTTACTGGCTGGCTTCTCTTAACTATTTTTATTGGCCAGTTCATTTTTTTTGTATCTTGATACTCTGTGACTTCATCTGAAAGCTTCACATGCAATGGGACATCACTTTATTTCAAATAAAATTAGACTGCAGCTATGTTGGCAACATAGTCAAATTTCAATTTGGCGATAACGTCAAGTATCTCCCAGACCTCACTTGCGTCTGTATCTCTTATTTCTCCCCACAATGTGAGCATGTACTGGAAAGCCCTAGCATGTCGCTTTGAAAAGTTGTTTTAGTTCTGTTTGCAGAACCACCTCCTGCTGATCTTTTCCTCTCCTATTGCATGCACACACCATTTTTGGTAAGTGTGCTGGTGGGGTGGGCTTTAATGCAAGCATATCTCCCAGTTGTTGGAGGGCAAGAGCAATGCTGGATGTGCTCATGCTGCAGACCTAGCTTGACTTTGCTCCTATATTAATACAGCTGCCATATGTTTGCTTAAGAATCCCAGGCTGGTTTGATACTTGAATAAGAGACAAAATAAGTTGTTGCTCTTCCATGATTAGCAGCAGCTTGATTAGCTGGACTAATGCTGGCAGGCACACGTCTGTGCTGTCTGAAGAGTGTAAGATAACACCTTCATGATTTGATGTACAAGTCTTGAGGCACTGTGCTGACTTTCAAATGGTGACCATATGTGCAGGTGAAATTTATCCTTCTTAAAGGACAACAGCTCTCAGGGAGTCTAGGTGACTGCATACAAAATCTGGCAATTGGAATAACAAATTTCATTGTGCTGGAACTGAAATGAAGTTAAGGAAGCACTGAATGCAGTCCCAGTTCAAACATGATGGAGGAGATGGGGGTTTAGGATAAATATCTGTGCAGTGATGTCCCTAGAATTGGAAGAACAGCATCTAATAGTAAACCCAAATCATTGGCTTGAACATTGCTAAGTTCATAAACAGCACATCTCCCACATGGGCTTTTATAGCATTTGGATGTTATTGGAGGCCTCCATACATGAGGAAAACCTGGGCTGTTTGGAAAGACTTGACCTATTTTTCTTACCTGAGTATAGCTGTAAAGTCAGGATGGGTAATGTGAGCCTGAGAAGATCCATCGCTGACCATTTAAAACCCCAGGATTAAGCTCAAGGCCAATTTATTCAGTGCCTTGGAAACCACTTTGAAGAATCTGCATATCTGAGTGTGGACAGGGGGAGGACTGCACACACTGACTCACGAGAGAGAAGGTGAAGCTTGCTTGTTTGCCTCAACAGAGAATTGGGATTCTGAGAGACTGTTTTGTGGAGGTTTTGTTCTTAATCGTGACTAAAATTCCTTACCATTACCAAGGACACTCTGTAGAGTACAAAGAACCAAAATTATGAGATGGCTGTATGCTCAGGGTGATGCTTGCAAATTATTCCCTTGCTTCAAATAGACCTTCTGTGACCAAAATGTCCTTGAATAAAAGTAGAATGACCAGAAAAGGGATGCTATTTCCATTGCTAGGCAAATGGGATAACTGAGCCCTGTATAAAATACCTCTCTTGCTCTTCCTGAGCACACCAAGCAGAACTGGTTCCTGCACCAGCTACAAGTTAAATTACACACTTGGTCATTCCAGACATCTTTAGTGTATTTTTGGAGATGACTATACACTTCCTGGGCTGTTAGCCTGTTGGTTTTCAAATAAGAAGTGAGCCTTTGGGGTTTGGTGTGTGAACCCTTCCACTCAACTGAGAGCTGAGAAGTTAAGTATCTCTTTTGCAGAAGTATCCAGGTTTGAGAGCCAGCCACATGAAAAGATGTTGCTTGCCCTACACAGCCCCTCAGTCTCCCTTGCAAACAGTCCAAAACAGAAATCAACATCCCACAATGAGGACACTGTCTGGAGAATGTGCATGTGGGAACTTTGGGACTGAATGGTTCTGGGGAAGGCTTGTGAGATGCTTGCTGACACTGGTTTAAATTTGGCTCATGTTACCAAGAATTGTTATGCAGTGGCATTTGAGGGAAAATGCTGGTGGTTTCAGGGAAACTTCCATTACAGATGAGATGTAGCCACTCTTTGCAATGCTCTGACAGATGCCAGTGTTGAGAGCTCCTTGCATGTTGTGCTTGAGTTGCACAAGGGCCCTTTTTCCACTCTGTGCAGACGCAGTAGAGGATGCATGCCTGGGCATGCACTCGCCCTTGGCAAGTGTGTCTTTGGGGCAGTGCGACAAGAGGAATAGAAATAGTGACTGGGCCAAACTCATCTGCACCTTAGCAAAGGCTGCAGCCTGCCAGGTGAGCTACTCCATCTTCTGTAAAATAACAGTGGCAGGTACTGTTACAGGCACATCAGGAACACCATCTGCTTCAGCTGAAACTTGCCTAAACTAGTACTTCTTCTCCATATTGCCAAATCATGTAATCTTTACTCAGTTTCTTCTTTGCCTCTTGTTTAAGCAGATGCCTGAGTGGACCATCTGCCCCCAGGTAAATTTGGCAGAAACTTAAGCGTGCACAGGAGAGGAGGCCTGAAACGAGCGCAGAAGATGATCAGCAGCTTCCCTCCTGGGTATCACTTATTCTGCTATATTTCTTGTTCCTTTCTACTGAACTTCTATACTTTCTGCAGAGAATCCCATGTGATTAATGCTTTGTGATCTTTTGTGATAGCTAATTTTGCCTGTCAGGAGCGCATTCTGATCTAAGGAAATAGAACACATGTTCCTCAGTTTCAAAATCCTGTGTTTCTGTGGGACTGAAGTTTTGCCTTAACCTCAACAATGTGATCGTGAAGCATTTTTCTGTAGCTGTCTCAGAGCTATGCCTTCATCAGGTCTTGGTGGGTGGACTAGATTTGCACTTAAAAGGTAGAGCTCTGGAGCCATACCATCCATTGGTACTTAGTGTTTTTCTTGCAAGTGAGTTGGCAGGAAAGAGCCTTGATCGCTGTAGTCACACGTGACCTAGATTGGTAAAAGCAGCCATCACTTAAGGAAGCAAATTTCACAACTCTAGCCACCTCTGTTCAACTAGAGCCACAACAGAGGTCAGAACTGCTTATCTGTGACTTCTGAAGCTGGACAGTAACACCTTGTGTTACTCCCACTTTGTGGGAGAAGGTGGACTTGTAAATGCTAGTTCCTGGAGATAGTGAAGTTCCAATGAATGCTTACTTGTGACCAACCTGCACTTAAAACAGACCATTTCCATTGGTGATATAACAAGTAACCCTTGAAACAATGGCAGTAGACAGTACATATAATGATATGAAGTGACTTGAGGGCTTTTATTTTGGTGCTACATACTCCTCTGGAATGTATCTGTTGCCTCAGCAATATTCAATTTGTAACAAGACTTCTGCATGTTTTTGGAGCATAGTGAGAGAGAATCTGTTACGTGCAAGTCACTGTTTTCTTCATTCTGAGATTTTAATGTGGGATAAAAAAAGAAAGATATAGGAGTGATTCAATCCGCAGGCTGTACTGTTAATCCCGTGAAGCTTGTGTGAGCAGTATGCGGCCAGCATCCTTGAAAACACTCCAGGTGCATTAGTTACAGGAGGTGCCTTATGGCTTGAAAGGCAAAGGAATGTTAAAGTCAGCTTCTTTCTTGATATCTGCTACTCAAATGTATACCTCTGTCGTGCACCCATTCTCTATTATTTAATTTTTGCCTCCTGTGCTCTCTGTCTACTAATATTTAGTACAGAGTCATGTAACTGGTTGTTTTCCATCCATCTTTTTCACCATCTATTTACACTGAGGGATGCCGACACTGAGGCAGTGATTGACTGGCCTTGTACAGTTTTGCTAGTGAACGGGTGTGAATAACAGCTTTGCTTAATCAGTAAATAGTTCCTAATCATCATAGTTCTTACAACGGGGTGCCCAACTGGGCTTGGTATTTGTGTGCACCTTTCCTACTCTCAGTCTGGGCCACATCAGGGTTTTGTTTTGCTGGATGTGTACAGCTTCATAACCTTCCCTGAAATAGCAGAGCTGTGCCCCTTCGTGACAGGGTATTGCATGTAGGGCCCTGAACCGTGCAGTTCAAAGCCAGCGGGCACACAGTTGGCCCTTGGTCCGTTTGACAGCTCATGAAATTCATACCACAGCAGTAGCCAGGAAGCTCTTGAGCGCGTAGGAGGATGACTGCTGTTACGCAGCTATCCTGTTTTGTTCCTCAGCTGTCCGGAGCTGGAGAACTTGGAAGTGGATGCTGGCAGAAGTGAAACCCTCTCACAAGACTCTTACTCTATGCTTGGAGAACTGAAGTCACGTTGAAGTCTAAATCCATAGTGGAATTTGATGATGTTGATTTAAGGGCTCCAAGAACCATGCTAGAAGTATACTTTTAAAAATATAAGGTGTTGACTAGTCAAGAACTGTTGGGACACTACTGGAGTCCTTTGAGCAAGTGCTTTCAATTTGTATTTGGATGTTTGTCTGTCCTTTTCTGGTTTGAATCTTGTAGGTGGAATTTTGCCCAAAAGTATTCAGGATTTACCATTTGAAGGTGGATAGGAGGGAATCTAGAGGCAGAGGACTTTATGGTGTGATCAAGCAGGGGCTGAAGAACTGGCAGCAGTGCAAACTTGCAATTTCTGCTCAGGACTTGTTTCTGAATAGGTGGCAGAGACTCTGGAAAATCCAAATGCAGTTTCTCGTGGAAATGAGAAGCAGGCTTGAGGTGAAGTGGGAGCCGAGTGCCCAGCCTCCCTTCCTAAAACTGCAGCTTTCAAGCCCTCAACTTGTCTCTAAATTGCCTTTTTCCAACATCACATCTCTTCTTTCCAGCAGCACTTTTTTGGTGGGCAGCGGGGGTATGAACATGATCAATGTTTGTGCCAGTTTATTCTGTGTTGCATTTTGTAGTACATTTTGCTGATGATTCTCATTCTTTTATTAGTTTTCTATGGCATTCACAGGAATAAGCTGTAAATGTCATGTGGCTCCTGAACTACACTTGAACAGCTACACATGAGTTCAAGATGAGAAATTAGGTTTCCAATCCAAACTTTCCCAAAATAGGAGGAATGTGCATTGTGTTCTGTCAAGCATTTTTGTTTTGGATATGAGGATTTTGTTTAATTTCAGTCTTGGAAGAGAGAAAAGCAGTCAGATGCCACAAGATCCCAAATGCTCTTTGTACAGTGGTTACAGACAAAGACACTGGATTGTCAAGTTTCTGCTGAATTAGTGAGCAACTTTTTAATCATGTGACAGCAGCATCAGGGTTTCCTGGCAAAAAATGGAGAGTAAGCAAAAATTAGTGCATTCTAATAGGAATGTGCAGAAACAAATAATCTTTCATAGGGTGCATGCAGATATTATAAAGCTAACTTGTGTCTGTCTTTCTGCTTCCAGCCTCCAAATCTTTACTGAAAACCTGATTTTTCCTTTGGAGTTTTAGGGATAAAATCACCCCCTTTCCCATCAACTCCTTCTCCCTTCTGCTTTTTTTGCAGGGCTCCTACTACTTAAGCTCATAGTAACCCACCTTGAACAACATCATCATGGATTTGATGCTTTCCTGTGGAACATGGCAACAGACTTGCTTGTGTCCTTAGTCCCTCAGGCTAACTGAACACCCTGATGGCTGTTTGGGCAGGAGCAGTTCATCTACAGACTGGGTGTCCCTGTAGAGGAGGGAAGTAGTCCCTTCTCCCTGAAACTGTGTGATCTAAAGAGTGTCTCCTCATGGATGAGAGCTTAGTATGAAGTGGCTTCTTTTACTGTGGCATGTATCCAAGCCATCGTGGAAAATCTGGGCGTTTCTACTGATGGCTTTGGCATGCTAAGAGTGAAATTCTTGGAGCTCAGGATTTTCCTCTTCTTCCCTCTCCTCTTCAAAGCCTGCAAAACTAAAAGGAAAAAAAAAACACCAAACAAACATAAAACCCCTGAACTGTGAGTGGGATAGGCATTATTGCTGGCTGCTTTCCTGTAACTAGGATATACAGTATTCTGAAAACAAAATAAAGACATTCCACCCCACCCATCCCCTATGATACCTCTCTACCTCTCAAAAACCTGAATGTTTAACGTAGTGGCTTCTCGCTGAAATTTCCTTTGTCAGACACGCTGGGCTCAAGATATTCCTCCAAGATGCCCTCTTCAAAGCACCCCAGAAAAGGGTGAGTAGCTGTGTGTTGGCAGGCCTCCTCGCAGTGGCATCTCTGAATCCGGGGAGTGAATGGGCAGTACCTCAGCTGTATGGCCTGCTTGCAGCATGTATTGCTCAAGCAGCAACCTCCTGTCTCCAGCCTTGCAGAGGCCATGGTTATGTTGTTGAACTACACAGCCAGAGAAAAATCAAGATCCTAATGGAAAACTTCTTGGAAGACCAAAACTACTCCTGCACATCTGTCCTCCTTTGGAAAAGGTACTATGTGCTGAAGTTATGAAATATTGTGGGAGGGAAAAGTGCTCTCTGCTTTCCAAAGATCCAAGAGCGTATTAGTGAACATACATGGGTGAGCAGTGAATTGCAGGGTTTGAAGAGCCAAATACCGCATTCTCCAACAGCACAGAGAACCCAAGCACAATTTTGCCAAAGACAGCAAGTTGATACCTACAGGCCAGGAGTTGATACTGCTGCCCAGCCTCGTCTGATTTCACATCAGTGTGAAAAACAGAGATATGCTTAGCTCAGTGTGACTGGCCTCATAGAATGAAGTGGCACATGAAGATATTTAATACAGTGTACAGGCTGTAATCTAGGTTTCTGTGCAATTCCAACTAATTTATTATTGTAGATGTTATGTACCCACTTGGAATCTCCCTCTGTTCATATTTAAAATTTGATTGTATTGTTAAAGCACTGAGAACGTCAGGAGTCTTGGGGAGGGATTTTGTACTGACTAGCCTAGCTTTGATGTACTTGCCAAACATCTGTGTGCTTTCTATATATTTTCCTCTTGCCTTCAGAAAAAGGGTGGTTGCGTTTATTTGTGGATAAAATACTTTCCTAGGAATAGCTGTAAATCTGAAGAGTTGAAAATTGTCAAGTGAACTCGTAGACAATAGTAACAGAATATGGAATTAAGCCTGGTATGCAGTCTTGGAAAAATTAAAATTCCTCAGAATCTTTTTTTTTTTTTTTTCCTTCACTGGCATGGCAATATCTAGAAATTGGAAATCCAGCACAGCTTCTGATTTGGAAACTTGAAACTACTGCAAAGTGTGAACATTGTGGCAAGACTAGCACAAGGAAGACTGGAATGTGATGGAGTTCTTGTTGGCCCAGGCTCTGCTGCACGGGCAAGAGCTTACTGCTGGTAGAGATGTCTGTTGTCTTCTTAGACCTCATGATGCCCCATCAAATAACCTCTTATTTACATGAGCAGTGGTGTTGCTAGTACCTGCTAATGTTAAACTGGGCGTTCAGGTTATACAGATGGAAGTTTTACTGTTAAATTCATGAAAAAGCTATGGCATATAAACCCAAAAGAGAACCTGGTATACTTGGTTTAGTTTTGACCCTTAAACTCTGGTTCAATGTACATTTTTGTATTTTCTTGATAGGTTAGTTATAAAGTGCCTAAAAGAGTGCTGATATTTAATGAAATGGCTAACAGGAGAACTCAATATTCTATTGTTTTTCCACATTAGACGATACCATCATTGTAATGGCAGTTTCTTATATTTCTGGTCCCTTTTACAAACACTTTTAAAAAGAGAAATTTTAAACCACAAAAAACCCTTGAGAAATGGGGCTATTTGTAGACCTGTGTCTCTGGAGCATACAGACTCTCTAGAGAGGTACTGTGGCTGGAGTGGCAACAGCTTAATTCCAGATGCACAACATGTATTGGACTTTGAGGTAGGAGCTTGACTTGGACATACAGTTTTATCTGTAGGTCAGTAGACTCCAAGATGCTTCTGATGCTGATGACCAAGAGCTGCCTTTGCTTGCAGTTGGCTTTCTTTAAATCTGGCCTCTTACTGAGCATTTCATTGTGATTTTAGAGTAAGGATGCTTTGGGCATGTTTTCCATATTGGGATTTAGAGTGAGAATATCAATGCTTCAGGGTTGTTTCACAGGTTTCTTTCCCAGGGATCTCTGTCTGCCAGTTAGGGGAGCTGCTGGAAGCACTGTATCTGTGCTCCAGAAATGAGCATCACTGGTGCCTGCAGCAGTGCTCAACAAGCATTGTCTTGGCCAAAGAATGTGCCCTTAATATAGCCGGGGTGCCCCAGATGTATTTCATGTATCGGTACAAAGAAGAGCTGTCTAATCTGCCGCGAGTCTCTCCAGCCACGCTTGTGTTTGGCTTGGACACCGTCATCCCTGCTCTCAGAGCCGGAGTGTGTGTTGGCAGCAGGGAATCATTGTTGCAGAGTAATTCTGAGCACAGAGGAGTCAAACCAAAGTTCATTTTGTTCTTTTTCTTCAAACTTTCAGCTTGCTTGAGCAGGCAGGGGGTGCGTCAGCTGCTTTTCTTTTTGGTGGTTTTTTTAATCAATACCTCATCTCTGTTGTAAGAAGTCTTTTGCTCTATCTGAATGAAATGTCTTGCTCTTGAGACTTCTGGCTCTGGTTAAAGACAGGCATCTTGCTTGCAAAGTAGGGATTTCTGTTGATGTTGTTCTAAATGGTATAGCTACAGGCACAGAAACAATGGTTTGGGGTCACTCTCAACTCATGCTTCTGCATATTTATTTCTGTTATAAAAATAAATAATCACTGAAGTAATCTGCCCTAACAACGCTTCTCAGAAGTGAAAGCCCCAAAATAGTCTTAAGACCTAGTGCAGCACTTACCTTAGGGTATACGTCTCATAGCTGAACAGTTATGCTGGCAGAGCTTGAAGGCATGGCTGTCTGCATCCTTTATTCTTGACCTCTCTGCTGCTTGCTAACTTTGTAACTAGATAGGATTGCCAACATTTCATCAAAGAAAGAGTGGCTTTAAGCAGCAGATGAGAAATGCCCTGAACTCTAACCTGAAACCAGTCCCTGACCTTAGCCCAATGTTTGGGATAGGTAGGTAAGCTATATTTTAAATTTCTTTATATATTTGGGCTGGAAGTGGGTTTTGTCACTTCTTCTCCAGTCACAAAGGCTTCATCTCTTACTTGCTATGCATACCTGCACCCCTTGCACACCCTCATTTAGTTTTGAAAGGAAGCAAATGCAGTGTTCTTATTTTGCTGTATTGAAACCTTTGTAGCTAGTCTCTAGGACCTCATCTGGAGAAGCTGCTCTGCTCTGCTGGGTCTGGCTCAGGATCTGAAAACTGAAATGCAAATGAATAAGCATAGGCTTATCCAAAGGCCTGAGATTTAGCTGGAAGGAAAAGCCAAGCAAGGCTGGAAGTGACAGTGCAAAGCTGTGATGAGTTAAAGGCCTAATGGCACTGTAGTACAGGCATCACTCTAGGCAAAGAAGCAAGTGGCTCCTCACAGATGGGGTTTTTATCTCTTAAAGATGGCTTTCACTCCTTGGAACAGCTCCTCAGCTGAGCAAAGTGCTTAAGTGTGCACTTGACTAGAACATGCAGTCTGGGGGCATTTCACTGTTTTCCTGATAAATACCTTTACTGAATAGGAGACTGCAGCCTACTCAGATAATCCAGGTCAAAAAAAAGTTTCTTATTTTTTTAAATAAGTAATCTGTGGTGTGAACCTTTATGCAATTGTAAAAATAGAGGTGGAAATGGCATGAAAGATGAGTAACTCCATTCCTTTGCGGTGATGAGGAAGCAGTGCTTGGCAAGCACCAGAGCTACCTCTGGAGAGAAGGCAGGCCAGAAATGATGAGACAACCTCCTCTTGAAGTTAGATTCAGCTTCCTCTGACTCCTGTGTTGTAAGGGCCTGCCCTGCTGATGGAGAGGCAAAAGTGGTGAGAAAGTTAACTGGCTAATGGTTTTGCTCATCCTATTTCCTACAGAAAAGAGATACTAGGAAGAAAAGGGTATGGGTGTGACGTTTCTGCATCTCCTGAGGGAAGGAGCAGGGGGAGAGAGTTACTAGGAGTAAGTCATAGCCATGCTGACATCTGGAAGTCACATCAGGGAATGTGTCAAATATCATAGTGAGCTCTAAGGTTACCGTACTGAGTATTATTTTCTCCATAAATATCATGACTAGATTAACAGACATCAGCAAAATTGACTAATTGCTTCTTGCAGTGGAAAGGTGCTGTTGAGATCCCCTCCCTCTGTAACCTCATTTGTTGCATCCAAGTAGTAGATCACATCCTATAATAGGGTTAGATATTCTTAGGCTTTAGGCTAATATGAAAATACAGATATGCATTTTTCTCAAACTAGAAAACAGGTCATGAAGTCAAACTGTACTCTGACATTTCAGTGGCTGTGATGCTCAAGGCTTTGACTTGGTTACACTAATCTCACTTGCTGATGTGATGGGCTGACAGAAATATATGAGATTTTGTCTGGATCATCCCTGAGGTTTCTTGGGACTCCTGGAAGGTGTTGCCAAGGTAACTGCAGAAGCTAAAGTGGCAGGGGGAAATTGAAAAAACAAAATTAAATTTAAAATCTAACTGGACAAATGTTGCAAGGCTGAATCTTTCCACCTTCCTGTCAGCTACATCTTCAACAAATACCTTGGGAAGCAGGTTAGATGTCTGTATGATAATTCCTTAGATATTGGTGGCGATGCCTGTGTTTCTGGAATAGGCTCCATACTGTGACTTCAGCTAGGGAAAAAGCAATGTTCCTCAGAATGAGTAGTCTGGTAAAGATACAGTGTTGGTGAGCCAGATGTTGTAGCATTAATGTCCTATGAGATGCAAGAGGACAGACCAGATGTTGAATCACCTTTGAATCTCATTTCAGCTTCAGGTGTAAACTAGCAAGTAGTAGCATAGCTTAGTGTTAGTACATGTTGGCAGATGACCAACAAATCTAACCTTTTGTAGGACAGAGAATTAAGCCCTTAATTTTAGCACCATGTAAAGCTGGCTTTCAAGTTTTATTAAACCAATTCCTATTACTGTTTGGCATCTGGATGAACTTGTTCATTAGCAGCGCAGATTGGAAGACTTTTTCCTTTAGAAATAAAATTAGCAAGTTAATACTGTGTGATTAATACCAAATAACAATTTCCATGAACTACTAGGTCTCCCAGCCGTACTATGTGTGTTGGTACCAGGCAGTCCCACTCACTGACTTATATTAGCAGGTGGTGACAAATTGAGATGTTGAAGAAAGTGTGATCTGTGGGAAAATGGCTTGTAAGTATAAAAGAGCTGTGCTGTATCTTATCATGGGAATGAGGAACATCAGGAGTCCATTCTGAACCTTCAGGTGATGTCAATTACTAGCCAGAAGACTGCTCAAGAAATTCATCAAGGGACTGATGGGCCTTGGAATTGGCTTCCCTCACACCTGGTGTTGAGGGTCTCTGCATAAGTTAGAAGGGGATTTGGAAGTGAAGTTTGTCCTTCCCAAAAATTTGTGGTCTTGATTGCCTTCTGCAGGCTGCATCACATGATGTTTTGCTGAGCTAGAGTCTAAGAGTTTGGTGGTGTGGTGAAGAACCCATGCAGACAAGGGTAGGAGGATAGATCTCACTGAAGTGCAATGGGAAATTCTCTTCCCCAGTAGAGATTTAGCAGCTACAGGAGTGTGTACTTTTTTTTTTTCTACCCAGGTTGGATTCTTTCCACTCCATTAATCGTTGCCCACAGCCCTTGGGAAGGAAACATGCTGAGGAAACTTCAATTCATTAGTCATCCTAAAATGTGCTAGTAGTCCAGCTAGTCTTGCTTGAAGTGCACTGTTGCATATACTTCAGTTAGTCCTGCAGTGAACTCCAACTTACCCTTCCAAATGTGCACACATAGTAACCAAATCAGATGTTTTGGAATAAAGTTTCAGGCCATGTAAGCTTTTGTTAAACTGTACCGTTCCAATATCATAATTAGTGTGTTAGCTAACGGACCCATCCAAAGACTTATTTACTATCCAGGCTGCTTTACATTGCAAGAACCACACTTCTGTGATCTCTGTTTTTTACGGCAGTGCCTAAGGCCCAGCTGAAATCAGGGTCCTGTTATGCTAGACATTTAGGCCCTGTCTCCAGAGAATGGAAGCCTACATAAGGGACAGACAAAGGAAACACTGTTCCAATTTGGGTGGTGGAGGAGTGGAAGGGAACTAACTTAAAAGTTGGAAATTGGGGAGGGAAAAGTCCTTCCACAAAAAGAATTCGTCTGGTTCTCAGTTCTCTTGGAGAACCTCTCAAAGCTAGGCCAGCTCACCAGCAGCAGGACCATCCTCTTTCTCAGCTTGCAGTGAATGTGCAGCCTCTGTGCTCCATCACTGATCTTTCTCAAAATGAGAAGGGGAACATCAATGCATTTTGAGGAAAGAAGGAAAAAAAAAAAAAGGGGGGGGGGGGGGGGGGGGGAATAAGGGAAAGAAGGCCTCAAGCTGCCACAAGTAAGATCCTGAAAAGTGCAAGGTTGCGAAATGCCTGAACTCAAGGTTTTCTGTGATGTTAGCATCAGAGTGACTGGGGAATAGAGTTGCCTGGGCAAAGAAAGAAGGAGATGTATGGAAAGTCTAGCACTTGCCGGAGAGTCTGGCCAGGGTTGGTTACAGGCACTCTAGCATGTCCTCTTTTAGTAGCCTTGTATTAGGGAGAGGGAAGGATTGAATCTTGTATGCACTTAAAGTAAGCTTAAGTGACTCCCTTTTGAAAAGATAAACACTATGCCTCTATGTCATCTGTTTAACAGGTTTAGGTAATCCCTTACTGGGCTGTTTATTTATTTTTAATGGTGCTGTATTGTATAGTACATATGTGTTTGTAATGGAGAGTCTGCAAATCTCAGCTTTTTGCTCAAGGACAGCATTACTCTTGCCCTTGTTTCATGGTTGATTTATTCCTGATGGAAAGAAATAAGCCTCACAATTATCTATCTGTCTTGTCTTAGCTCTGTGAAATATGTAGAGATTGACAGCTCTACTGTATTTCACATCATTAATTTTCCTTACTAATCTGTATTTAGCATCAGAAGATCAGCTTCGCTGATTATTGCCAGCAAACCTGTGTTTAATGCCTGCTCTGGCTTTGTTTGATTAAGCTTGAAGAGACAGAAAATGAAAATGTTTTAAATGTTGAGACATTGACTTATGGCAACCTTAACAGTGCTTTCCTGGAGGCAGACTGGCATCTGAGTCTGCTGGCAACCCAGGCTTTTTCTATTAAGACATTAATAGGAATGTTGCTGTTGATGTTCCCATTGTGCAAGATCTCTCAGTGAGGTGTTTCTAGTCTTTTGGGGCAGAGCAGCTCTCTGCTTTGAGTCTAGGCTGCCTTTCCAGTCTGTAAGGAGTACCAAAAGCTAAATATCAGTCTTTAAAGTCAACATCCCAGATGAGACAACCAAGCAAGTTGCAGGAAAATCACATCCTACTACCATGTAGGAAAATCCCTGCAAAGATGCTTGAGCAAAGCGTGTGTCACTCTGTCATCCAGAGGCTAAGCCAGAATGAGTAGAAACAAGTGCGTAGTTACCTGGCTGTGTGCAGAGTATTTTCTGTAACATACGAGCAGTGGGGTTTTTTGCTCAGGGGGGAAAATCTTACCAGAGGTTTTTCCCTAAGTAACTTTCCTATATTCACCTTCTCTTCTTATGCTGCTGATGCACCTTTTTGTTAGAGCTGATGGAACCAGATACCCCAGTAAGTCATGTTTGCATTTTTGAAGTCTGTGGATGAGCTTAGTTTCCCCTTTCCTAAAGGTGAATGTCCCTTTCTGTTTCTACCTGCATGGGCTGTTCTCACTGTCTGAGTCTTTGTGATGGATAAAGGTAAAAGGCAAAGTTTTTTCCTCCTTCCAGTTTTCCCTAATCTGCTCAAAATGGGACTGGCTCAGCTTCCCCCTGAACAAAATACAGGAACAAAACTAAGCTTCTATGTTTTGGAGAAGCCTGGAAAAACCCTTCAGAAAATATTGGATTTGGTTTGTAATCTCTTCTGGGGAATGTCAGTGATACTACTCGCCCATGTATGTCCTTGTTCAATACAATGTAGTTCATTAATTGGCAGCCTGCTAATGCGCTGGCTGCTCTGGTAGCCTGCTATTCATCACTCTGGTACTCATTTCTGAAGCTGTCATTTCCTGCAGCCTTGTGCAGTCTGCTCTTTGAGGCTCAGCTCTCGGGGTCACTGCAGAAACACAAGTTGAATGGAGCTTAGGAGAAAAGCAATGAAGCTGCATCAGAGAGAGAGCAGAGCGTTAGGTTTGGCTTACATCAGTATTTGTGATAACATACCATCTGGGCTACAATCTTGCCGGATCTAGCTAATAAATAGAACTGGACAGAAGTTGTATTTGGACAGCAGAGCTTAAAGGAACAGCCAGGATATGGCAATGGCAATTTGTGAGATGGTTATCTGAGTGCTGCAAAGCAGTGCTGCTCTTCCTGCACACTGTGCTGGGCACTGGCAAACCGAGATGTCTCCTTTCCTTTAGCGTGAGTATTGTGGTGCAGAAGGATCCCATAAAAGCTGTTTGTAAAAGGCAGCTTTTTTTAATCTGGTGACTCAGCTGTGCTTCAGACCAAACTACTGTCACTGTTTTGTTGCTTTATCCTCTGATTTCTTCTGGATATAGTATAGCCTTTGTTCCTTGCTTCAAGCTCTTCTCTAGCGTTGCTCTGTTCTATCCTGAGATAACTGAAGTCATCCTCAGAGGTGGCAAATGTATTTTTGACTGAAATATGGGATTCCTGTATGATTTTGACTCTAGCACCTGGAGTGCTGTTTGGTACTCTGCTAGGATTACTCCTAATCCACAGTCTCTTTTTCCTGAATCTGTGTGGTTTTGAGGATTTCCCAGTAAGCAACTGACACCACATTCTCTACAGTCTTCAGAATAAGAAATTAAAACAAAAGTGACTTTTGACAATCTGTGCAGGAAGTAAATATTGGCTGTTCCCTGCTGCCTGCGAAGGCCATTTCCTATCAGCTGGGGCTGAGGGTCTGTAACTTTTTTACACTGCTAGGAAGTAATTTGTAATCCTTGGACAAGATTACTATGAGGCCCATTTGAAAGCGTATTCATGTTTTTCTAAAGAAAGCTTGGACACAAAATGTGTTTGCTTTAAGATTAAGTCCTGTGAATGTAAAGGAAATTACTTGTGAGCTTGACTGTTGCACCCTGTTGTCTGACCACAGAAAACACAACCCCACAACTGGTAATGACTAATAGAGAGTCTCCGTTGGCTCCTAGGGCTCCCCATGCCCCATGGGGCAGAAAGCCATCTGTTCGCATTCTTTTACTGTAATCAGTTGTTCATGGCTCTGGAGAATCTGCTGCAGGAACTGGCTGTGCTGGTGTAGCCTTTCTGAAGGTGGTGGGTTACTCATCTGCTGCCATGGGCTGGGTTTGCCCACCTGATTTCTGTATATTCTGTGCTGTGTGCTGAAGTCCTCCTCTTGTCCATGCCCCAGCAAAACCTACTTGTAGTTAGGAGTTCTTGTACATTATTGATTTATGTAAAAATGGTGCCTATAGTATCACTTTGGCAGGTTCATTAAAACCTTGGATCTGTAGTTTTCAACCTTTAAATGATGAGCTACTGGAGAGGAGGTGGTGGGACAGGCTTTAAGGAGGATGGGAGATGAATTTATTGCTTAACTTTCCTACTTGGGTTACATCTTCCTAATGGTAGGAACACTAAAGGAGATATAGGACAGAAATCCTTTTGGAAGTAGAAGATGAAAGACTCTGGGCTGTAATCCAGCATGGAGGAAGGATAGTGTCCCATGAACTTGCATGGTCAGGGAAGCTGTACTGAAAGACATTAGCAGCAGTTTGTAACCTCACTGGTCAACTTCTGGGACCTACTGAAGTAAAACAAAACTTTGGAGGAAAGGAAAGAAGAAAGGAAAATACTGTCCAGTATCACGTGTTGCCTGTAGAGACGTAGTGCACAACTTCTTATACTGGCTGTTAAGTCTGTGTGCCCTCTAGCAGTCTTACCTTGCCTCATGGTTACCAAAATCAAAGACTTCATCTTTGAAGGGTGCATGTAAATCTATCACTTTCCAAGAGAAAAAAAAGATTGCAAGCAAAGGTGAAAATCAGTATGTAGTGTGACCAGAACTTGAGGTCAGACAGGAAGCCCTCTTTACAAGCAAATCAGATGAAAAAAGGAAAATTTGTGATCAGTAAAATGGTATTTTCTGCAATAACTGAGTTGGTACTGTGAGTTGGATGGTACAACCACATTGGCCAGTATACCACTGCAAGTCAGTAACCTCTTGAATGCCATTGGGCTATGGATGGACCTTGTTTTACTCAAATTACTGTACAGTACGCAGCATTCACAGGCAAGCAGCTGCAGCCAGGCTGCTTGCACAATATAATATGCGCACCTAAAGATAGCTTTCTTCCTTGTCGTGATTGATGAGATTTCCTCTGAGTAAAGCCCTTTCTCTCTTTGTTTCTTTTGATCCTTTATTGAACAAAGGCTGTGAGCCGCAAACACGTTGGGCTATGTGGAATGCAGCTCACATTGCACGGACAGTTTCACCATTAGGTGTTCTGAAATCAAGTAAAGCAGGAAGGGAAGGATTATTTTAAACTTATTTTTGGATGGCATTAGGATGTTTGAGCCTGGGCAAACATTTTTTTGCAACTTCTTGGGGGCTGACTGGCCTGTAGAACTAGCTGACTTCATTGCTTTGTGGATCTCTTAATTTCAATGATCTGGGAATTCTGGCCATCACCTTGGGCATATTGGCTATATTTGTTTTGGAGTTGGCCATGGGCAGGCTTAGCAAGTGGTGCTTTCCTCTGGTTCTGTTTTGGGAGCCCAGGGTATCTGACAGTTTAGGGGAAGCTAGTGAGCTGGAGTGTGATTGGACTTCATCTGGGATTTACGGGCAATGTCCAAGACTTTTCCATAGCTGTTAACGTAATAGGTAGTGCATTTACTCTCTTGCTTTAAGGACACCATTTCTGTGATTTGTACTGGATTGTATGATGGCTTTGTGGATGTACATGCCAATTCTTGAAAATGTGTTGGCAGATTCCTTCATTCCAGCTGTGTCAATACACAAATCCAAGGTCCTTTTTCCAAACAGGGAGGGGAAGTCCCTGGGTAACAATTGGGCCATAGCAAATGGCCACAGATACAGCACTTGGAGTTTGTAACTATCAGTTTGTATTACCAGAACCCAAAGATAAACTGTGTGCTTTACTTAATTCCACATATGCACACGATTATACGCAAGAAGTCACAGCTGTAATAAGATATAAATTTATAAGTATTTTACCAAATATGCACCTCTGCAAAGCTTGTCACCTACTAGCTTGTAAGATTTGAACAAATAATGTGGTATTTCCTAGTTGTCTAATATGCTGAATATCCATCATCTCTACTAGTGATGTAACTTATAAAGTATTAGAGCAGAGCTCTGTATTATCCAGTTTTCTCTTTTCCCATGAACTTTTCCCATGTTCTGAATGCCTTTTTTTTTTTCAGAAGTACAAGGAAACATGGTTCCAATCCCAGTAGAAAACTAGGATAATATGTATTTGAATGCAGAACTCAGGGTGTGAATTTCCACATATCTACGTGTGTGTTTATGCATATAATGTGATGTGAAACCAATCCAAGCAAGCTAGTTGTTTAAGCCAGAATCTGAGGCCCACTTTTTGACTCTGTATTGAGCACTTACATACACACCTAGTCAGCTGCTTTTGCTCCAGGAAAAACCTATGTGGCAGCAGTAACTAGGATATTTATTCAGGCCCTCTGTTCCAGCCAGCTCTGCAACTGTAGGAACTGGAGTACAGCAGCAAAAGGGATATGCTAACAGCACAGCTGAGAAATCTTCATCTACCATACTGCAAGATTAGTAGTAGAGGTGGAGGAAGACGACAGACTGGGAGGATTAGGATAGCAAATCCATAACCACCACATAGACTTGAAACAACTAGTTACCTTAATAGCCAGTCATTGCAGAAAAGAACTCTATTCTCTCCTTCACATGTTACAGCACCCAAACTCTGGGATTCACTTATGTTTTCCTTGAACTCAGTATCACCTAAAGCAGTACAAGGAATGCAATTCCTTATGCTGCTGCTGAGTCCTAAGTATTTCCAGTTACTACCAAATATTGCTGGAGAACAGCAAACTGTGGTCTCGGCTCTTGGCCGTTTGTTCCAACTCTTAGCTCCACAAGGCAAAGTACTGTTCATAGTACATAGCCAAAAAATGATATGAACAGGGTCTAGTCTTCTAGAAGTCCTCACCTCCTGCTTCCTATCTTCTACCTCATCTCAGGAAGCCCTCCTCAAGGGCTTCACCAAATGAAACAAACACTGCTGCAGCCTGTACTCTTGGAACACAACTCACCTTTCAAACCCTCCTTAAGGAGGGAAAGTATTTCCAGGGACACTCCATGTGTGCTTTGGGTTGTTAGGGTTCTTAAGTGATGCTTTTAAGGTTGAGTTCCTATTATATTTTTGTAAGGGTTCCTGTAAATTTTCGTTGAATGCTGGAGAAAAGCACAGGAGTGTGCAGCTGCTCTTCCTTTTTCAGTGTGTTCTCTCTTCACTAAATGAAACTCTTACCTTCAATATTTAAATCACAGTAGCTTGCTGGGCAGAATGTAGCCTGTGGCTGTGTGACTGCTGTTGAACAGCAGTCAGGTGTGTGGTTTCTAATGTATGACCTGTCAGATGTTGTGGCATGTTTGGTACCAGGAGCAAAAAGTTTTGCTTATTACATTTTAAATCTTAAATACTTTCTTTTGAGAAGAGAAGCTTATGTTCCAAAAAAAATTAAAAGAAACAAAACAAAAAAACCCCAACAAACCACAGGGGTAGAGTATCTGTTTGTAGTTCTTTGTTCAGCTTTTAAAGCTATGGAGCTCTTGGGGTATTTCATCAGCAAGTTTAAAAACTGAGTTAAGCAGTAACTTGGGGTGATGAGTTTTATTCCTGAATTCCTAAAGCAGCACTTGATACCTAGAGTGCAACCACACTAGTTGCAAGCAAGAGAACAAACTTCACACCTGACTGTGAGAGCAGTCAGGCACAGACATTTGGAGGGTGCAACACTTTGCAAAATGAGGATCCCAAGGGAAGTGGGGTTGCCCATGCAAACCATGCTCCTAGCATGTAACTCTAGGACATGAACTGGATAGAAGGATCATGACACGTGATTGAGCTGGAATCCTAATGTGTGGGCCAGTCTGCTCTGGGTATGGCACATAAAAACCTGAACCTGTGCTGTGGATCTTAATTGTGCTCACGTAGAGTGTCTGTCACAAGCACATCTTTCTTCCTTGAGCATGTCTTTGAACCCCACTTCCATCTTTAAAATGAGGCAAACATTGCTTTGTGGTTGAGTGGTGGTGGCTGCAGTAAAGTCTGCAGTGCACACAGGCTGGGAAACATTATGTGTTTAAAGATGAAAGCTGCCTTTAATATTTCACCAACTTTAATAATTCACTCTGAGACGACAGCTTTAGTCTGCTGTGCAGTGACTCACACACACAGACTTCTGTACCCCAAACTATAGTCAGCTCCATGCTAGGAAGACCTTCTGCATAAATCTCCATATTTAAAAGAAAGATGCCTCTTCTGTGAATTGTAAGGACAAAATAAATGCTCAGAAATCAGATGCTGGCCTTCATACGAATTCAATGCTTTCAACTTGGTGCCTTTGCCAAGTGTGTGGGACTAAAGGAGCCTTTTACAGAGAAGAAAGCCAGCATGTACAGTAATAGTGTCTAACAGTCTATGCACATCGTACTGAATTTTTAGGAAGCGGGTGTGAGAATTTGCAAAATTTGCAAAATGCTATTTCTGGTGTCTTTGTTTCTGCTTCTGCATGTTCTTTGAAGATCTGTCTGAGGCCATTACAACTGACTTCCCTACGTGTATCAAATATGCATGTACTGTGTGGGAAGCGCTCTGGAGGGGCAGAAAAAGCAAGCACCTTCATCTGTACCAATGCTCTTACCTTAGCTGTTTTTAATGAAGGAAAGTAATCAGCTGTTGACACAACAAGGTCTGTGTGCCAGGTTTGGAGGTGACCTCATTGCATTTATTACTGCTTTGTAGGACAATTTAAGTTGTTGGATTAAAAAAACAAACAAACAACAAAAAACCGCAAGATATAGTTCCAAGGCAGAAGGATTTAAAAGGGAGTAGTTCTCTGAGGCCGAAAGAGCATATGTCACGTACCAGACTGCTGCTTGAGTGGGATTTCTCCAAGACTCTTGAGAGGTAGAGTGTTATTTAAGTATTTGTTTAGAAGAATGTGTACTCCACTCATGCAGGACAGATTCCCATTCCCTTGTACAGTGTTGCTATCCTTCTTATTTACTTTAGTTAAGCTCATAAATTGACAATCAAAGTCTACAGAGAGGTTAATTGCTGAGGAGGGAATTAGAAACCAGTGTTCAGCATGATCCTGCAAATTTATTTATTTTTAAGTAGTGATTTGTAGCATCTTATGATTAGGCAGACTTCAACAGGAATAGCTAATTTTCTTGTAGGTGTGAAGAAAGGGCTAATATTGAAGTATGGATGGGTGAGGATTCATGTAAACATAAGGAAAACTTGTGTAAAAGATAGTCCTTCAACTATGTTCAAGTAGTTTCCCATAGTATGGGTTGTGAATAACACTTGCTTAATTCTATTGCTTTTTTAAAAGCTTTTTGAGGAGAGGGCTGGGAATACAAGCAAGGGCACAATTTTTAGAATCAAAGTATTGTTGTCATTTATTTATTTTCCAGTGTGATAAATCTACCTTACAATCATCATCTTGCTGTGTGTACGTATGTATGGCAAGTGGAACCTTTAATCTCTCCATAACTGAGGCTGAAAATGCCTGAGAGTTATCAGAACCTAGATGAACTCTGTGAATGTAGAGACGTCTTGGCTGTTGCAGCTGGGGATACTAACCCAACCAAAGGGTCAGTGTATGTGGGGAGAAAATTACACTCTTACCTTTAAAAATTCATATTTGTGGATAAGTACTAAGGCAGGATTTGGAGTAATGCAGCAAAGCTCGAGTTGAGCTTGGTCTGGGCACAGTGGCTACAACTCCTTGTGCGCCTCCTGTGAGGCTCAAACTCCCTTTGAATCCTCATCAGGGAGGAGGGCTGTTGAGTCTCACTCTGATGTGGCTCCGTGCCACATCAGCTTTAGAGTTGCATTTTGACGCCTGTGAGATAGGAGCATCTGTAAGGGTTAATGCAAGTTGTAGAGCACCACCTAATTTTTACAGATGGTATGAGTGCAAGAGCGAACCTCAGACTGGCTTGGCAGTGCACAGAGAACTTTACATAATTCCCTGCAGATGTTGCTGCAGAATGGTTTTAATAATGAATTGTGAAGTCAAGCTCGACTCCAGGATGGAGGGACAACTCAAAATAAATGCAATGTTTTGCTCAGTATTTCAAAAGCAAGTTTTCTAATGTTTCTGTGATGCTCTGGGTTGGGAAAGATGGCAGAGGAGTGGACAAGAGATAGTTTGCATTGTTGTAGCCCTGACGATCTGCAAACAAAGGCCAATATGGCTGATTTGGCTGCAAACTAGGACCCCACATGAACTGGGGTGGGGAGGGGCATGACCAAATGGGGGCTGCCCTAATACTTCTAATGAGGTGATGGTGCAGAACAAGTACTTCATGACCAGCTGGGCATAGTTCTGCAGTTCATGGCTGTCATGCATTGACTGTGTTGTGGAACTTGTCTGTGCTTCAGCCATTTTCTGCTATGATTTTCTCAATTCTTGCACTGCACTGTAATTTCCTTTCTGTAGGGTTATGGCTTAGATGTGCCATAATAATTCAGATTTTCACCTGATAAGGAATGAGCTGCCTTTGCAATGTCTACTTGGCCACTCTAAGAACTTGCACATCTTACTGGTGAGCATCCATTTTTTGACTTCTCTGCTGCTCAAGGGTGCTGCTGGAACTTTCTCAGGCTTCTCAGTTGATCTGGCTGTTTAAGTAAAACATGCTTTTCTCTGTGGACATGCTATTCCAATGAGCTTCATTAAAGCCTTTTGTCCTTTCTGAGAAGCAAGCTTGAAATGAGAGATGAGAATTTCAGAGCAGGGGCTGGTTTCCTCTGAACCTGGACAGATGCTGCTGATTTCTCAGTAGTTGCAGAGGTTTCATGTTTATACTTTACTCTTGCATGGAATTTATAAAGGAAATCTTTAGAAAGAAATAATAACTTCATGAGCTGTGTGGTGATTAGGAGCTTTAATCTTAGTGATGGCTTGAAGAATCAAAGCAGCTTGAAACCTCAATTAGACTGGTAAATGCTCTGTCTGCATGTTGCAATGGATCTGGTTGAGTTACTTCACTGTATCCTACCTCCGATGTGACTTGACCCCAAACTACTATGTGTGAGCCTGTTTGTAAGATTAGTGGAGTTGAGGTTTCCCTGCTGAGGCCTTGCAGGAGCTGGGAATGGCATTGAGGAGACACAGTGATATGGGGGAGGCATGTGTATGCATGCCCAGGAGTGGGGGTAAGGAGTTACCTTTTAGCAGGGAGCCGTGTTTAGATGAATGGAGGCTCAGCTACCTTAGGGGCCCAAACACAAGACCTTAACCTCAGCTCTGAGGCCATGATGCAGCTCAGTGAGCCAAACCAGAGGAGCTGTATTGCAAAATGGGCTAGCACTGGGTTGGCGCCAAGGCTGTGCAATCCAGCCATCCAAAGACAGTTGTGCCATGGTTGGAATTTGGCCCAAGCATACGTTTTTAAGTGTAGGCAAGTCTTTTTGTGCAATTGTATCTCATTTCTGAGGAAGAGTTTACATAAACTATTCCAGTCTAATTGATATCAGCTGAAAGCCAGCTTCTGACATTTTTTGCCTAATTATAAGTGTATGTTAAGCTGTGTTTGCTACCCATGTCAATACGTTACTAGTAAAATACAGAACAACCATGAAGATTTGTTTTTGAAATAGTCTGGCAGATCTATGTTCACTGCTGTGGGCTTCGTGGCAGGAGAATCCACCTCCTGCTGAGAGGGAATAACTAAATTTAAACTTTCCAACCGTGAGCCTTGTGAAGCAAAGTTTCCAAACCTCAGCTGGGCCAGAAAGTGGAAAGCCATGTCTGAGTTTTGAGAGTAAATAAACAGAGCTACCTAGCAGCTGTGCAGTGGCAAGTGAGGGGTTTGTTGCTGGGGGCACATTGTCTCCCAGCCACAGGCCCAGGGAGGAAAATGAGGGTTTGTAACTACCATCCTCTGATAAAATATTCCGTGACACAATTTGGAACAAACTTGGGTAACTTTTAGCATGAATATTTGAGTGCTGTTTCAACTGACTTTTTTTTCTTCAAAGAAAGTTGGATGTTGCATGGTGGCAGAGCCCAGCAAAGCCTCCCTTCCCCTTGCCAGGCCCAGGGCTGTGGCAGGGTTGCATGGCTGTCACACAACTCAGGGCCTTGCCCCACCATAAATTAGCTAGGTTTTGGTGCCCTGTCTATTTACAGACCAAGCTGGATTGTCCCTGCCTTTGCTCATCACAGGCAGGCTTGAGAGTCTACTGTGAAATTTATTGGGTTTACAACAGCCGTTAAAGTCTGTAAACTGTTTTGAGGTGCATGTACAGAAATAGCTATTGTCTCAACTGAAAGACTGGTATTGAACAATACTTTGCATCGTCCTGATAAAGGAACTTGCTTTTCTGGGGGGAGACTGGGAGATTGCAGAAAACAGCAGAAATGGTTTACCTGCTTAGCTTTTTATTGTCCTATGTCTTAACCCTGACCTTACCTGAACAGACCAGAATCTGGTTGTGCTCTGGAATAGAGGCAAGAATAGTTATGGTTGGGATGCATTTAACCTAGAGATGGCTAACCTGTAATTTTATTCATCCATCCATGTATGTGACCTAAAGTTTACATCCGAACAGTTGGTGAATACTTAATATTTTTGTAGATAGTTGTAGAAACTTGGATGTTCAAGTGGGAAGGTAAATAACTGGCCTGAATTCACATTTCAGTTAGCTTTTCTCTCTTATTTCTGTTCTGTTCACTACTTTCCAGACCCAAGGCATTGGATTGAAGTCATGGTTGTTAAATGCTGGCAGTGGTGACAAGTGTTCTAGAAACACTTACTATTTTGTATCCTATTCTGAAATCTGTGCCCTTCTACTAAAGTCTTTCCTATTTCCATCTTTCAACTTCTGTGGTACTCATGTTAGGATTTGGGAACTGTTTGTGCTGTTTCACGTATGTTGACGTACACACATATACATGTACAAAGTATTTTGATACTGTAAATGTACATGTTGCAAGACTTGCTTTGAAAAAATGAATTAGAGAATTCAAATCAGAGTTGTCATGGATAGACTTCAGGTTTCTTAAAATAAACTGATGTTTGCTCCATTGCAACTTTTTTAATGTGGGGCCTGCCAGCACATTCGTTTACTACTGTGAGAGTATCTGATAGAAATAGTATAATAGGATTAAATCTCCTCACCTTCTAGGAGACTGCAGCATAATTCAAACTTGCACCAAGGCCGCTGACTCTGTGCCACCTTCTCAGTAGCATCTTGCTATTCTTGTTCCTCTTAATGTTGACTGATGGCTTCTTTTAATTCTTTTTGTAGGTTGGTGGTTTGTGAGCACAGCAGAGGAGCAGGGCTGGGTCCCTGCTACATACCTGGAATCTCAAAATGGAACCAGAGATGACTCTGACATCAACACATCCAAACTTGGGGAAGGTATGGAAAGCTTTTTGTTATGAAGGGGAAAATGGTACTCACTTGCTTTACGCTTTTTCCCCATAGAAAAGCTTTGAAAACTCTTGCTGCCACTTGTGGCTGTTAATCCAGTGCAGTAACTTCTTCTTTCATCTTGTATCAGTCAATAAATTGTTGCAGAACAATTTGGAGTGAAGTACCATACCTGTAATCCCTTTGTGACCAGCTTGGGCTGTCAGTGTGGTTCAAAAGCTGAAATGATGCTCATTTTAATGCCCCTAAAAAGCATACAAACAACTTATATGCAAGTCCAAGCAGTATGTTCTCGTAGAGGTTGTGGACTCTTATGTCCGTGGAAGTAGAGAACTTGCATGGCTTGTTTGCAGAAATTGTACAAGTGAGAGCTTTTAATTGGAAGAAGATGCTTGTTAGAGCCACGTTAAAAGGAGTGAGATTTAACTTTAATGGCTGCCTCTCATTGCAGTTTTTTTTTCTTAATTAATCCTTGAAACTAGTTTCACTGCTGTTTGCTGTGGTCTATGATTGTGTGGAAAGGTATTTTTATTTTGTGTGGTCTCATTCTGTTAAAACTAAGATGCCATTTGTCATGTACATTTTTTTAGCTGTACTGCTTTTTGGCTAAAGATGCCTAATTCAGGTTCCAGAAATGGAATAGTATAACCTCACATGTTCCTCTGTTCCATTATGAACGACTAACCACATCTTAATGGACTTCTCATGTAGCAACTGTGTACAAAGGACACTTACTATTATTTGCTCCATTCTAATGAATCTCTTGCTGGATTTCTAGGTGCTTTTGACATGACAGTTACATAAAATGTATGTGGAAACGCAGCAACCTTTCCTTAGCACAGGCAGGAGGCTTAGAAGTGTTGGGGTGACCATCTGCCCATTAAGATAGCACACAGGCAAAGCATAACATTGTGCTGAGCCCCAAGGGTGACATCTGTGGCTTATTGAAGTCTTTGGCTCTGTAGCTCATTTTTCCCTGCTCAAAGCTACCCATATCCTGGGTCACTTAGGGTTTAGAGACAGACTAGCTGTAGAGTGGTAGGCTGGGAACAAGTCTGGTATGATGCAACAGCTAAGTGGGTGCAAAAGCAGTTAGTAAAGTTTCCTTATTAGTAAAGAACAAAAACTTACTGCTCTTCTCTGAAAGAGTTGAAGAATGCCTTGTCTGTTGGTCTGTAGCTTCCTCCCTTTTCCTGACTCTTAAATATGGTGCATGCTTGACAGCCTTATTGCTTAAACTACCTTCATTTCAAGCTCTCCTCTGCCTTTCATGTTGCCCTCTGGAGTGTACTCTGTACAGGGCTGTTGCCACACAGCAGTCTTTTCTGGGTAATGGAAAATCCATCAAATATTCCTTATCTTTTTTTCTCTCCATCCCCTTTAATCCATTACACTACTCATCATAGCAATGGTCAGCAGTCATGCTCCCTGCCTTACTCCAAATCCAGATATGCTGAAACCTGAGACTGTTCTTCCCTTTCTGTTCAGTTCCATCTCAGTGACAAATCTAATTGCATTACCTCCACAGCTGCTTTGATGTGCCCCAGCTTTTTCTTGCTTTTCAGTAACTTTGTTTTACATTATTAATCACATAAGCTGAGACTTCTTTTGTACTTTCTTTTTCCAGCCTCCAGTTCTTTACTTGAGCTATTCTTCTACTAATAGTTATTCCATAAGAGGGGAAAGAACAACTCAGATTCATTCTCTTAAAATGTATAAAAGTAAAAATACTTGCACAGAAAACTTGCCAACTCTCTTTCAGTAGGCAAGGAGGAAAGGGCTCCAATATAACTGAGGAGGAAGCCACTTGAAGTTAAGTGCCCTAGCCCCTGGATTTAGAGTTCAAGTTTCAGAGCAACTCCTAGGTATGTTGACTTCCTGCAACTGTGCATTCTGTGCTCTGCCTACTTTGAAAAGGTAGAAACACTAAGGTAGGGAGCTTTCCGTATTAGCCTCTTGGCCTTCTCCACTTGCGGTGGCCCCAGAACAAGTCTTCAAGCCAGAAAGACCTGTCTGCTCTGCTGTGGCAGGCCCTTGTATAGATAAGGAGGTGCTGAATGCAATTTACTGCTATGCAGAAGCAACATTATTAGTAATATTTCCATGTGTCTCTCTTTAAATGGTCAATTCCCTGAGAAGGACAAAAGTGCTTTCTTCCGTGTCTGAGCTTGCACAACATCTTTTGTCAGGATGAGGGTAGACAGTCGACTGCTACCTGGGCCTGTGTTTAAACCAACACTTTCTTACAAGGCCTGGAAAACATTCAGAAAGCAATCTAAAGAAACATTCACAGCCACAGGAGTTGTTAAAGTAAACATTTTAAAATGATCTCTGGAAAGGTTTAGGTGTTTGTTCTTGTACCCAGCTGTGGCATGGTCGACCAAGCCCAAGTCTGGGATCAAATGGCACAATTCAGGTTGAGGAGAAAAAAAAAACAACAAAAACGACTTGTACAAAAGCACCATTGTGATATAAAAGGTTTATCACTGGGTATAGTCATACAGTATGAGGAGGACACAGTGTGGAGGATCCGTGTGACCCACTCTGTTCAAGGGGTGCTCCTGGATGGTTGAATCCTCCAAACTCCCTGTGCAAGCAAGGAGCTATGGATGACTGCTCTGTGTTGACACCTGAAGCAAACTTCTACCCCTTCCACACCCTTCCTTCTTGCAAGCCTTTGAGTTCAACATCTTTCATTTCCTCCCTTCTTGTGTAAGAAACCTCCTAATGAGGGCAGATTTACTGTGAATTTAGGTTCTCTCTGCTATAATCTGAATGTTTAGTGTGGTGTCCTGTGTTGCCTCCTGTGTAACACGTGTAACTGGCAGCTTAATGGCCTATTGATTTGTTGAAAGCCACCAGGTTAAACCAATTGGTAAGAAAAACACTACCATTAAGGAGTGAAGGCAGCCCATTTGTGCTGCCATGGGCTTCCAGAAGGGTCACTGATTTCCATTAGCCAAAACCAAAGCAATCTAAACTTGAAATCCAGCTTCTCTGAAAATTTGTGGTGGTTCTTTGACCCACATGGAATCAAAGGGGAAGTATAGAGAATCACAAACTAAACACTGTCTAGTCAACAAGACTAACCATGCCTTCACTTAGTGTGACTAGGAAAGGTTTAGGCCTTACAGCAAAGGAAGAGAGTGAGCTGGGTGCAGAAGTCTGGTCTAAGACCCTGACAGATATAAAGGTCAAAAAGGCAAAAGCCACTTTTTGGGGAAGTTATTATTTTTACTTTTCAGTTAATCATTTCCCAATTAAATAATTTTGCTGTGCCTGATTGTCTACAGAACATAGTTCTAAAAAACAATGGTGTCTGCTCACATGAATATAAGGGTATATACCTTAAATGAGTGCACACAAGCAGAATTGAGTGATTATTAATGATGTGGTACCAGAGGTTATGAACAGCTTCCCAGCATCACTAGCAAAATGGTTGTACTTGCACCATAGCTAAAGTGTAATATTTTGCATTGCTTTGTGGCAGCACCAAGCACTCTTTCAGCAGTTGCCAAACTAGTATGGAAGCCCTTGAATGGAAAAAGGGAAGTGTTTGTCTGTGTTTCTGTGCCGGTCCAATGGTTCCTGTGTCACTCACATCTTCACAAGCAGAAGAAGGAACCGAGTACAGTTCTGCATATGTGATTCAGAAAACAAGTGGTGTCCTCTGTGCACAGCTGCTCACAATGCCATTGCCATAGATGTCTTTGTTTATATTTTAAGCATAAATTATTGTTTCAGTGTATAACTAATTCTCAGTTCTGGCCTGTTAGCTTCTTGAGCCTGCTCAATAATTGCAAGGTTAGGTTTTTCCTTATATTTGTAATCAGTATATTAGAAGTTTGGATTATGAGAATTAGTTGTGGCAGTGATTGTGAGTCACGTGTTGCAAGAAGGGAGTCACCAGAAACTTCACTTGCGTTCTGTTCCTAAGTGCTGCTTTTACAAGTGAACTCACACAAGAGAAGATATTTTTTTTTTCCCCTGGATTTTTGTTTATAGTGGGATAATTTGCTTAGAGAAGATTAGAGCCCTGTTGGGTTTGATGTCAAATGCAATAGACAATTAAGTCTATTGGTCCAAAGGTCATGCAGCCTAACTAAGAGATGCAACAGCAGTGATGGTGATCTGTCCTGCTACTACAGCCTCCTCGGACAAGTTGTCCACAGTCATGAAGCTTGTTTGGGGGCATGTGTATGTTTTTGGTTGGGTTTTTTTTTTTTAAGGAGAGCCAATAGCAAGGGTGGCGATTTGTGACAGTTCTTGGTGGTTCATGTTTCTCAGGCTCAAGAAGCTAACTTGTTCCACTGTACTATATAAACTAAACCAAAATGTCTACATCCCACCTAACCCATTCCTGCTAACAAGGCCAGTGCTTTTAAATGCCATGTTTTGCTTTTATTCCTCACCCCCCCATCATTTTTCTTTTTTTTTTTTTTTTGTTTCCATCTGTGTTCCAAACTAGTTTCTAAGCGACGCAAGGCTCACCTGAGACGCCTGGACCGGCGATGGACACTGGGCGGGATAGTCAACAGGCAGCAAAGTCGAGGTGAATTAGTAGCTTCCTATGGCACCAGTCCCTAAGGGTGCACCAAAAGCCATGCTGTAGCTTCGACTGTTGTGCTCTGGGGTCTGCATTTTCAACGCTCTGGTAGACAAAGGCTGAAAGTCCAGTGTTCAGATGTGGATTTCATACATGACAGCTTGAGGGTGTCTTGGAGCCAGAGTTAGGTACCCCAAGGGCTGGAGTCTAGTAACCTAGGGAAACTCTGCAGTCTAACTCCTCATGCTGCTTGGGGAAGCTCACATTTGCTGTGTTTTAACTTTGGGAATATTCATACTCAGTCTTTCCTACCTCAGTAAGGACAACTGATACTTTCAGTCAAGTCAAAGATGTATGCACTGGAAAAGTGCTTGGTGTGGAAAGAGGAGAATCATTCCAGTTTCAGTCCCCTCTCTTCCCTGCAAGCAGCTCTTGGTACTAAAGACAGACTTATTCAGAACTCTGGGGGGCTTTTGGTGTCAGTCCTAGGTGTTAAAATACCACCAGTAGCAGCATTTTTTTTTTATTTTTTTTTAATTTTGCTGGTCTGACAGGGAGCATGGTGGGGTGGGAGGAATACCTTGTGTTCTGAAGCTGCGTTGGGTAAAGTCTGAGGAATTTTCCAAACCAAGCATTTCTCCAGTACATGTGAATCATCTTTCCCAGAGAAATGGTACCCTTTTCTATCCCCTTCTTTCCTTCTTACAAGATTGTCTAGATGTGGTATTCATTGCCCTTTAAAAAGGAAGGAGAAGCGGGAAGCACCATTTGGAACTCCATGTAACTTTCAGACAACCTTACTGAGGGGATGGAGCCAAGTTTAAGTACAAAAGAAGCTTCCCAGTTGAAGGAAAAAGGTGCCTTTTCCTACTAAGGAGAGAATGTACTTTTAAAGTAGCAAATTCCTTTTTCTGAAATTGGCAGCAGTTCTATGTGCAGACTTGTGTCAAGCATGTACAACTTTTCAGTGACCTTTTACCTTTGCCTTAAAGTATTATTGAGGAAACCAAAATAATAAGAGGAGTGTTCTTCCTACTGTAGCTTGACCCTGCAGCAACTGGAAGTACCCTCAGAAGACAAGGTCATGCTTCTTGGCCACCAAATACACCCTGAAGGCACCTGAAGCACATATGCTCACTTATGAAAAATAACCTGTGCCTGTTTCTGTACCCCAAAAGCTTGGGAGCTGCTTATTTTGCATTGTCAAACTCTGCCAGATACTTCCTGGCAATTTATCTGGGAGAATTTCCGGGAGTCAGTATTCTAAACAATTTGTTTACTAGTTTAAACAAATGTATCCTTCCATATACTTACAATATTGCAAACAAAACTCCATAAAATATTAAGACTACGTGATCAGTCTGTTACCATAGTTGGCTGGTAAGACTCAAGGACTTAAGTTGTATTCCCAGGTTTTCCCTCTAGCACCCTTATGCCTACCATCTGTGTGCACCATCTCCAGCCCTGTCCTCTGACCACTGTCACAGTGCCTTCCCTGGCAGTCCTCCCCACCACAGGCTCCCCTAGTCTGTGTTTCTATCTCTGCCTTTCTCTTGCTCCATAACAGTTTCTTCCATATTAGGCCCAAGCAATGCTGGATTTTGAGTGTGTTGGAGAATATGTGCTTTATCTCAAACTAAATCTCAGCACTTCAACTTGGCACAAAGTGCAGCATCTCAAGCTTTGGAGCACCCTCCATGGCTGAGCTGCTTCTATATACTGTCTCCAATGTATCTCAGCCACAGCTTGCCAGACTGGCTAAAAATAAGCTTAGGCTGCAGAGCTCTTGCAACAGCAGGCTCATTGGAAGTAAAGAAACTGATTTGAATACTTGGGGACAGGTTGGAGACAGTGGCTTCATCATCTGGCAGAGCTGTAGCCTGTATAGACATCTATGCGTTCCAAAATGCAGTTCTTGAAAGTATGAGTCTCTCTGGGTGTTCAGCCCACTGTTCTCTAAGAGATCACAGTTTATGTGAGGTCAGGAGAGATTCTTTCTCCCTTCTTTCCATCTCAGCCCAAAGGACTTCTAACAAGGCCAAATTTGGGTGGGTTTGCACTGAAATGACAGAATGCATGAAGTGTGCACACACAGCCCCCTGCCAACCTTCAAGTCCCTGCTCAAAAGCACAGAACTAGAGCTGCTCAAACAGGAGGTTGCCAGAATTGTTCAACACAGGCAAAGCAGCTTCCCCTCCCCCACTTGGCCTCTTTCTTGGAAATAAATTCAATTAAACATTTTGGCTGAAATACTTCCCACCCAGTGATATTCTGCTTGAGATAGTCCCTGCTGTTGGAAGGGTTAGCTGTGAGAGTTCACTGGAGTTTAAAAGCAAGCTGTAAAGGATGCTTCCCTTTTTTGGGGGGTATTACTAATAAGCATTTTTACCAACTAAGTCTATGATAGAATCACTTAAATGCCAGCACTGAAGGAAGTAAGCATTGTTTTTGATGGCTGGGATTTTCTAAGTGACTTAGATATTTAAAAACACTGGGAAAGCCTGAGGGTAGAAGGGAAAGGTGTTTGCTTCCCTGTTACAGATTGCTTGATGGGGGAGAATTATCAGGGGTAACACATAGCTTATTAATTTCTACCCTTTGCAAAGCCATTTGAAGAGGCTAAGCATTCCTGAACTCCAGCTATTTGGGAGCAATGTTACTGGGTCTGTGAATAAGAAACGTGAAAGACAAATTATTGAATATCATGGTAGCACTCCTTTTTTAAAGCTGAAAAAATCTGCAAAGAGAACAGCTGTAGTCTGTTTTTACAAAGAGAAACAGATGACATTTTTTTGCTGAACTTTTTTCTTTAAAATGGTCTGTGGTGTGCCCAGATCTAAGAGATTACGTTGGTTTATGTTTCTTATGTAGTTACAGGGCTTGTTTTTTTAAAAATGTTAAGTGTTTTTAAATGTAGTACACTTTCTAAACATTCGTCTATACATTACAAACTTCAATAATACAAATAGAGATTGTGAAGAGAAGCCTGAACAGTTGTAGTTTTCTTCAGTCCTGACACTTGTTAGACCTGCAAGCTGCGGAGTTCATGTTCTCTTGTACTGGGTAAAATGCTAATCCTACATATGCATTTATTTGGAACTTTCCCTGGAAGATGACTTAAGATTGTTTACAGGCTAATTTCATGAGAAGTCATTTGTGCTGTTACAGTTTGATTGTGAAAAGTGGGGCTTTACATCCCTGTTTTATATGCCAGATATCTGACGTAAGTTATTGCTGCTTTGGTTTTGTGCCCAAGTTTCAACTGGAGCTGTTACAATGCAGGAAGGTACTTTAGAGTTCTTCATATCAATAATACAGTGACATAAGGGCTGAATTTCTGCCAAATGAACCTACTTAAGAGTAGCTGCATGCACAAGAAATCAGCTATTCAAGGAAAGAGTTAAAGGTAGACCTTAAACTATAGGTCTTCTTACTGCTTGCTAAACTTACAGAGAGAGGGAGCTCGATGGGGAGACATGGATGCGGCATAGGGGGAAGGCAGCTGTGTAACCCAGTGGTCTTGATACTTGAACCTCATCTTGAGTTGGTCTTGATACTTGAACCCTGTCTCCCAGCCTGGGTGGGTCGTTCTGCAGCCAGCTTTCTAGCTGTGGAGAGAGCCCTTGATCAGTAGTGGTACTACAGGCTGGCTGGTGTGCTCACACACTCTTATCCTTTCCTGCTTCCCCCCCAGAGCTGCTCTGCCCTCTTTGGCAGCTCCCTTATAACCCACAAGACTTCTCCCTTTGTTTTCACTCTTTTTACCTGCTTGTCCTTGATGCTGGTGAGATGTTTGTCACTTGCAGCAAAAGGCTGCTTTGCTGTGGTAAATCAAACCAGCACANAAAGTAGTAAATGTTTATTGCCCCTTGCTGGTTGAAGAAAGAGTATGTGCAATACTGAACTGTTCAGAAGAAATGTCATTATTGTTCTTTTCTATCTGTTGGCATGAGGTTTTCCCTTATTAAAAATAATTTTTAAAAGGGGAGGGAAGAGGACAATGGCTGAAGAGCTCCTGTCTGCAGATGAACTCATTCGATAACTGTGGACAGTTATTTTCTCTGCTGAATATTTAGACAAGTAAAACAAAGTCCATGTTGAATTAATGCATTGCTTTCTGGAACAGCAAGACTTTTTCCAGAAGCGGGTCTGACAAAGGGGGGGTGGAGCGGAGGAGTGAGGGAGGGCGAGCGCAGACTGCTGACTGAGGGGAAAGTATTTTGAAAGAAAATTCTTCTGTGGTTTGGAAGATGTGGGTTTGGGGCTGTTGCATTTTGCTGAGAAATCGTTAATTGGCTAATTTCTAGCCCAGTTCCCCCCTGTCCCCATCCTACCAGCATATCAAACAAGGATGGGGTCACAGAAAGTTGGGGGCATGTACAAACACCAGCTGAGCAAAGGAAATTACTCCCTTACTTGGTTGGCTCCTGAAGTGCTGCAGATAACTTCCACACTTATTTATGGAGGCAGAAAAGAGCAAGCTTGTAAAATAGAGGTGAAAGAGAGGTATGCAAAACGGGGCGCTCAAAACTTGGAAGCAGAAACATATGAGCCTTGGCCATTTGCCTGGGAGAGATGAGACTGATTATGCAGGGCTGGAAACGTGCATGGTATTTTAGCAGCTTAAAGGCAAGGTTCCTGTCCCAAATAGTTTGCAGCCTAAACAGAGAGAAAGAGATCTGTGCATCAAAGGAGCCTGGGCAAGTGGCAATTTGGCATTCATCTTATTATGACCAAGAGGTTTTTCACAGTGGAAAGTGATATTTATTTGGTATTTTTAATGGATTTTAGAGAAGAACTAAAACTGCGCTTGTTTGGCAAGGCAAGAAGTCAGGGTATGTGAGGCTTATTTTAGAGGAAGGATTTCAGAGTTTTAGGTTATTTGATACCATGGAGGAGGGAGCCTACTCAGGCTGATGAGACATCATAAGAGGATGAAAGGATTTGAAGGAGTGGGAAATCCAATGAGAGCAGAACACGTAAGAGTGCATAGTAGGATATTAAAGCAAGGCACAACATACAGACTTGAAAATTCATGATGGAACAACTGGATTGGGTGGATATTTGGTAGGAGTCTGGCTGAAGCACCAGAGTGCTTCTGTGCCAAGAGCCTTTGGCAAGAGTTGTGTACTGAAGGGATGGGAAGGGAGCAAAGGAGGCAGGGGGTGGCTGTGCAAAAGAGGTCGAAGGGCCAGATCAGGGCTCTAGCAGTGAGGAGCAGCAGTGATAGAGGATTTTGAAGATGTTGAGGAAAGGAACTGTTACCTTGGTGATAGACTAGGAAGAATCTGAAATAACCAGTGCCAAGGGAATCGGGAAGGTTGAATAAGAAAGATTTGGAAAGTGCTACCGAAGCTCTACGTTACAGCTCAAGCAGTAAAACTATAGGTCTGCTTTCCTTGACCTGACAATAAGTATAAATCCAGACAGCCAGAGGAGGGACCAAATTGTCTTCTCAAGACACCTCATAACTTTAATGTCTAGTATGTGTGTGCACGAGCACATGTGTAAAATCTGAAACTCTGGTTTGACAGATGGGATTGGAGGAGCCTCACAGACTGTCAGGTTCAGTGTCTTGCTCTGTCAGACAATTAGGTACAGTTTCTTAAGGAACAGACAGAGCTTCATCTTAGATGTTCTGAGGTTTCTTCTGTGGAAGAGGTGTCCTAACAGGCCACCTGATATGGAAAATGCTATGCCCAATGCCTAAATTTCTTTGAGACTACCCTTTTACTAGCAGACAGAAACATAAGAAGTGAAACAAAAGACAGCCGGTTTGCGTATATGCTGTATAAAGGGAGTGAGGTGAAATGGACACATCTGTTGGCTCTTTAATTACAAGCTGCAGTCCTACACAAAAGGAAGAAACAAAGTACTGTTGTAATGGTATGCTGTTATCTAAAATAAATGTCATTGACATTAAGTTATCTTAAAATTTAACAAGTTAAATGTAGCATCCATAGTTTTTCTGCAACCAGTATATTGTATCATAGCCATTGAACAGGCTGGGCTAGACAGAAGAAATCTGTCTCCACTACACTATGACTGCAAAGGTGACCTTTTCCTACTTGATGAGCATTGCCAAAGTGCCTGCAGGTTGTCTTGCTCAGCTGTAAACCATACGATGGTTTAAGAGCGGTGTTATAAATCCTACTTATGCAAAAAGTTGCACATTATTAAAGCTGCATCTTAAAATGAGTGGGAGAAGATGTGTGGGCACTCTGAAACTATCCTGGCCTGGTTTTAGAGCAAGTTTCATATGGGTTGCCTTGACTCTGCTTCCAGCAGCCTCAGAAATAGGCCTTTTCCCTCAAAACTAAGCAAAACAGCATTGAAACTGGCCTGCCTTAGTACAGAGAAGAGTTTTACACAGTTTGTGTGTGGTAGTGCCACCACTAAAAGAACCAGCCTCACCTTCCCCAACATCTTCCCTTCTCCATTGTGCTTGTGCAGACCTGTAATGAACCAAACCGGAATTAGGGCTATACTAACTTTTCCTTGGCCAGGTTGGCTTCAGGCCCATCTCATGGCAGAGTCATGAACTGTGCAAGGAGAGGTGGCAGGTGTGAGGCAGGATAAAGGAAGGAAAAGGGAATGGCCACAGCTACTGCAGCACTAGGCATGCATTCAAAAACCTCCTTGTACCAGGTGTGTTGAAAATAGCGTGGCTGTGTATATCTGTACAAACCACATACTCTGCATAGCTGTATTGCAGAACACTCTACTGCTCAAATGCTTTGTCCTCAGTGCGCACACCCGCCAGCTGGACTGCAGCAACCTGTGCTACGCTTGTTGGGGGGAAATCTCAGTTACTAGAAAAAGCCTGTGGACAAGGACATGGGAACTGTCCTCTGCTGTCTGCATTGTTTTACCAGTGATCCACCAGGCTCTCTATATGTTTTAGCTCCAAGCCTCTACTGTTTCTCTTCAGGAGACTTTAGGTAGAACCAGAGTAAAATAGAAGCTTGCCTTTCTTTAGGGAGGAGAAGAGGAAGGAGGAGAAAGATTGATAGGGAAGTGAGGCTTTGGAATAATTAGTGGACTGAGCACTAGGCTGCCAGAGTGTCTGGGAGGGCTGGGCAGAGCACAGCTACAAGTGGGTGGTATGAGCTGGGTAGTCCACACAGTGCAGAAATTATTATTGTGCATGTTTTAAATAGTGTCTGTGTCTGGGGAGGAGTGGGAATGACACATACTAATCCTTTTCTTCAATGATAAGTGGATTGCAGTTGGATAATGCATGATGTGACAGATGTGTAGCTCTTTGCCAAATGGGCTTTACTTCTTCATGCATGCATTGTTTAGATGCAAGGCACTACTAATGAAGCTGGATTTCCAATAGAGGTACCTCTTTCAGCTGGGGAATGTATCTTTGACCTGCAAATTAGAGATAAGGAAATAAAAGTGAAGTTGGCTAATTGAGCTACTAACAGATCTCTGGAGGCACATGCTAAGAACAAAGGTGCCTTTATGCCATTTTTATCTTGAAGGGGAATAGGACTCTCATCCTATTATTTCCAAAGTGCAGCCTTTTTGCTGGTGTTTTGTAGCATGTAGTAAGATTTATTCTGCCCACTTGACCTCAGCAGTGAAGTTGATGTAAAGAAGCTGAAGCTGAGGAATACAAATTATACTTCTGTTTGCATTTTTTTTGCTGGTAATTGCTGAGTCAAAACTTAATGGATCAAAATTAAACACTTTTGTATTCTCTGTAAACCTGGGCATACAACTTTGATGGTAGATCTGGGATGATCCACTGACTTGTGTTTCTACTGTTGCCTGTCATAGTATCTGAAGGAAACCAGCATGATATTTCAGATTTGTCAGTGTGACTCAGAGCAGTATCTTTCTACTGGCTGATGCTCTTCTGATTCTCTCATGAAACCATTTATCTGCATTGTCTTTCCAGTAATTTCATGTATCAGTCATGAAGCGTCAAATACCTTCTCTTAAACACTTTTTGAATAGTAATCTGATGTGTTGAATGCTACATGAATCCTCCGAAGTGTCACGTCCACTGAAAGCCCCACTGCTCCCTTCAGCAAATCTTAGTTTATACAAAACATCCACTGGCTAGAGATAGTCTTTGAGAAACAAAACAAAAGTATGCTTTGATTGCAAGGGGCCCTGTATCTCCAGAATACTGTTTAAGTTGCAAGCCTCATATATGTTTGTGGTAACCCCTGCACCACTGAAAGAAATCAAACGCATAATCTTGCAACTGGCTGTAACTTTTGCTGTGAAAGCACTTTGCAAGGGGAAATTGTGGCTTCTTGGTTTTGATCTGTCAGCTTAAAAATAGAACTGCTAAACAAAAATGTTGCAGGACCTTCTTTTCTAAGTGCATTTTTAACACTTGAAGGGTTTTCCTCTCCAAGAGCACTAATCTTGAGTTGAAAGCTACAGGGCTGAAGATGTAAGCAACGGAGGTGGTCACAGATAGAATAAGTGACATTTCAGAAAAGCCTTGCTCATGCCTCGCAGTGCCATGGGATTTGGATGGGGCTCCATCCTCCTTAACAACTCAGTATTTCAGTTTCTAGAGTGGACCAATATCTCTAGTTGTTCAGAGCCACTGATAGGTGTTATGTGTGGTGTGTGCAAGGTGAGAGCAGCAACAGCTAAAGCAGTTATCTCAGTACTGGGGATTGAGTGCTGCTCAAAAGCAGTCTCTCCTCAGTAAACCCGAGCCATGGTAAAAAGCTCAGGAAGGCTGTCCTAGCTGGGCATTTGGCTTCCCCATGCAGTTGACAGCCGCTTTTTCAATGTGCCAGCTCAACAGTGTGGTCAGTGCTTCCTGGCCTGTTTCAGCTAAAATGAGAGGAGCTGGAAGATACCTCCGCTCTTCTGCCTTACCTTGAAACTAACTGGAAGGCAAGTCCAGGAGTCAGTGGCTGGGAGGAAGGCAGATGGTAATGAACAGGTAGAGGAGTGACGTGTGCCTACATGCATAGCTGCAGGTCCTGAATTTGTGTTTGCAGAAGTTGCTGTCTATTGTAGTAGCTCAATGGATCCGTTGTCCTTTTCCCTGGCAAGCCACTCATCTATATTTGGAATTGAGAGAGTGGATTTGTGTGTGGGAGGAAGGGTTCTAATGTATGGAAGGTGATTGTATCTTGCTTTGCGAAGGATCCTCACCCCAAATTTTGATTTCCCTTGAATGATCAGACGCAAATGCTATTGGGATTGATGGGTGACCCCTGCTGCAATTCCTCACACAGGAGACGTCCTGCTGGAGCAGGAGTTTGGAAAGCTGTGTTTAAATCTAGGAGTGAGCACATTGCTCATGGCCTCTTGCTCTGTCCTCTGGAGAAGAAGGGAGGTCACATCCCTGAAGAATGAGACCACTCTGCCCAACAAGAGGAGCAGAATAGCTGGATTTAGCTGCAGCTGGGACTGTTGTTTATGTGAAGGAAAAATAAGATAAATAGAGAAACTTCTGTTGTAGCTGTAGCAGTAAGGGTGAACTCTGATAGCCTGGGTTACAAAGCAGCTTTAGTATGGGGGAGAGACAAAGCAGGACCTTCTTCCAGTGCTCAGCAAACGCGTGGCTTAGCTCTCTGTTGCTATTGTAGAAACATCTCTGGAAGTGTCTGAAGCAATGTGTATCTGGACAGTGCAGCTCTGCACACCTGAGCTGTCACTTGGCCCTATCCTCTCAGGGACCAGATCTAGCTGCACAGGGATCTTCTGCCATTCAGTTTAGTGCTTGGGGCTTTGCAAGTAGTGGAAACTGGGCATGTAACTCAGCAGCAGTCACTCGAAATAGAGGAAAAATTAGTCTGCCTTTACCTCACAGAGCAGAAACCCAGCTAGGAAAACTGTCCTGTGACTTTGAAGCTGCTTTTCATTCATCAGGCCCCATTTGTAGTAGAGTATTTCTGTGGGGAAGGTGTTATAATCCTAATTTCAAACTATCTGGAATTCCTTACCAGTGATAAAACAGTTAAAGCAGCCCTACTAGGGGAGAGCAGGAGAGAGTATTTTCCTATTGGAAGCAAAGGGTTTGACAGGTTTTACCCCATCAGAATTAGAAGGATCCAAATGCAACCCATCGAGAGAAGTTGAGTGCAGAGATGTAGCTTTGTTGAATTTTCTGCCCTCAGATACTCTGCCAACACTTTTTTTTCCACTTTTCTAAGGTATTATTTCTTACTTTGTCTCGGTAAGGTTTTTTTCTTTAAAGTTTCCATGCTTTACACAGCAACAAAATGCAGTTGAGCCACAAAACCAAACAGATGGTTGGGTCTGCTTCACTCTCTCCAAAAGAGTGTTTGCCTCAAGCTGCTGCAACCTTTTCATAGCTTTTGTTCTGCAGTGATCAGGAGCTCTGGATTCACTTAATTTTCTGCCTGTTCCTGTGCACTGACAACACACTATTTGTTCCTGGCTGTGCCTGATTGTGACTGCCAGTAGAAAGTGCTAGGAAGGCCAGTTGGGGTGTGCTTTATTGCTTGCCCGCCCTGCCTTTGATCCAGCTACAGAAACCCATGCTGTTACGTGCACTGTAGCTTGGGTTCAGGAGAGCGGTTTCGGAACACTTTCCATGTGTGCTGCTGCAGAGCAAGGCTGTTAGTTCACGTTTTCCATGCTAGTTGTAATTTATTTTTGTTTTATAAGTTAGAGGAAAGGGCTGACCTTGAGTGTGATGGAAATGCTGTAGTAAATGACTCCTGGTGGGTGGAGGAAGATGCTGAGGAAGTGTCTATTCTGCTCTGCTCATTGGCTTGCTCTCAACAAGTCTGATCACCTCTGCTTGTCTGGGAAGGGAATAGATACTGGTGATTAATAGAGATGCTAAGTTTTTGGCTCAAATACCGTACTTGAAATCTAGCCTGTGCTTTTGAAGTGTGTGTCTTAGTTCTGGCCCTCCTTCATCATAGCCACACAAGGGTTTCTCTGGAGTGAGGTCTAGCAAAAGCATGTTTGCAAAACACTTCACAATCCATGAATGCAAATGCTGTATGGTCTCCTGACAAATGCAAAACCCTTTTATTCTTTTGTCACTTCTAAAATGCTGTTTCAAGCTCTTTGCTGTAGACCTATGCTGTTTGGGAGGTGCAAGGAGAGCAGTGCAATGGGCTAGCCCCTCTGAGTTGGGAAGGATCAGTCCTTCTCGGGATGCAGGGCTCAGGTTTCAGTAACACAATGCTTTGTGCAGCCATGTGCGTGTTCAAAGAGCCAACTGGCTGGAGCTCCCGCGGTGACGCTTGGCTGATTTGGCAGCCAGGTTGATTCTGTCAAGTTACAGTATGGGAGTTAAGTCCAGCTTCAAATCCTCTCCCATACCCGCTCGAGGAACTTGGGGGGGGGGGGGGGGGGCAGACACGGGGGGGGGGGGGAGCGACACGACACGGACGGACGGGAAGAAGCAGGGAAGCTCTCTGGGGACTTTGTGTCATTATTGGCATGGAAACATTTTGTGATTATCAGCAGCAGGGTAGTGGCAAGGGGCTGATTATCTATCATGTCGTCAGCATAAATAATCAGTGGGCCCCTGAACAGGGCTCCGCCTTTTGTGATGGCTCCACGTAATCACTGCATAACAGTTTAAAAGCAAACAACAGAAAAACAGCTGGACTAATTCTGACCCTAACTGATGTTGCCTTTTCTCCCCTCACTAGAAGAGAAATATGTCACTATCCAGCCGTACGCCAGCCAGGGGAAGGATGAGATTGGGTTCGAAAAAGGGGTCACCGTGGAGGTCATCCAAAAGAACCTGGAAGGATGGTGGTACATAAGGTAAAGAAGCCATGTAGCCAGATTGCTGCAGAATCTATGCAATGAGCTTTTCTGATCATTCACTTAATGTTAGCCTTTAAATAATTCTGTAGCTGGGCAAGGAAGCCTAAATTATTCATCATGACTCTTGAAGAAATGTGATGAAAAGGCTAAAATGATGGTGATTAAAGTGGCACTACAGTGTCTGCAAAAGCTGTGGACTTTTCCATTGGGGAAATTCTGAAATTGTAAATTTTAATTTCTCTTTTTGATTTCCTTCAAGTTAAAAGCCCAGATCTGAGTTTAGATCTGTGAGATCTAACAAGGCTTTCTGTTGTGTGTAATTTAAACGTGTTTGCAGTATAACAGTTATTCTGCAACATGCTTAAATCTATTATTAGCAATGCTGAAAGGCTGATTGTGTTCTCTTGAGATGTTTGGGGCAGGCAGGTAGTGATATTTTCAGGAATATGAGCGCTCAGTTTGAATTTGCTTGCTATAGCTCTTTTCCAAACTTATTGATGGTTTCAACTAATTTGTCTGATTTCTGCCTGTCCATATTAGATGTTCCTAATGTAGAGGAATGGGATTTGAAGGGCAGGCAAAGTTATCACTGTGTATCAAACTTTGTTATGTATTTGAAACAGCAGCCATAGAGGAGACGTGTGACATGCTTATGGGGAGAATGTAGGTTAGCTGTGTCTCAGTGATATAAGGTGTCAGGATGAGTACTTAATGAGAGCTTTTCCCATCTAGGTTCATGCAGCAGTTGGGTTTTAGTGCCGTTTCATTATTCTACCCCTTGTTTTGTGTCTAGGTGTGAATCTGGCAGTGCTGTGACATCCCATTTCTCTTTAAATGAGATGCTATACAACAGGTAGCTGAAAAGCAGAGTTCTCTCTCAGGCAGTGCAAAACATCTCATGTAGTCATCTTTTTCTATTCAGCCTGTAATTATAGTGATTATTTTTCCCCTGTCCCTCCCCAAGCCATAATTTGCTTCTTTGAACCCTGCTTGATGTGTCAGCTATGAATGAGGACTATGAAAATGCTGACTGAAGCAATGTTGTTGGTTTTTTTCATGTCCCTTACTTAGAAAACTTTTTTTTCTTCTATATAATGCTCCTATAGAGGGAATAGGCTAATAAAGACAGCAGTGGAGCCAGGAGGGCACTCTAGATAGGAGGAAGTAAAAAATGCCTGGGTTTGGTCAAGTCAAATATATAATTTATTTTTTTTTTCCCCCCCTTCATCATTCACAGAAGTGGAATCCAAAGTTGCAGATAGACGAACCAAGAGCACATAGGTTTTCTGAGGGGAGAAACATTGCCAAGACATTTTTAGGTGTTTTGGTGTTCTTTCTGAAATGCAGCCTTATTACTACTGTATCACAGTATCACTCTGGTTGGAAAAGACCCTCAAGATCATCGAGTTCAACTATTAGGTTCCCCTTTGTCATATTAACAGTTCTACAATACTGTTTTTCATTCTTTTCCTTACTGCTTTATGCCAACCCAAAACATATGTTTTTCAGTGTAGCAGAAGTGTATTCTGGTGGACAGTGACACTTGCTGCAATGGCTTAAGTGGCTCTTTCATGGTGATCTGCTCACAGGACATTGGATGCCCCAGCCACCCCATGGTAGTTGGGGAATGCAGCATGCCCTTAGCTTTTTTTTGTAAGAGGCATTTTGGGTTTTTGCAGCCTCTCTCATTGTTGAAAGGTGGGGTAGGTGCTTCCCATACATCTGATGTGTGTTGGGGTGTTAGCCATCATCCTCTCTGCTGCCTGGGAGCACTATGCTGCAGTCTTGTTGGAGGATTAAACTGCTGTTATAAACAGTGTTTTGTTTTGTTTTGTTTTGTTTTGTTCTTCCATGGGCAGCACTTTTGGAAATGTGGTGATCCATCCCTGCAGGCTGGTCTTTTGCAGCCTGGGCTGCTGATCTCCAACTTCATGTGCCGTTTATTAGACTTAAACTGCGCTAAGTACTGTTAGGTACCCCTCAGGAAAGCATTCCTCTTCTGCAAAAATACACTTTTCTGAGTATTTGGTGTCTTAAAAGGAGCAACTCCTTCTCCTGCACTGAGTGCAAGTGGAGAGGGAGCAGGGAGAGATTGCAGTTGAATCCTTCTGCCTTGTTGTCTGCTAGGCAGCAAACAGAGACTGAACACACAATGTATAGAAATAAAAACAAATCCAGCAGCTTGCAAATGGAATATGCCTTAAAGATATTAGCTTGTTCCACCTTAAATGTGTAATTTCCCTAGATTCCTAGCCATGTGCTGATCCTCATTTCCTGTCCTTCTTTTTCTTTTTTTTTCCTTTTTTTTTTTTTCCCCCTAGTTTGCCTCCCTCTGGAGTAATTCCAGTGCTCTGGAGCTGGAAAGCAGATGTGACTCTCAAACTCAGACTCACTGAGGCACTTCTGATTTTTTTTTTAGCATTCCTATGGTTTGAATCCATTTTTTCCTTCATGTAGTATATAAACAGGGAAGGTTTTGGAATCACTGAGGTACCAAATCACCGCACCTAGTTCTGCAGCCCTCCCAGTTCAGTGCTGTGGAAGCTAGAGGCAATATTGGTGTCTTCCTTTACTTTGTCCTGTGTGTGTCATGATGTTTTTGAAAACTCACTGGGACTCCAGAAAAATGAACGAAAGACTCTGACCTAGGATCCTTCTTACTATTCTACTGAGTTAAGTAAATCTATGTGCTTCCCGATACCATCATAGCTGGCATTAGCATCCTTTATTTAGGTCTTACTTTGTGTCAATTACTATCTCATGGTTCCTAAGTAGGTTGTAGGCCAAGTAGCAATATGTTAAATAAAGCTTTTTACATTTTGTTGTTTGTTCTGAGCCTCAGCCCATGTGAACGAAGTGCAGTTGGGAGGTGTTAGTGACACTAGAATGAGGAGGAATCAAGGATGGGGTTTGAAATATCTCCAGTAGGCTGTGAATATAAATGAAGGAAGGATACTTGTGATTCGACTCTTAAACATGAAAGAAATATCATTACCAGTTTAGAACTTCTCTGAATCTGATTAGCAGTTGCCTTAGTTCTTTCGCCTATAAAATGGGGAGATCAGGTAGTCTTCCCAGGTGATGTTTGCAAAGGGCTTGAGATTAGCAAATTCAAGGAGTAAGGTGAAAATATAAGCCTATTTGACTTACCTAAGTAGCTTTTATTCATGACATTGCACAAATAAACTGGCAATTACTGGCAACTACTGCTCGGCATTAACTTAAGGTTGAATTTAATAACTCTTAGTAGAGATGCTGTTGCTGGGTATTTCTTCCTGTGGGTATGTTGCCAATTATTAACTGTCCAGCTACTGCTACTACAATTCATTGCGAGAAACTATGTGAGATCAGAGGTGTCTGAAACAGCGGGCTTATGCTGGCTGATCCAAATACGTACAGTTGGCAGGAGAACTAACAAGCCAGTACAGAACCTGCCTGTGGCTGCCTTTCTGATCTTAGACATGTTAAGTCTCTCACAAACTAAGATGCATGTAAACTGGTTTTTTTCTTGCTGATTTTGCACAATTAAGCTCTGTTGAAAGTAACCTTTGGAACAGGAGTGCTCAGTGCATTGGCCGATGTGGCTTTCTCATAGGTGAAAACCTTTACATCTCCAGATCATGTAAAGTTATAAATATCCTTTAAAAAAGTCTTCCCTGATGCACAGGCAGGAGAAAGCATTGGTCAGTAGCTCTGTAAAAGGGCAATCTACTGCAAAAAGGCATAAAGGCAAAAGTTTTCAGGGCTGGAAAATGGCACTCAGAAATACCCTGGCATAACAGGGGATGTGGCACATATTGAGGCGTTTGGTTTTTTTTCCTTTTCTATTTTTGTGGCTTGGTTTGGGGCTTAGCAGAAAAGCCTGAAAGGGTACAGGATTGAGTACAAATTGCATCTTGACATAGTATCAGTGGCTGGATGCTGTGTATGTGTTGAAATTCAAATCAACATGTTGCTATTTCTTGCAAGTCTCCATGCATCAAAGCTCAGAGCTGTTGAGATACTTTCCTTTGACACCAGAGTCTTTGAAAAAACTTGTCACTAAGCAATCTGAGAAGCAGAGATCCCATATCTTTGCCTTGATGTGTGACAGAAGGCAGGTGTGTAGGGAGAAGCAGCATCTCTAGTATCCTATCTGATTTAGATGGGAGTAGAGGAAAAGGCAAGATTTTGGGCATTAAGGTCCTTGTGGTCGTTGCTGGAAGAACTGCAATTGTATTTGCTTTTGTACAGGAGGAGTAATGAAGAAGTCTAGGGAAGCAGACCTACACTGCATTTGCATAGAATCATAGAATAGTTTGGGTTGGGAAGGGACCTTTAAAGGTCACTTAATCCAAACCCTCTACAGTAAGCAGACATCTTTAGATCAGGTTGCTCAGAGCCCTGTCCAACCTGACCTTGAATGTTTCCAGGGACGAGGCTTCTACTGCCTCTCTGGGCAACCTGTGCCAGTATTTCCCATTGTAAAAAAAAAAAAGTCTTCCTTCTATCTAGTCTGACTGCCCTCTTTTCATTTAAAACCATCACCCCTTGTCCTGTCACAACAGGCCCTGCTAAAAAGATTGTCTCCATCTTTCTTATAGGCCCCCTTTAAGTACTGAAGGGCTGCAATAAGGTCTCCCTGGAGCCTTCTCTTCTCCAGGCTGAACCATGTCAGTTTTTCTTCATAGGAGAGGTGTCCCAGCCCTCTGATCATTTTTGTGGCCCTCCTCTGGACCCACTGTTTTCCACATAAAGTCCCAGTGCCACTCTTGAGTGTCTGGATGTGGTGAATAAGCTCAGGGTGTGCCCTGGTGTGGAAACCTCACCGCAAACCTCAGAATCCAAGAGTTGCCATGACAAAGTTGCTCATCTGTCAAGGAATTATTCGCTGATATCCCACCACCCAGCTCCTTCCTCTCATGTCTGAGTCTCCATTTTCAGTAAAGAGCCTTAGAGTCCTACTGTTTTAACCTTTGTATTTCCTGCAGATTTCCTGAGCACCAGGATTTTAATAGTGCCTGCTTTCCCACTTACAGTTCAAGCACCTGCTTTGGGTATCTTGAGAGATTAAAAAGAGAGAGGTTTCAGTGACTCACTCTATAGCAAGGTAGGGTTTCATTAGGGAAAGCAGAGTTCATTCACATGGTACTCCCTGGAGTCTGATTGTAATCTGAAATCCCTGCTGAGGTGGTAGGAATCCCAGGAGTTGGAAAAAACATCTTCCCAAAAGCCTAGTTGTGGAAGAATGACTTCAGTTTGAAGTGCAGCTTGAGTAGCTTGGGCTGGTGCTCTGAGAGCACATACTGAATTCAGGTGTCTATTCAGGTTTCCCAGTTTATTTCTTCAAACAGTCCCTAGCTTGTTCAGAAAAATTGGTCTCCATCAAAGCTGTTTTTTCCTTAACCAAATTGTTTCTTGACCTTGTAGTACTAGAGGAAGCAGCAGTAGTTTGAGTCCCATATTCTCCCTAAGAGAAGCAGATCATGCAGGACTGAGATTTACGGGAGAAGGGGCAGTGTTTATTATAGTTGGAAGGGGGGAGGCTTGTGCATAGGCCTTATAAACTGCAGACATAGGGGCTCTGTAAACCCTTCTTTTAGCCCATTTCCATGTTGAGTTTTAATACTAGGAAGTATTAAAACTATTAAACTATTTTACTCACTAGCTTGCTTTTTTGCTGTATGGGTAGATACTGAGTTTGCCTAGTACCGTTTGAGTGCGGCATAAAACACACTGGTGGAGCCCTTTGCCTTTTGAGTAGCTGTATTTCTTATCCAGAAATTCTTCCTTAGGATGCGAAGTGGCTTTTCACAGCAGTCTCCAGTTCACTGCTAACTCAAATGACTTTGATATGTCTAATCAGCAGGTAGTAGATGGAGACCACAAAAGCCTGTCTGAGAACTGCAAATTTTTTTTATGTTATCATCCATCACTTTTGCCTTAGCTATTATGTGTGAAATGCATGAGAAGACTGTGTTTGATAGGATGATGTTTCCTTTTGCATCTGCAGGTATCTAGGCAAAGAGGGCTGGGCCCCTGCTTCATATCTCAAGAAGGCTAAAGATGATCTTCCGTCTAGGAAAAAGAACTTAACTGGACCAGTGGAAATCATAGGAAACATCATGGAGATCAGTAACTTGCTGAACAAGAAATCATCCACTGACAAGGAAACTCAAGCAGAAAATGAGACTGCAGAAACCCATATCACCAAGAAAGAAATCAGTTTGCCCATCCTGTGCAATGATTCTAATGGCAATGCCATGATGACTCCAGACAAGCAGGCTTCCAAACTGGCCCAAGGATCTCCAGCCATAGCAAGGATAGCACCGCAAAGAGCTCAAATAAGTAAGTCAGTAAACTAGTCTGGGTTTCCACTGGTTTGCAGCGAATTCTTCTTTTCTACCTTTCAGGGCTAGCATTGCCAGTCAGCTAAGGTCCCATGTGTCCTGGCCTTACAGCTGAGTCCATACAAGCAGGTCTTTGCATTGTCTGTAGATCTGCAGGGACTCCAGGACATGGTTCTTCATTAGTACAGTTAAAATTTACCTTCACTTTATACAGGGGCTGGCTGGTTCTTCTTTATCTTAGCCAGCATGTTTACTACTTTTCTTTTTCCTGAAGAATTATTTTTTTTTTTCTTTTGAAGAGTCTAAAATGTAACCCCCACCTCCAGTAATGCAGATGGTGTGATGGTGCGTTAAAGTCAAGGAGACCACATATGTATTTTCTTGCATTTGTTCTGCTGTTTTCCTGAGGGAAAGTTGCTATAATGTTTTTACTACTTCATCTGCAAAATGCAGATGCTAACGCTAGTCTGTGCAAGGAATGGTGAGATACTATGGTAGAGGACAGTGTGAGTGTTATTAATTTAGTGGATTATTTTTACTGCTGGGGGGAAAACTAGGTATTAGGCCAATCTTTGCTGGCCAATCTCTCATAGAGCTGGTCAGTTCCAGCAGAAAATGCAATCCACTACTTTCTGGCAGTGATTTCCTCTTAAATTTGCTGGCTTAGCTGAGATGAATAGCTAAGCTACCTTGGTATTTCTAATATACTCTCGTAGTTCCCTATCTTGTTACATAGAGGTGCCTTAAATATTGCAAATACACTAATAACATTAGAAGTCAGTAACAGCAGAGAGCTGCTGAAAAATGTGTTTAGCAGTACTTACAAAGTTAAATAAAGTCTTCCTTTTTCCCTTTGCTCCTCAGGTTCTCCAAATCTAAGAACAAGGCCTCCCCCACGAAGAGAATCCAGTCTGGTTTGTATTGGTTTATGGTATATGTTAGCAGTGGGGTAGCTGTGCAGGTGCTTTGAGACTTTCTACAGCTGTACAAGGTGGGGGGTGGGGGGGCAGGACATGATATTTGAGAGATCCTTTATTTGCATGCCTGTTCATTTTATTGTTTAAGTATTGAGCAGACCTCAGGATATCCTGATGTTAACTGGGAATTTCCGTTTCTCAAAATACTGCCCCAACTAAGCAGATATTGAACTGAAGGGAGAACATCCTAAAGCTACTGTGTTCTGTGCACAAGCATTAGACCCCATTTGGCTGGCTGAGAAGGTTTAAAATTTCCCTGAGTGTCTTTAGCCCAGAATGGATCTTTTAACCTTCTCTTGTCTTTAAAAACTGGGAACATATCCCATCTTCCCATTGCTACCGTCGTTGAGGTGGCTACATTTCACTCGTGTGTGTTTTTTAAGTGACTTGGGACCTTATGGAAGGGTGTGTGTTACAGGAAAAGGACCTCCTACAATTTTTTATTCTCAAAGCTACAAAGCTTCCTTCTGGAAGTATGGACCAATTTGAGATGAGGGTTGTCATCTTCAGATAGGAACTACTCAGTAGTCTATTTGTACAAAAATAGTGCTAGTAACTTGTTTATAACTAAGCAATACATAGTGTTTAATCATTGCTGTACCCTTTATGAGCAGTATGTGACTTGTAATTTGTGTCATCTGAGATGCCTCTTAAACTAGATAAATAGCATATTGGCATCTTCTTATTTCTCTTTGTGTTATTTTCAGTTAGACTTTGTTTTGGCAAGACTACTACACTTGATCCCATGCTAAAAGTAACAGTGATAATATATGTGAAACCCTGAACACGCCTGCTGCTTCCAATTATCTTCATTTAATCCAAACCATTCTATTATCTGAAGGCATTTTATTATGCTGCACTTCTGCTGTATTTCAGCATTTATAGCTCAGAAACATCCAATTATAACATTGTTAGACACGGTTCCTAAGGCGCAGTGATGCATCCTCTGTGAAATGCCACATGCTGTGTGTGATGAAACATGCATTGTTAGTTACAGTGAGGATATCTTAGAGATGGAGGAACGTGTGAATATAGTGCAGTATGCCATTTGCCTTTCTCCCATTAATGGCTTCTGGTCATCTTGTGTCTTTGGCTGTCCTGTGTCTGTCTGTGGCAGGTCTGACCTGTGTTCAAGAGATCCTGACGCGCTGCACTTCTTGTGTTAGAACCATAAGCAGTGAAGTGCAGAAGCTGTGAGCTTCACCATCATCTAGTTGTTCTGTGGATAAGCAATGTGCTAGTCTGAAAAGCTTCAATATTGAAATTATTGAAAGGACTTTTATCCCATTTATCACCTTGAAAATAATTGTAACAAACTCTAAAGTGACAGCTTAATGTAAAACACTTGGCTTTTAGAGGAGTTTGGTATGCTGCCAGAATGGCTGTAATAGCAGTGCCCTGCTTATCATGGAGCCTCCATGCCATTTAGGTGCAGGTTGTGTTGGGATTAAGTAGAGGTTCTGGGTTTCTGTTATGGGAATGAACTGGAATCTTTTGATCCTATAGTAAAGTCCTTCCTTTCTGCTGTCACTTTAGCTGAGCAAAGCTCTTCATAGGAGTCTATGATATTATACTTGTTTCTTACTACAACAGATGCCCATTCGCTCATATCACTGACTATTTCAGATCGTTTAAAAATCCAGCAGCAGAGCAAAAGCAATAATTCATAAAGATTACATTTTAAGGCGGTATACTTCATGATAGGCAGAATCTGTTACAAGCCTGTTGCAATACAAGTTTCTGCAGTTGCAGCAAGCCATCCAGAACTGAGTCTTTCTGGACAAAATTTCAGAGTAAATGAGCTGTTGTTACTGTGACTAGAATGGCAGACCGTACTTTATGGCCCATCAGTAAAATGTTTTACTGTTCAGGTAAAGATTATCACAGTTTTTAATAGCTGATGAAGGTGGCATGAATAGTGTGTGTGTTTTGAAAAGCTGCTCTCTTGTGGCCCAGCCTAATATATCAGCTTCCACTCTGGAGAACTGGGAAGTTATCATTAGGAAGTAGCACAGGAAGAAGAAAGAGGTTTAGTGAATAAAAGCACATACTTTTTTTTCAAACTGCTCTTCAGCTTGCTGTTTCTTTGGTTTAGTTGAACAAAGCTTCTTATTTGCCGTAGGGTTTTCAGTTGCCCAAGCCACCAGAGCCCCCCTCTGTGGAAGTGGAATACTACACCATTGCAGAGTTCCAGTCATGTATCTCTGATGGCATAAGCTTTCGTGGAGGACAAAAAGCAGAGGTGAGCCTTAACAGTGCAGCTGGAAAAATTGTAGTATATAGCTATTGCAGGGCACTGGATTGAAGGGGGAGGAGTGGAAAGCAATTGGCTGAGATTTTTGTGTAACATGTTCCTTGTCATCTCCTAGGTTATAGAAAAGAATTCTGGTGGCTGGTGGTATGTGCAGATTGGAGAAAAGGAAGGATGGGCTCCAGCATCTTACATTGACAAAAGGAAGAAGCCAAATTTAAACAGAAGAACCAGTACTTTAACCCGCCCCAAAGTCCCTCCCCCAGCACCTCCCAGTAAACCAAAAGACTCTGAAGAAGGAACAACTCCTGGAACAGGTTCCTCAGGAGATAGCCAGGACTCTCCCCACAAGCTGAAATATGAAGAACCTGAGTATGATGTGCCTGCCTTTGGCTTTGACCCCGAGTGTGAAGTAAGTGAAAGTCATCGTGAAGAGGGCACTCCTGAAAAACGACTGTTTCAGCCCCTCAAGCCCTCTCCTGTGTCATCACTTCAGAAAGCAAAGTTTAAAGTAGGAGAGTCTTCAGAAGATGTTGCTCATGAAGAAGAGACCATCTATGAGAATGAGGGATTCAGGCGTTATGTGGAAGATGCTTTGTCCAATAAGGAATCTAGTGGAGACTCCGATTCTCAGAAAAGCTCCTCTCTCTCCTTGATCCGAAGGAATTCTCCATGTTCCAGCTCTCCTAAGTCATCACTTGTGAAGCTCAAGACTGACAAAAACATCCAACCCGATCTTGGAAAATGTCACTATTCCAGGAGTGAGGAAACAAAACCAAGGTCAGCTTCAGATGTTGGGTTACGTAGCATACCAAGGACAAGCATGAAGAAAGAGCCTGGACAAAGTCCTTCCATTAGAGCAAAGCCAATCGTTAGGCCCAAGCCCTTCCTGAACAAGACAGATTCTCAGAGCCAAGAAAAGATGGATATCAGCACTTTAAGGCGTCAGCTGAGGCCAACTGGGCAACTCAGAGGTGGACTTAAAGGTTCAAGAAGTGAAGAGTCTGAGAGCCCACCACGCACGGCTTCTGAGAACCAAGATGATCATGTTAGGAGGGGCTCAGCTGATCTCATTACAGCCCCTTCCCGTGGCATTTTCTGCTCTAGCCATCCAGCCAAAACTGAGCAAGAAAATGACTCTAGATGTTTCTATGTGACCACTGACTCATACGAAAAGGTACAGGATTCTGAAATTTGCTTCCCAGCAGGAGTACAAGTGGAAGTGCTGGAAAAGCAAGCCAGTGGATGGTGGTACCTGAAATATGGAGACTTGGAAGGCTGGGCTCCTTCCCATTATTTGGCTCTACCCGATAACCAGCGAGAAACCACATCAGCAGAGACTGATACCTCATTTGCCAGCAACAGGAAAAATGAAAACAAGTCAAACAGTTTAGAGAAGATAGAGAAGAGGGTTCAGGCTTTGAACACCATCAACCAGAGCAAACGTGCAACACCACCCATCCCAAGCAAACCTCCTGGTGGTTTTTCAAAACCATCGGGGCCAGTCAAAATGAGGAATGGTGTGAGGCAACTTGCTGTCCGGCCACAGTCAGTGTTTGTGTCTCCACCACCAAAGGATAACAACCTGTCATGCTCCTTGCGCAGAAATGAGTCTTTAACAACTACAGATCATCTTAGGACCGTCCGTCGTAATTCGTCCTTCAGCAATGCATGGTCACAGCCTGGTGATGCAAAGGGAAGGCAGGCTGAGCGGTCAGGTACAGAGGGCTCAGAGACCACCTCCAACCTCCCTACTCAGAGGAATGGGATTCCTGTGTCCACAGTTAGACCAAAGCCCATTGAGAAATCCCAGTTCATCCACAACAATCTCAAGGACATCTATGTTTCCATTGCAGACTATGAAGGGGATGAGGAGACTGCAGGGTTTCAGGAAGGTGTATGCATGGAGGTCCTTGAAAGGAACCCAAATGGGTGGTGGTACTGCCAGATCATGAATGGTGTAAAGCCATTCAAAGGCTGGGTGCCCTCAAATTACTTGGAGAAAAAGAACTAATATTGCAATATCTTTAACCTCCCTAATTTATACTGTTCCTGCTGTGTACATGTGGAAAAAATAATTGCTACACAAAAAGACATTTCCCTGTGCTCCAGTTTGTACAAAGGGACAAAGGAGTCTATGCTGAGGAAAAATCTGCCCTGTTCTGGAGAGGTTTTTGGGCTTAATGTGTTGTAAGGAACTATGAGAAAGACACAGCGTAGTCAAATGCCTTTTTGTGAAGTTGTTAATAATCTTGTATGTGTTACAGGGTATGACATCCCATCTTTCCCATTATTGATAGGAAACCAAATGTGTGCCTTTTGTGAGAGAAAAATACACACGCATCTACTTGGGGAGTTTTGTGCCAAACTGTTTTAGAATCTTGGCTCCCTTTCTCCTTGTTCTTGTCCATACGTGGAATACTCAAGAGTTTTCGATGCATTTCCACAACTTAGTGAGAAGCGAATGAAGTTTCTGAAACACAGAGGGACTCTAATCCTTTGGAGATGTTCACTTTTTTTCTACTGTTCTCAACAGTTGGTTGATCCAGAGTTGGAGCCTTTTCATCATGGAGAGATATGGCCTCTGACTTTAGCTGTGTTTTGTTGTTACTGCTAACTCACCAGAAAAGGCCATCAGATGGTGTTGGTTGGGGGCTTTTTGTTTCCTTTTGTTCTGTCTTGTTCTTTGAGTCGGTATTTCAGGTGTTCTAGGGCAGCAATGCCTACTGGTGCTTGTAAAAACAAACCTACAAACCCCACGCTTAAGCACACCAACTACTTTGTAGACTCCAAGTTTAGTTCAGTGCCCGACTCCTGCCAGGGGACGCTGGTTGATTCTCTTCCCAGAGTTGGGTTTCCCAAAACTTGTAGTAGTATCGAAATATACAAAAGCCCTTTAAGACACTAAAGACAAAGCTGTCAAATGTGTTACTTCTGGTTTTGCAATCTGGTCCAAATTCAAGCATGCTTACTGCTGGCAGGGTCCACCAAAGTATTAGTTAGAAATAGCCGTAACCTTCTGCAACATCAGTGTTTACAATGAGGGCGGGAAAAAAAGCCATCAAACTCAGTCTGCACATCCTTAATTTGTATATTTTGGGGTATTTGTTTTTCTGTGTTTTGTTGTTGTCTTTTCTGTGCATTCTGGGCATACATTTTTTTTTTTCTTGTTTTACCAGATGAGACTTAAAACTCAAGTAGAAGCCAAATATGTGTTTCTGTTCCCACTTCAATCCAAAAAGTACATTTGTACTGGAAAGTGTGCCTGGGCTTCTCAAGCTCAGAGACTTAATATCAAAGCAAGTAGGTCTACAGTGCATCTAACCAGGAAGCTGCCTCTTCTAGTTCTATTTGTTTGCCTTTCTCAAGTCGTGCTTTGAAATGTGGCACACAGTGGGGTTAGTGTGGTGGGAAAGGGAAGAGGCATCCATTGGAAAAGTCTAGGAATATGGAGTTAATTGTGAGGTAGCCAACTCTTGTATCATAAACATAATTGGCTAAACCCCTACTCTACTTGAGGAAGTCACACTTTTTTTCTAAATGGCCTTGTTAATCACTGAAGATCAATATCTAGTTCCTTTAGGTAATAGACAGCATTGTAAATCTGTTTTAAGGGGGAGAGGACAGACCATTTCACTGCTGGTTTACACAAAATGATATATGCCCTTTTTTTTTCCACCAGATTTTCATGCCCATTTGGCTTGGAAGGTAAAGGTTATAAAGACTTTAAAACAGCTGGAATCAAGGGGCTGAGTAAAGTAACACAATGATATTGTGTGTTACTGGGGATGTTTCTCTGCCAAAAAAAAAAAAAAAAATTACACAATTGATACATTGTCCCTGCCTGTCTTTTCTTCTTCTTCTTCTTCTTTTTTTTTTTTTTTGTGGTCTGGGGTTTTTCTTTATTTCCATGGTAATATTGAGAGAGTTGCCTACAGCTAACCTGACTGATGTCCTTTTGGTAGCTGAAACATCCAGGTGCCACAACTGGCTACGAGCAGTGCTGTGGTTAAAGCAGCTCTCTGCATTCTAGTGAGGAGGGAGGCTGTTTGCTTGGGATCCCTTTAAATTATGGTGGCAGGAGAAGGTGTATCTGCACAACAGCTCGCATCACAGTGTGCAGGGTCCTCTTTGTACCATAACGTCTTACCATATAGTATATATGTATATATCCAGTTAGCTACATCTTACTGGGTGTGTATCTGAGGCATTGTGGCCCTGTCTGTCATACTTCTCCCCATTTTTCATTGTACTAATATGGTAGCAGCCATAAAAGACTGCTGGAGCTGTTGTGAGATTATAATAGAAGTATTATATTCTTCTGCTGGACAGTATTAAATAGAGCAATACATAGAGTTATCTGCTAGATTGCAGTACTAATAGTAGTGACTTAGTGACTCGTATTAATGTTGTTTATGATTTATTTTAACAATAATGATGCGGAAGTGGTTCATTATTTTGAATTAATGCACTTTAACAATAAAACCAAAATGGAAGCCAATGCAGAGAACTAAGTGCATTATTTAAAGGTGCAGTATATAATTATCATTTTCTCAAAGCACATATTTATTAAGAATTAACTTATTATTTTAAATAGTCAAAAGTTTTGTTTAAAGACATTCCCACTAGGTCATCTCTTTGGGGGGATGTAAAAGCACAGCTCCCAGATCTTCTGCATTGAGCCACTGAATTCTCTGAGTACGGTGCAGCATGACATGAGCCACTACCCAGGGAGAGGAAAGCAACAAGCAGACGGGAGAGCCCGGACTGCTCTAAGTATTCACATTTGCATCCAGCAAAGCCAAGCCCAGAGCACCTCTGAACTGCAGGAGTCCTTGCAGGGTTTGGGGTGGCAAAGCCAGTTTTGGCAGATGGCTGTGGTGCCTGGCTGCAGCTTGCCTCTCACAAGGTTGGTCCATTGTGGCTGTGGGCTTGCCCAGAGGCTCAGGTTAGTGTGAGGGCTTCAGGATCTGCCTGTGAAACATGGGCCGGCTCTGTAACAGACATCAGTCTGTCCCACACCTCTTTGCACCTTGCTGCCTCACTTCTCCAGCTGCAGCCTTGGCAGGGAGCTGGTTTGCTGAGCTTCAAGTGAGGGTGCCTGCAGTACTGCCACGGTTTTCTCAAGCAGCAACCCAGTGTCCCATGGCTCAGTTGCTCCTTTATCCCATTGCAAAGGCTTCATGGCCCCCTGAGTGGAGGCCAGAACCTGTGGATGGGCTGTAAAGCCACACTTGTGGCTGCCCTCCTCCTCTCTGTCCCCACCTGCACCAGCAAAAAGGGTGGGGTGCAAATGACCTACTTGGTGCTAGAAACGAATGTGGGCCACCAACCAGCATGGCAGGCTTCCTGCCTGGTGACAAAGCTTCAGTTTGGGCTTCCTTTTATTTGGTGGCTGTTTTAACAACTTGTGTTTAACAGGGCACTTTTAAAGCAAATACCCCCCCAATGCAGTTTTCCCACCTCCTATCCTACCATTGTCACAGCATCTCTCACTGATCTCTCTTTTGATTCGTTCAACTGAGAGATACCAGGAAAAGAACTATTTTTTCTATCAGCGAGCAGCTAGTTTTGGTCAGCTCCACTGATACCCAAAATAGCAAACCCTTTCCACTGTTAGCTGTGAAACAGAGTGAAGGGCCTTAAGCTAAATCGGAAAAGCTGACTGCAGGGCAGGAAAACCTGGCAGGGTGCTTCAGAGGACAGTGTAGTGCTAGAAGTGTTTTAGCTCTTTTCTAAAATGTTAATGTTGCCTTAAGCTTTATTTACTAAATTTGTCAGAACTGACACTGGATCAAGAGCAATATTTAAACTTAATATACACCTCAGTGAGCACTCAATGCAGAAATCAATAGTACTGTTTTAAATTTCTCTTTTTCTGGTTTCTTCTTGAAGCAGATGAAGAGGAAGAGCTCTGCAGGGCTTGGGCAAAGCCATTTGCAGGTGAAGGGGGCCCCCCTCCCAGGGGGAGAGGCGGCTGCTGTCACTGTGGGCTTCTCGCCGCCTGTCCGTGCTTTCCAAAAAGTCTTGAATTTGGACCAGCAGAAAAGCCAAACTCCAATGCCAGAGAACAAAATTGAAGAATGTGAAAGTTGTGTCTTGCTGTATACTGCAACTTTAATAATAATGAGCACTTCTGAGTTTGTTATTGAGGTTTATATAATGCCTGAAAAGTTTAATTGCTGGTTTCCCTCGTCTCCCCTTTCAAAACGCTTTCTCCTAACAGCAAGAGTAACAAGGTTTTGGTAGCAGCCCTTCCTGTGGGAGGCAGTTCCTTGTAATTGCTTTAGCTCTAACGACTTGCAGAGGGTGGGTGTAGTCATGTGTACCAGTCCTTTGCAAGCCAAACTTTTCAAGATAAAAGATAAGATAGGTGCATGTTGACATACTTAACTGATGTGTCGACAGGAAGTTTTAAAATGGATATTGTTTATTTGCTATTATTGTACATAATGAAGGACTGAAATTGACTTGCGGTTAGACTCTTAAAAATGGAATTTCACGTCTGCACAGGTAGAGCTAAAAGATGGATTTTGGCCCTTGTGGATACACACCCTAAAGACTCCTTCCGTTAGGATGCTATAAAGTTTGACGAAGGCATTATATAATTGATTTCATCACTTTCAGATCTTATGGAATCATATTTTATTGTAATATATATTCATTGCTTTCCTCAGTTAAAAAGAAAGTTACTGCTTTTATCTTATATGAAAAACAAGGGAATTTGATAAAGCATTCATTATTTTCATATTACTAGTATTAACAGAATAGAACTAGTACTATTTAATTTTAGATCTTCATAGCTAGCTTGTAATAATTTTCCTGTGTTATATCCTCTATTTTTTTCCCAAATACTCTGCATTCTTGAGAAAAAACAAATCCAATGAGTGGATAAGTGCAATATTCATAGAATAAACAGGCCCCTCATCCAGGACTTGGAGTGGAACATGCAGTGTGAAATGATTGCAATTCTCTATTCATGCACTCTTAGGGAAAGGGGAAATGCAGGGGAGGAGGCACCTGGGTGAAAACAGAACCCTTGGATGGGTAGGGACTGATAGCTAGGGTGGTTTGGGGTGGGAATGGCTGCTTTTCATAAAAAAAAAGCATCATCTGTTACTGAAAATATAAGGATTGTGCAGCATGTCACCAGGATCATGGATAGAATGTGCATTAACATCCTTACCAATACAGGACTTTTGAGCTATGCTTGAAACACTCCGTACATCATCCATGCATGATACTGTCTTCTGTTATGTCTCTGCTGGTTATGTCCTCTATTATGCTTCAGAATTTATTATAACTTCAGGAAGGAAAATATTTCTGCTGTTGCAGTCCCAAGTTTTCATATTATATTGTCACTTGTATTTATTGCAAGAGCTATGGGAATATTTTTATAGGTCCTTATTTCTTTTCTTTCCTTATTGTTAACCTAAGGGGTGGGGTGGGGGAAGTCCACACTTTATCTGGGTTAGGTCTAACCTGCAGAATTTCACAGCTGATTTGGCTATTGATTTCATGTTTTGTGGCTTGCAAATGCTGATACCTCAGGTCCAAAATAAAGTTGAGCAGAAATTTTGCTCTTCAAAAGAGGTATTGTCTTAAATTCTATTTGAATGGAAGGAGAACTTCCATGTGTCCAAAATAATGTGACTTTCCAGGTAGCATCAAAATCTACTACCTTTGAAAAACTAGACTGTTTGTGTAAGGTGCAAAAGCAATGTGAGAGCCAGAGCATTTGATTTCTCTGAGCTATGGGAAGTACATCTCCTGGGGCTTTAGTTCATGTCCCTGGAGAGGAGGTGTACCTCAGCTTTTTGCTTAATAATCGTCCTGCTGATGAAGTTTATCAAAAAGCCTTAATATTACTAGAGGCCTTTGCATTCAAACAGAAAAATTGAATTCTGCAGTCGTACTGAAATAGTATCAATTATATGATTTTTGAAAACCTCTACTAATTAATCTGGTTTTTAGTAGCCAACTTGACTCTCTTACGTGCTGTTGTCTGTCCATGAGTATCAGTAGAATTACACTGACAGAAGACCCTCAGTGGAGCAAAGGACTTTGCAGGCGCTCAGCATGGACCATTCTCAGCAAAAGCAAGCACTGTGCACTGGGTTCCTCCACCTCCAAAGGGCACACAGGGCTATGGAGCCTTGGTGCTGCCATGCCATGATCCACTTCCCTGCAGGTCTTGCAGCTTTTTGAAACTGAGTGGAGCTTTGCTGCTATTTGCTGGTGGCTTCCCATCATCGGCTGCTCCTTCCCTGGCAACTTCAGATGCTGTTTAGCCTTGAAGCAAAGTGCTGTGTATAAATGCAGTGTTCTATAGCTGCCAGCAGTACCAATATGATGGTCTGAGAGCAAATGCTTGTGTAAGTTATTTTATTTTCATTTGCTTTTTGTTGCTTGGTAGAAACAGGGACCACTAATGCAGCGATGCATGAGGAATGTGTCTGCACACTTGAACTGTTTGATGGCCTCTGCTAGCTCTACCTGGTGCATGTATTTTTCTCTTCCTCTGTGCTGCTTAGTAGTCACGTCTGGTGTCTGTGTCTGTAATTTCCAAATAAAGTACTGTATGTAGGGCTGGATCCAGGAGCCCCCACAGTCAGTTGACTTTGGGTTGGAATGTAGGTTGCTGTTGCTGCTTTTCCTCCTCCATCTTAAACCCAACTTGGAGCAAAGCACAGGTGTCTGTAAAAAGTCACCCATAACTCTACTTCGGGGTGTCAGTTTTGTGGGGTGTGCATGCATTGCCAAGGGTGGAACGAGAGGATCTTTTTTTCCTGGGTGTCCTCACATCAGGGTTCGGGCTCCACAGCGATTCCTGGAGCGAAAGCTGCGCCGCACCGTGTGCGGACCTGACTGCCGTAGTTAGTTAGTTTCTCCCATTTTATAGTGTCAGGGCTGGGCTGGTCCCATCAACAATGTTCTTCATTTGTTCTTGCATTGAGGTAGCATTGATTCTAATTGGAGAGTGCAATTTTTTTTGTTTTGTGTTTGTTTTTCTAATAAATAAATTTGGTTTAAAGCTTCACACTGGCATTTTACAGACCTGTTCTTGTCAGCATAAGCCACTAGTGTCCTGAGTTGAGACTCCTGTTTGTTACTGAATCAAAATAATGGGAACTATATTGATAATTGGAAAGAAATGAGAGGTAACAATATTGGCAGGGGAGAGATAGATAAACTATGAGGAAAAAGATGTTGCTAGTAAGGCCATGAATTATTGGGTCTGACACTGCAGGTGCTTTCTCTGTATAGATGGTTTCACTGCTCTGTGTTAGGATTTTTCATTATTGAGAAAAGTTGGGGTTTTTTCACCCCATGATAAACTATGACAATCGGTATCCTGAAACCAGTGATCCACCAAAGGAAGGCAAACATGGGGTGCATGTTTGTTCTAGTTGAGGTTGTCTGGGAGTTTGCATACACTGAGGTTCAGCTGATGGAGCAGGCAAGAGTGGCTGTTCCAGGCCTGCCTCTGCTGGTCCCCTGTGAAACAGCTCTGTGTTAGTGGCACTTCTGGGAATGTGTTGGGTTTAGTGATCTTTTCCTGATGCTCAGGGTCATTTGTTTAAAATGGTACCTGTGTTTCTTGGTCCCTGCTAGGTGGAGGAGGAAAACGAGGGGAGGGGGAATCAGTTGGCACTGTAGGAGATTTTTTTTTTTTAAATATAACATTTGACATTAAGGTAAATAATTCAGGCTTCTCCAGATATTCCCCTTCAAAGCTGTGTTAGTGACTCTGTATTATATATGTCTGAAATTTAAGCAACGTGGCAGCTTTCTCTGTGCAAACAGTTCTTTTTTGGTTTGAGAGCTTGTTCTTGAACTGCTTCTGGGTCACCAGGGAAGTAGTAATAAATAAACAAAATCCCATCATCACCTTTGGGGTTTAGACTGGGGGGGTATCAAATTCTGTTCTGACTCTGGGTCCCCCTGAGCATGCAGATTTGGTTTGTTTCTGTCACCTACAAAGAGGACAAAAGAGAATAGTGCAGTCACTGGAACTCGGCATGTAACAATTAGTAGACTGGAACAAATAAAAAAGGAATTCAAAATAAACCTTTTAAAAAACCTGAAATTTCAGTGAATAGTAGACTTAACTATTTCCTGTCTTGGATTTTCTGGGGAGGGTTAGGGGGGTTGGTGTGAAGGGGGACTTATAATTGTTTCCAGTCTCTAGGAGGCATTTTTCTGAAGCATGCTGAATAGGCTTGCTGAAAAGACTTGCTCATTACTCATGATGAGTTCAAACCTGGAGTATTGCAAAAGCAAATTGTATGTAGCATTACAATGATTTTTTTGTACTGGGGGTCCAAGCTGAGTATTTTGGGGTCAATAGCGTACAGAGTAGGTGCCTTTCAGCTGTCTGGCTAACTTTACATTACATCAGTGCTGTTACTTCATTGCAGATTTTATTGCAGACAGCAGTGCTCATTACACTGCTTGCAATGTTTGGGGAGAATCAAGCAGATGAGCCTCCTCAGTTAAGACTCAATGTCAAATTTCATGTTAGGTGAAGTCTTGCCAGCAGTTTGTTTGCTGCTTAGGCTACAGTTCAGATGCAGATAACTCAAGGTGGATGCTGAAAGCAGCTCAGATGGACATGTACATCTGTAGCTGTTTCCAGAGCTGTTAATTATCCCAAATAGTCTCTGGAAATGGTGAGTAGTCAGTTATTGGGAGTCTAAACCTGTTGTTGAATAAAGGCTGAAATCTATTTGAGCAATTGTGTTCCCCTCTGTTAGCAGAGCGATTGCAAGTGCCTGGACTGGAAACTCGGCTTCCTGGACTGGAAAACTTGGGTTCTGCTGTCCCAAATTTGTATTTGCCAAAAAAATTTAAAAAAAAAAAATAATTGATCTAGGCCTGGTCTTTATGAGGTTTTGCAGTGGGTTTCCTGGGTGGTTGATGTTCTTAATGAGACCTTGACTATTAGATGCTGTTGTCATTTCTGTGTTGGTGTAGCACTCCATATTCTAGTGGTTAGGTGGTGGGAATGTACCTGGTGGGAGCTTGGGGGAGAGTATGTCGGTGACCAGAGATAGAGAAATGTGTGGCTGGTCTTAGTGTGTGTGGTCAAGTTGGTGACACTTTTTTGGTCTTCTTTTGTTTGTTTGTTTTCTTTTTAATGTGGGAACCATTGTCTGTTCTGCTTGGAAAAGGTCTGGAAGTTGGTGTGGTTTCTGTTGCAGTACGTATGAGAAGGAATAACTTGAGGGCATTTTTAATTTCTTTTTAAGAGAGTTTATGGGCAGGAGTCCATTCAGTTTGTTTTGGGTTGCAAGTTAAGCCAACAGAGGAAGAAAATGAGTCTGGGGAAACCCTTTACTTTTTTTAATGTGTATGTGATAACAGCTTTGGACCATACTGTCTTGTGGCCTCTGATCCAGCTCCACTGAAGGTAGTGAATTGAATATTACTCATTGTGCAGATGTTAAAGCTTTTGGCCAAGTATTGATTTTTGCAGAGCTAACAGGTATTTTTGACAATGCAAGCTAGAGACAGAAATAGTAACTGCAGCCTCATGCATTATCCAGTTTTTATTTAATAAACTAGAGATGGTGACCAGTTGGATAAAACTGTTTGTACAGTGAATAGCTCCTGCAAGGGTCCAGATGTGCTTAGGTCTCTGAGATTTTTTTGCTCTAAAAGGAAATTGTATGCGCGATAGAAAATTTTGCCTTTCTATGTCATCCTGGTAAAATTGAAACCCAGAAAAAAATGACATTTTTTGCACTTAACAGTACCTTTTGCCATTGATGGCAAGAGTTACTGTTGTCGAGAGGTCAGATGCCCCAATCTGTCTGAACTGGCACAAAACAGAAGGTGTTTATGTGACCGGTCCCTGAGTCTGGATATAAACATGGTAGATTTGATGTGGATTAAAATACTTGTTAACAAAGATGAGTAACTTCTCTGTGGGCCAACACAAAAGATGCATTATTAGTGAGGAAAATATAGCTCTTCTTTTTGCCAAATGACCCTGTAGAAACGTCCCTCAAACTTTAGCACGGATCAGCTGGGGACCTGTGATGATGTAGCCGATATATACGGTACTGTGGGCCTACTTCTGTGACTGGGTCGGTAGAAGTACATCTCTGTCCCAGTGAGAATTAATGATGCTATCAGAGCACAGTGTTTTAATTTGGGTGGAAATGGCTCTGGATATGACGGTGGTGGGAAATAGTTGCATAGAGCGTTCTCTTCACCCTAATCCACACCTGCAGACTTTGACTTTAGTGACCAGTCTAGAACTGGTTTCAGAGCTGTCCTCACAGTTGTGTTGTAGGCCGAGTGCAGTAAATGGAGAGTTGAATGTCACGAGGTTAGCCTGTGTCTGCTCATGCCACAGGCATGGGTGACTGGGTCAGGGGTTTGCTGCCCTGTGTGGAGCAGGGACTGCACACAGAGGGCTGCCCTCTTTTCCGTGGCTGCCCAACAGCCACGTGCCATGTACAAGTGCTTGCTCAGAGAACTGCAAAACAATGTAAAGCAAATGAGGTTTGGGTTTTTTCCCTAGAGCAGCACATTCTGAGGCAGTGAACTAAACCCAAATATTTATTTGGGGGATTTTAATAATTTCGGTGCCTGTAAAGGTGAAAACTCTGCATGGGTCCCTCAATAGGGAATGAGAAACACAAATTGTCTTGGACAATTGTACACGTAAAGATGCAGAGCAAAAACTTCAGATTGCTGTGCCTAAGATTAGATCTCAGCATTTCTCTTTAGGCATTTATTAGAGCTGGTGTTGTCTTGCAATTCAACAGCATTTAATTGTTGCTTTAATTGTTAATTAAGACTGCTCAAAAACTCCTGGAGGAAAAGACAAATTGAGTTCTGGATGCTTTGTAGAGGACAGACTTGCAATAAATGTAAAATATTGCCAGGTGTTTTATGAACTTAACTCTTCCCCTGCGATTGTCACAGATCCTTGTGTCTGTATGCTGGCCCACACTAGCGCTGTGGCACAGCAACTGGGTAGTGACACCTCTCTGCAAAATTCATAGCCATGCATTTGTGATGGGCATGTGTGTATTGGAAAAGATGAGCCTAAAAAGGGCCTGGAGTAAACTACCTGATTTGGATGTTCCTTCAGCTCCTTCTAGGCATCTGCCATCACACTCCCTGACAGCACACAGGCGCTGCACTCTGCCTGGATTTGGAGGGTGGCAAATGCTAGAGGAGAGGAAAATTCAGGGTGCACACTGTCACTGCCCTTCGTGTTCTTCAGCCATGCCTGAAGTCAGAGCTCTGCCAAGCCAAAGCAGAATCAGACCTTTGGCACAGCATTTGCTGTGTCCCACAGGGCCAAGCTCAGCTCTGCCAAGCGCTTTGGGTGATGTTCACTGATGCTGTGCACTACTGCACAGCAATGATGCTCTCCTGTGTGCCCAGGACCTGGCGAGGTTGTGAGGGACTGCCAGAGTTTGAGGGCTGTTTTCTCAGAGCTATTACAAGTTCTTGCAATGTGAACCTCTGATGTTTTCAAAAACTCAGGCAGAAAGGACTTGCTAAACAGACTGTACCTGTCATCTCCCAGTTCATTGATTGCTTGGACCAAAGGTGGTGCTAAATTGGAACTTTTTCTGTAATATTTATATTTTGTTGGACTTCTAAAGTGTTTGATAAAACAGATGCAGTGTCCTTCATACATGAGAAATTTAGTCCCAGCTTGGGACACAGCAAAACTCACTGGACCTTCAGGGTCCAGAATTGTTGCTTGTTAACATTTGAGCAGGCTTGCAGTGTTCTGGGGGGGAATGTGGGAAAAGGGTACTCTATCTTCAAATGCTTTCAGACTGTAAGAATTGACTTGTGATTTTTTGTTGTTGTTGTTTGTTGGTATTTTGTTTACATTGCCTCTTATGCCCTAAGGAAAATAAATTTTTGACCTTTTTAATTGTGATGCCGTTGGGTTTTCTTGTTTGGTTGGTTGGTTTTTTCAATTTTTTCAGTACTGCTTTAATTCCACTTGTGTTTGTCAAACCACTGAATTTAGCTTTCCCAGAATAACTTACAACTTATGTGTACATGCAATTGCAAATTTCAGTTTAGGCTTAAGTGGATAAAGGAGCTTCTCTCATCCCCGGGCCCTGTGTTGTTATTGTATGCTGTATTATTGTATCTTTTCTAATCCACAAAGTTTTATGGACGGCACACCTCTGCCCTCAAACATGAAGACCTTTTGTCTGTGCTGGGCAAGGTCTTAAAGCTTAAAATACTCTGTCAGGATGTTTTTTGGAGAGGAAGGTGGCATCCAATCAAAATAAGAAGAAAAGCATACTTTTACATGAGTGGCCCTTTCATTCTGTGGTAAAAGGGTTGCTCTGCAGGTTGGGATGAGCCCTTAACACTCCTGCACACAGACTGCAGAGAAAGTGGTGCTTGAACACAGGATATGAAGGTCTGATTCTGCAAGATTGCTGGGCCCTGCTGACTCCTCTTACCTGGCTTCAAAGGTTGGAGGCACCAAATAGCTCAACAAATAGTTCTTTGCTGTGTGAAGCAGCAGAGCAGACAGGTAAAACTTTGCGAACAGTTTCTCCTCATGAATCTCCATTCCTTATGTGGGACATCTCTTGGGGGATGCAGAAGGCAGTGGATTAGGGGATGTAATGAGGAAGTGGGTTATAATAGCGGTTGTAATAGTGGAGAGGAAACAAGGTTGGTTTTTAGCCCTTCAGGTGCCACCTTGGCTATAGGAACCCTCTATGAAATGTTGTCCACTTCCTCATTGTCTGTTAGTGGTTTGCAAATCTGTAGGTAAAAGGCATCATGCCTGGTGTCTGGCTGCCGCCTTGGAAAGCACAACTGCAACTTTTTGTTCCTGCAGCAGAGGATGACCTTGAATGAATGCATCCCTCATTTTGAGCATGGGGCTTATGCCTTTGCCAGGTGCTATAGCACTTCACAAACATCCTGTAGAGAAATGAGTCTCACCCAGGCCCTCAGATGAGCCAGCTCTCATTGGAGGCACAGTGTTTGCTGACAGCACTCATGAGATGTTTCTCTATGCTGGCACAGAGGTGGGTGGGAGCATGAGGAATCCTGTTTGGGCACCACAGCTCTCTGAAGGATGTTGGGAATTCGAGTTGAGGCAGCACACAGTCCTGGGCATTTTAGGGTACAAACATAGCGATTAATATGTCTGGGAACTGTGACCCCTCTCCCCATGTGTAGAATGAGATGTCTCTTGAAAGGGTTTGGGGTTTTTTTCGGACTGGTGCAATCACCATATACTGAAGTATCCCCTAGTAACCCACTGGTAATTGCTCCCTTCATTCCCCATTTCACTGCGGGAGCCGCTACCAGAGCTGTGCTGCACTCAAGACTAAATTTTTCTGGTCCTACTTTATGTGTATTTGTTAAAAGGAGCAGGAGGCGGGGGGGTGGGGGGGGGCTGCGTGCCGTGCCGGCTACGGAGCACCAGGTGGCGATGCTGGTCCAGCTCTGCCGCTCCCGCACCACTTTCGGAGCATCCTCCCTCCCTGCCTCCTTCTTCCGACTGCTCCTCGCCCCGCCCCAGCGCGGCCCGTGGGCCGGGCCCCCCGGGCTGGGAAAGCCTGAGCATGGCCCTGCCTGGAGCAGCGGGGTTGGGATGCATTGCCGCTGGGGGGGTCTGGCGGGTCTTGGGAGAGATGGTGATCTGGTCTGGATTTGGTGAGCTGATGGTGATAGCCTGGGAAGGGAGGCCAGGGCAGGGTGACTCCAGTGATGCTGGGCAGGTGAGGATGCAAAACTCACGGGGGCTGTTGCACATGGCAGCTGCGGGCGGGAATGAACAGATGAGGGCTGTCACGGGAGGAACAGGGCTACCTGCTCCGGTCCCTCTTGCTGATGCCAGGGGAGGATCTGAGGTTGGCACAGAGCGTTAGCACTTCACTGGCCCTAATACGTGACAGTGCTTGGGCTCAGCACATCTGGCAGGGGCTGTCGGGAAGGTCAGTGTCTCCAGTTTCTAGGGGTAGTCTGTGCTGTACAGCTCTATCCCGTGCTCCTGAGGGGAGCTCGGCTGTCGCTAGAGAGGACTTTCCAGACCCACTAGAGGTCCTCCTGTCCCTGGGAAAGCAGGAGCTGGGCACAGCTCTTAGAGAACAGCATAGTGGTGTGCAGATTTGCCTTGTCCCAACAGCTAAGAGCTCCTCAGGGTGGTGGTGGAAAAAGCTGGGTTGCAGAAGTCATTTTGTTTTACCCAGCCTGGAAAGTTTTAGGCCACTGGGGAGCCGTTAAGAGTGGAACAGCTTCAGCTGGAGAGGCTGAGGACACCTCTCCTGGGATGTCCCTGTCCCTCGGCAGATGGAGCACCCACACTGGGGAAGAAGACACCAACTCAGTTATGTCCTGTGACAAGAGAGAGTGATGCAGCCAATCTTTCATCTGCTGAATAGTTAAAGAACGAAGAGGAAAACTCCCATGGCTGTGTTGTGGCTGTGCTCCTGAGGAGCTCCCTTCAGGAGAGGAGCTATTGGGTTTTGGGGGAACAGGCATCACTCTGGAGAATACAAATGCCTTTTGGGACCCTGTGTACCTTGCTACATGCTGAGGAAGCATCTGCATCTTCCCGCAGCATCTCCCTTGGCCAGACCATAGCTTGTCAGTAGGCCTTCTCAACAAGTTGCTCGGTTCTGACAGGAGGACCCCAGCCCTAGTGTTGGACTGTCATATCTCCGCATAGGGTAGGGACATTGGGCTATTTTGCTACTGCTCTGCCTTATCTTCAGCCACCTTACCTGGAACCTAGCAGGCTAAGCAGCATAGTCCTGGGTGTCCTCATAGCACACTTTCTTATGCTGGTGGAGAGCTGCTTTTGCAGTTACAGGCACTCAGGAAAGACTGTGCAAACTAGGCAATGAGAGTAAAGAAACTGGCATCTCTCTAGGGAGGATGTGAGGAGGCTCAGGAGTGTGGGGCTTAAGCTTGCAGCAATGTCATTTGTCCCTGCTTTTACTTGTGTGGCTTCCTTTATTTCTTATGTGTGTATGGGGTACATCAAGGGACTGCTATTCATTATCACAGAATCATAGAATGTTAGGGGTTGGAAGGGGCCTCTGGAGATCGAGTCCAACTCCCCTGCCAAGCAGGACCATAGAATCTAGGGCAGGTTACACAGGAACACATCCAGACGGGTCTTGAAAGTCTCCAGAGAAGGAGCTTCCACAACGTCCCTGGGGAGCCCATTCCAGTGCTCTGGAACCCTCACAGTAAAGAAGTTCCTCCTCATGTTGAGGTGGAACTTCCTGTGCTCTAGCTTGTATCCATTGCCCCTTGTCCTATTGCAGGGCACAAGTGAAAAGAGGTTGCCCCTTTCTTCATGACACCCAGCCCTCATATATTTATACATGTTAATTAGATCCACTCTCAGTCTTCTTTCCTCCAGACTAAAAAGCCCCAGGTCTCTCAACCTTTCCTCATAAGGCAGTGTTCCAGACCACTAATCATCCTCGTAGCCCTCCGTTGGACTCTCTCAAGTAGATCTCTGCCTTCTTATCAAGCTCTTAACAGATCTTCCTCCTCAAGCACTGAAGGAAAGCCCAAGCTCTCTCCACCCAGCTTCCTACCAAGGAAGTGGCTCTCATGGCACCATTGCTCTTACCTCAGCCTCTCGCCACTGTGCTGCCCATCGTGTTTTGCCACTCTTGAAGTGGTAAGTACTCAGCTGCCCATGCTGCTGCAGGATGCCTAAATCAACTTTATTCACAATCACAGTTATCCAATTTTTCACAATGAGTTATTCTTCTCTTTAAACAGAACACAAAACATCTTAAAGTAAAGCAATGAAATGCAAATGACACAAGAACACAGAGGTACGTGGGAACCTACACCAGTCAAACAAAACAAATGGTTAGGATTGTTGTTACTGTTACTGCTTTTGCTGTTTTGGTTGTTGTGGGGTCTTTTTTTTTATTTTCTTCCTGGAGAGAGCCTTGCTCTCCACCTCCCTGCTCATAACAGGAGGCCAGCTGATGCCAGGAATAGGACTTAACCCAAATTTTTGAGCTCGGATGCTAGGGGAGCTTTCAGCTTCTGCTACCTCCTAGAGTTTGGTCCACTGTAAAACAAACACAGTTATATATTAAAACACTCTGAATTCAAAAGGTGAGAAGGGAATTCACACCACTGCACTGGTACTCATGGATGGAGTTTCTTGAAAAATAAAATATACCCCTTGGCTTGCCCTGCACAGAGGGGAACTGGTCCCACTAGTGGCCTGAAGGCTTGACAGGCTGCTTATTGCACATTTCCCCACATCCACTATTTCATCAACACCTTTCCTACCCCTTGGGTTTTGTTTCCAAAAATCTTTGCACAGGCGGTTGTGTAACTACTGAAACAGGCTCCCTGTGTCTGCTGGTCACAGCTCTGTCCTTCAGAAAGCTAGAGGCTGGCTGCATGCCTGCAGATCGGTTATGCTCCTGCCATGGCTGCTGTGATTTCCCCCAGACTTGTGCCAAACTGGCCTCCTCTGACCCCTCAGTGAGGATGTCTGGGCACAGGAGCCATGATGCTCTGGGACTTTCAACAGCTGGCCTGGAGGGCAGGGCTGGGTTAGGGGTGTAAATGAGAGGTATGCAAAGAAATAATGTAAATCCCTGTAACCAGAATATCAGTGTTCAAGTTAGTACTGCCCACTGGGGCAGGCTGGGGGTAGCTGCAGACCCCCGTGGTAGGCTGCAGTGGTGGTGACGCCTTTAGAGAAAGGCTCTACAATATGCTCTCCCCTTAGTAGCCTCTTTTTTAATTTCCTTGAGAGGACATGTTTTCTAGGTGCTCTTGGGAGCAGCCTCTGTGAGTGCTCCTTCACCCACCTGCTGCTGGGGGACACCATACCCCCTGCAGCCAGTGGCTATGTGTTTTAAATGCTCTTATCCCTATGCCATGCTGTTCCCCTGTGTCCTATCATCAGCCCTATGCTGAGGTGCAGGAAAAGGCTTGGCAGGAGGGGTGCAACTCCATGGCCTTCCCCAGCCTGGGCTAGTGGACAACACAGTGAGGTGAACACAGCTGCTGATGTGCCCCAGCACTGATCACCCCTCAGGTCCCAGACACTGTCTCTACCTCTTGCATGGCCTTGGACAGCAGCAGGATGGGGCTGGGGGGTAACAGAGAGCCACCCTGCCCAAGCCTAAGGGCTGGCAGCCCTAGGCCTGACCAGCAGCCATGGCAGAGCAGCAGTTGTCACAGCAACCCTGGGGCCACCATTGCAGATACCTGCCATGGCAATAGCAAGGTTCTCAACTAGGGCAGGAAGGAAGGGGAAAAATTTATTTACTTAAATAAACCAAAACAAACCCCTCAAACTTGTGGGGTTTTTTTCTTTCCTTTTTTTCTAACATGTAAGGACAGCCATGTCCTGCCAGCGGGCTGGCTGTGAAGGGCTGAGTTCCACCTCGCTGGTTTTGTCTTAAAGCACAGTGATAAAGTTACCAGTAAATGAAACCCACAGACATGTGGGTTTATACATTCTTCCCCAGTGGGGTTGGGGTTTTTGTTTCTTTTTTTTTTGTTTTCTTTTCTCCCTCACAAGTGCTCTCTGGATTGTAGGCGAAGGGAAGATGACAGAGACAAATCTCCCTTGCCCAAAGGCCCATGAGGGCAGAAATGCTGCTGAATCACTTGTGCTGTGTGGAGACCACAAGCAAATTGGGGGGGGGGGGGGGGGGG
>VZZY01005017.1:0-80293 GCA_013400335.1 Eurystomus gularis
CCATAACGATTCTATGATTCTACATCTTCACATTAAGCCTGGTTTGCTTCAGACGCATTATCAAGGTGTAGGGCTCGGCCGGCCACTAGACCTATAACAGATGCCCTCTGTTAATCCCTCTCCCTTCCTAACAGGGAAGAGAAAGGGAATAAAGGAGAGAAACTTGTCACAGTATCATAGAATTACAAAATAGTGGGGGCTGGAAGGGACCTCCAGAGATCATCTAGTCGAACCCCATTGCCAAAGCAGGTTCACCTAAGCAGGTCAGACAAGAACATGTCCAGATGGGTCTTGAAAGTCTCCAGGGAAGGAGATTCCACAACCTCTCTGGGCAGACTGTTCCAGTGCTCTGTCACACTCACAGTAAAGATATTTCTCCTCATGTTGAGGTGGAACCTCCTGTGTTCCCATTTGTGCTTTTTTCCCTTTGTCCTATCACCAGGCACCACTGAAAAGAGACTTATTGCACCATCTTCCTGACACTCACCCTTCAGGTATTTATAAACATTGGTCAGATCCCCTCTCAGCCTTCTCTTCTCAAGGCTAAACAGCCCTAGGGATCTCAGCCTTTCCCTATCAGAGAGATGTTCCAGTCCCTTAATCATCCTTGTAGCCCTCCATTGGACTCTCTCCAGTAGTTCCCTGTTGCCCTTGAACTGGAGAAGCCAAAACTGGACACAATATTCCAGATGTGGCCTTACCAGGGCAGACTAGAGGAGGAGAAGAACCTCCCTTGGCCTGCTGGTCACACTCGTCTTAATGTGGCCCAGGATACCATTGGCCTTCTTTGCCACAAGGGCACATTGATGTCTCATGGTGAACTTGTTGTCCACCAGGACTCCCAGGTCATTCTCTGCAGAGGTCTTTTTAGCAGTCAACTCCTAACCTGTACAGGTGAATTGGGTTATTCCTCCCCAGGTTCTATGGATTAGAAGAGAAAATTAAAACAGTTGTAATGAAAATAATAATAAAATGGGTATATACAAATATATACAAAACCAATACCAAACCCAACCCCTCTGATGGCAATTACCTCACCATTACCACTGAGGCTGTGGAGCAGGCACTGGGGAAGTCCCAGGCTCCAATCTTTAAGTTGTTTGGGGTTTATACAGACAAACCTTATGTGTCTAAAGAATACTCAGTAAATACACAAATTGAAATGGGTTCACTTTTCTTAGACTAAGTCAAAATGTAGATGGGAGCCTCTGTTGTCTTTGAAGATGAGGCTGCAGAAACAGGAGTGCCTTCTGGCAATTAATGGTAGTGTTTCTTAGAAAAATACTCAGAGTATTTCTGTATTCCTAAAAACCCAAATTCAAGCTTTCTGCAGCTTCTAGGAAAACAGTGATATTTAGGATTAAGGCCTTTAAAATAAGAAGCATAGGCTTTAGAATACAGAAGAGTTCAGTTTAGGTAGGAGAGCCTGTCATTCCTGAAAAGCATCATCTGGTGTACCTTGACTACATCTTTTTTCTAGCTTCTTCCAAAGTTATGTGAAGGAATAGTACTGAGGGACTCCTAGTATCTGGTGCTGGATACTTTTGAGACTATCCAGCACTGCTTAGGGCATGAATAATGTTCTTCTAGTCTGTGTGTCCTGGGCCTGTGCTATGCAAATCCCGTGCGTTGTTAATTCCCACCGGTTTCCTCATTGTGCACCCTGCTCAGTGAAGGGTCTACTTAGCAAAAGAATGCCATGACAGACATTTTTATTTCTATATGAGATAATCCAATCTTTCTCCTAGATAATTCTAAGATTAAGTAAGTAGTTGTTGAACTCTCTGATGATTTTCACCTTGCAGATTCATAACATATTTTCTAGTTATTCCCTCAGACGTTCTCCTTACTAAGAATGTAATTGGATTTACTCATCTCCTGTATATTGATATTTCTACCCAATGCCTAGGAGAGGAATTGCTAACTTTGTAGAATATGTTCTGCTCATAATAATAGGTTTTATTCATAATAAAACTCATATTTCTTTAAATATTACAGGTTTTTTTGATCATTGTTTGTCTGATGTTTGTTACTTATAGGAAATATATTATTACTAAAGGAGGTATGTTGTCAGCTAAAACCTAAACATTTTGGCCTACTGATTAAGTTTTGTTATTTCTGTGTTGTATCCATATACAGCTTCTCTAACAATAAGGTCAATGGCAATGCCAAACAGGAGGAGTGAGAGACTGCATCCTGATTAGCTCCTAATTTAGCATTCTGGGATCGTTGTGTTCCAATAGAACAGGGTGAATAATTCATTGTGAACAATTGACCACTATTTGCCTGTTTTTCTAAATGGTCCGTGAGCTGATCGTCTTTTAACAAAACCATTTCTTTGATCACATTACCTCCACACACCTTCTCAATTTTTCCTGTCTCTAAATTAGAGATCCCCAGCTTTACTGTTGCTATTCCCCTTCAGAAATAATTGTATTTACTCCATTTCCTTTCCATATGCATGTGCCACATACCCTTTCCCTTTCTAACTCACACACAACAGTCACCAAATGAAAATAGCTCTTGAAAGAAGAAGACTGAATGGCATATCATGGTATGTCAAATGCAGTGCCAGGTGCAACAAGGCCAAGTGTCCAAGTTGCTTTTCGCAACACAGATGTTCCTGACCCCAGAAGATTTTTAAAAGATCCAGAAGTACCAACCTGTCATGGTTATGTTCACTATCTCGACTTCCTGTGAGATTATTCTCTCAATTTTGAGTCGTGTGCCTAATTTTCCATCTGTACCACCATAAATGAACACAGGATACAAAGATGTGCTTTGTTTCAGAGGTCAAAAGGACACTTTACTACCCAAATATTGGCACTTGCTGTGCTTCCCAGTTGGCTACAGCCATCTATTCTCTATTGGGAAAGCTCTACTCCAGATATCTAAAAGTTTGACACTGGGCACACAGAAAAAAAATTGTCATTCTATTCCCTGGTCAAATAATGACTAAAAATTTTAGAATTATCTGTAAAAAAGCTAAAGATTTGAGGAAATTCTGTCATTACTAGGAGTACCTTTTTTCTAGATCAATTATAGAAATGTAGTGCAAGGTCCTGCACTTGGGTCAGGGCAATCTCAAGCACAAATAGAGGCTGAAGGATGAAGGGATTGAGAGCAGCCCTGCAGAGAAGGACTTGGGGGTGCTGGTAGATGAAAAGCGGGACATGAGCCAGCAATGTGCACTTGCAACCCAGAAGCCAATTGCATCCTGGGCTGCATCAAGTGTGGCCAGCAGGTCAAGGGTGGGGATTTTACCCCTCTGCTTTGCTCTGGTGAGACCCCACCTGGAATACTGCATCCACCTCTGGAGCCCCCAGCATAAGAAAGACACAGACCAATTTGAGTGGGTCCAGAGGAGGGCCACAAAGATGATAAGGGGGCTGGAACACCTCTCCTATGAAGACAAGCTGAGAGCTGGGGTTGTTCAGCCTGGAAGAGAGAAGGCTCAGGGAGACATTATTGCAGCCTTCCAGTACTTAAAGGGAGCTATAAGAAAGATGGAGAGGAACTATTTATCAAGAGTTGTAGTGATAGGATGAGAGGTGACAATTTTAAACTAAAAGAGGGTAGATTTACATTAGATATTAGGAAGATCTTTTTTTACAATGAGGGTGGTGCAATACTGGAACAGGTTTCCCAGAGAAGTTGTGGATTCCCTGCCCTGGAACTGCACAAGGTCAGGCTGGATGGAGCTTTGAGCAACCTGATCAAGGTGTCCCTACCCGTGGCAGTGGGGTTGGAACTTGATGATCTTTGAGGTCTTTCCAACCCAAACCATTCTGTGATCCTATACATTCTATATATATAAGCTAAGATATAAGCTGCAATATAAATTTTACTCTTTAATATTAATTCCTGTCAATGTGAAACCATTTCTAACTTCCAAAATTGCCTTATATTGAAGAAATTTCCATGGATCTTTATCATATATTGATTTCTCCCAGGAACAGAGAAAATGTATTAGCAGAAAAACAATAGTTTGAGAGCATAAGAACTTAGAATTAAAGATCCTGGGGATGAGAAATGAGGTTTTCTCCAGTAGAGAGAACTTTTCCCACTCAGTCCTATGCTGCTTCTCTGTCCTAAGCCAAATTCAGTGTTATGTTGTTCTTTCTTGATCTAGGAGACCTACATGTCATTCACTCTTGACATCATTAGAGCTGTTTCTAGTGTTTGAGTGGATAGCTAAAGAACCACACAACCTGTTTTCCTTGAATGTTGTATCTCTATAAATTCATCCCTTGGCAGTCAGCCCAGTTAATGAACAATTCAGATTAGGAGTAAGTGGTCTTTCCTTGTGTGACCATGGAGTAGAATCCCTAACATGGAGAAAAACTAAACAACACATTCATATTTCTCTACATCATTCAAATATTTTGAGTGAGGCTACATCATTTGAGGACACTGGGAAAAAAAAAAAGTTTGTGTAAACAGTGAGCTAACAAAGAGCTGGTTTTGAACCTAGGCAACAGGGGTTCACAGGTGTTGTGGCAAGTTTAGCATTACTTTGCCAGCAAATGTGGAGATGTAATAGTTCAGGATCTTGCCCCAAGCTTCCTCAATCACTTCCTCTGAAGAAACTTCCCATCTGGACACAAAAGGCACAATCAGGGATTGAATGAATTCAGTTTATGAGGAAGGAGACCACATTAAGTTTGGGCCTTGTTCAGCAGCTCTTTCTGGCAGCCATTAATTGCGTATATGTGGTATTAGCAGGACCGTGGATTCACACAGGTGTTTTGTCATGCTTATGTACATTTAATGTGACTGAACGTTTGGCACATTTGCTTGACTGCAAGCTTTTGCTTTGAACTTGTAGATCAATTAAGAAAACATTTCTGAAAATTGGACCTAGAATCCAAGGACTTTTGTGTAAATGTCTCCTATCTCGTTCAAAACTGGCAAAGCTCACAAACACTGCCTGCTCCACCTGAAGACCAACTCCAATTTTGCATCAACTGTGAACTGAAGCAAAACCCTATCCTGGAGCACCTGCCTGCATCACAGGCATTCAAACCTGGTAACTTCAGCCCTTTCTAAATAAGTCTTCCAGTAAAGTCATTTTGCTGTCTTTTCAGAGTTTGTAACAAGTGCTTCACGCTATTCTAGTACAAACAACCTCAGCCTAGGAATGAAGCGCGCTAGCTTTTTATTTTCAGAGGTGCAGTAGGTCTATTCCACTGTCAACAGCAGCTGTTGTTTCAGAATGACAGATGCACAAAGTACTACAGTCATCTAGCATCCCTGTGGCTTTCTTGGGCTGTCTAGTCCTTGAAGTGTGTCATAAAGATGAGTAAGTCATACTATCTCCTTAATGATGGAGCTAGCAGAAGAGGGTTAAGTGATTTGACCAGGCTGTCTGGAGAACTGGAGACAGGGACTGCTTTGGTGAATTTGCTGCTCTGTGCTGGTACCTGTGACTGTGCTTTCTAGCTTCGCATACAGCACGTTGGTTCAGATTTCCTGATACACAGTCAGAAGCAGCATTCAGGTATGAACAGGGAAACAGCTATGATTTCTGTTCTGTGACAACCTTCCTTTTTATGCCACAATTTTCCATACAATAGCCTGATATTTGAAATTCAATTCAGTGTTTCTGCATATGTGGAAAACAAGCAAATGGACTTATTTTCTCTTCTCCCACTGCTAAATACCTAGTTTCCTCAACCATATATGAGGCCATTTCTGAGGTAATACATATAATTCAGTGACAAATCCACTTCAGCCTTCATAATGCCCTTCGTTTTTACTTCAAAACATTCACTGACTCTCGTGGATTTGTACTATTTAACACCCAGATAAAGGTAAGCTGTCTTTTTTAATAACGATGGATTACATTTTCTCGTTACATGCTCTTGATTCAATTGGATTTTTCACTGTGAGCACATCTATTCCGGAGAAAACAGTAATGCCAGTGTGAGAATAATTGTAGTTATTAGAAAGGTAAACAAGATGAAACAAAAACTAACATAAACGGAAATTAAATTACTGCTTTAAAGGACCACTTTTTCCTTCCTTTTACAGAAGTATCTCTACATTTTTCTTTTCTTTGTAAGTATATTATTAGAAACAATGGAGACAGACTATTTGGTGAGACCTTTTCTACTAGACTGGGGCACTGCCAAAACTCTCCTGCCAAGGTGACTGCAAGTGCAGAGGAGAGATTCCATGCCCTTCAGAACAGGGCTCTTCCTTTGCTAGTACCCCAAGGAGGATGAAGTCATGGTGAAGTAAAATCCAAAACTCCTCTCTGAAGATGTAAAGCCAACTCTCTTTAAGGGAATGCTGCAGTGGTTGTGTTTCTACACACAGGAAAACAGCAAAAGCTCCAGTGACTTTCTGGCCTTCACAGAAGTTCAGTGCGTTAAATTGATATTTGATGTGTGTTCTGCTGTCCACCTAGCTGCATCCATCTTTGAACACCCTGTAGTGCTGGGGACTAATGCATCAAAGAATTAAATATGCACTAACTCTTAAATATGTGAGTACACCCCTCCCGTTTAAGAAAGCTTTAGACCTTATAGCTAAGTACTGCTGAAGTAAACAGGAGTTAAATGTGCACCAAATTAGTGAGTTGCTTAAATGCTGTGGCTGAGCTGGGGCCTTAGGCAGTCATTGTTTCAAAAGAGGTCAGCCCATTAAAATGTGTACTTTAAATGGCTTCTCCACTGAAATTCATCCAAGAAGATTTACACAGTCAAATATATTTGGAGATGTTCCTTTGGGCAGAATACCATGCAGCCTGCACACCTGTCCTGCTGGACAGATGATCTCCAGGGGGCAAGAGCTAGTAAAGATCTGGGTATTTGTTTAGCCACCCTGTCTCAGCCATATGGAATTATATAACCTTGTTATTGTAGGATTACTTTGCTAAAATAATATGAATATCACGTTTTTTCCTCTAAAACATATTACAATATAATGTTGCCCTGAGAGAGAAAAGGGGAAGATGTGCAGCTCCTCCTGTTTCATTTCCTGCTTTCACGGATTGTTGTGTTACTAAAATATTTTTATTATAGAAGAACTTGAAGCAATATACAATGTTTGTCAGAGGATTATTTATAGTCCCTTTAAGCTGAATTTCTGTAATGAAATCCATTTACAGACATTCCACAGTGCCCTATGGTTACTTGCTTATGCAAATGAAATGTGACCCTTGAAATAAGCCTCTTGCCCTTGCTGTCACCCTCCTTGGCTTCAAAGGTCTACAGACAATCACTTCTTAAGTGAATGGAGGTTTTTTATTCAGTTTTGAGTGGGGAAAGAAGAAAATGAAAAAAAAGAAAAACCTTTCCATCGCATGGTATTCTTGCAGAGATTGATAGTGACTGGTTGGTTGTACATTTATGTGAGATAATGCTTATTTATTTTAGATGTTAACATAGGAATTCTTTGCTCATAAACATGTTTCTTAGATTATACTCTTTTTAAAGTGAGATTTTGCATAAAAATTTCAGAAATGTTCAAGTGATTAAAGTGCCTGGATTTAAGTCCATTTCTGCTTCAGTTGTGCTTTGGATTCCTAACTCAGGTATCTGGTTTCAAAGGTCTTACTTCTGGGCTCACAAACATGCAGTTACAGCCTGGCATACCTGTGGAGCTTGTTCTACAGTGGCCCATGAAAAAAAATGGTGTAAAATTCTGCCCTGAAAAAATGGTCTTATTTTATGGCTATGCTTGTGGTATCTACACGGATAGAAATGAATGAGTAAATGAATAGATAAGATACAGAAAAGATATGAAGATCCAACTATTTCAGAGAGGAAGAGAGGATTTTTAACAGAATGAATTACTCTACATTTTCAATTTTTATACTATGTTTTCAGAAGAATCACAAAAATGGACTATGCCACAGTAGTAAGGGCTACATGTCTCTACTTCATATGCAACATTAAAAGCATTTTAGAAGCATTAGGATTTTGGCTTTTTTGGTCAGCTGTTTACAGAGACAGAGCTAAGGTACAACAATTTCTGTCCCATTTAGGAGTCTCTACTGTGTGAAATGTGAGATTATGGCTGAGTGCTGTCAGTACAAACAAATTTACAGATGATTGCAGGTCCCAAGTCACCTTTTTTCTTGTGTTTCAGATGTTTCTGCAGTCACTGACATCATGTTAAAATTTAGCATGCAACGTCTTGAGTGGGGATTGGAACTACATGATCTTTAAGGTCTCTTCCAACCCAAACCATTCTATTATCCTATGATCATGGCACTGACAATACTAGTTTTATGCTACTTTTGGAAACTATTTCTACTAGTTCATCATCTCTTAAATTAAGCAAAATGGTCTTAAAAATAATGAAACATTCTGGCTGCAGAGATTTCTGTATGGATAGAAAGATGAAGGTATGTAACTTTCTGTATCTTGAGGTGATTAGTTATGTTTTTTTCAAAGAAAAAAATTTCAACAAAAGCCAGTGGCAAAACCACATCTGGAAATTAAAGAAAATGACTTCAAATGAACCAGACCGTCCATAATGATGGTATCTCAGCTATAGTAGCTGTCAGCGGCACAGCAGACTTCCTTACCATCTAGTTACTTTTTTCTTTTACAGTTTCATTGTAAGTAGAAGTTGACTACCTGGAGTTATAATCCACTAATGGCAACTGTAGATATCTCATTTACTTCAACATTATCAGAATACCAGTGCATGAGAGTATAGACGGCTTTTGCTGGATCTTATTATTTATAGCTCATTCCAGCTGGTTTTTATTACAAAATATTTGTATCTTAAGGCCATGTTGAAAATAAGTAGAGCTATGACCCCACTTTATCCTGGGGCCTTTTGCAGTAAGTGGTACTCTCAAAAGATGAGGCAACTGCTGAGTTTATCTGAATAGAGAACTGCAGTCCTGCATATATTTTATGACCTGTGCAAGAACATGTGGGAGAGGTTCTGTGACTCCATAGACTCATCTCATCTCTTCCTGGGCTCCTTCAAGTCAGCACAAGAAATTCAATGCCATTCCCCCTGGGAGGGCAAACTCTATGGAACATCAAAAATGGTGGGTGACTACCTAAACAGAATGGGTTTTCTCCTCAGGAAAACTTCTTCAGTGCCTTAACTGTCCTTTTGAAAAGAGCCTTATTAACATATAGGAAGGATGCTTGGTAGCATGGGCTGCCTGCAATTTCTTATAGCTTATAAAACCTATTTTCACATGTTTTTAACTTTTCAAAACGTTAGCTTTTTAAGTGGAAGTGTCTGCCACAATCTGATTTTTTTTTTTCTTTTTTCTTTTTAGTCAAAATTATTAACCTGTTCCTGATTATGAGGACTCAAAAAGAAACTAAAATCAGGCTATTTGTTTTAAGCACAAGAACATCTTCTGTATTGCTGGCACGGAACATGACATTTAGCAGGAGAATTATTTTTGTGTTAGAGATGCGCTTTTTTTCCCCCAGGAAAACCTCTGCATTCTTGATCAAGGTTTTGAAAAGTGTTTCATTGATATTGACCAACTGAGCATAATCTGTCCCCTCAGCCCCTTTCTATGTCTGGACAGTACAGGTGCCAGTATGACAGGGCGCTTGAGAAGGCGTGGGTCTGGGGCTCCAAGGAAAGCACACATGGGAGAGCTAAGCAGTACTGTCTGTTATCCCTGTGGTCTCATCAGCTCTCACTTCTGCAGCACTGTGGTCACATACCTATCTGAATCAGAGGGACAAACATTAGACTGGTTTTCTGCTGAGGCTGAGGAGAAAAGAAACCTTAGGACAAGAGATTTTAAACAGACTCTGATGAAACCAAGGACTTACTGGAAGGGGGTAACAAGCTAGGGAGAAACTGGAACAGGAGAGTTTGAGAAGGGGCCTGGGAGCTATTGGGAGACAGGGAGCCAGCAGCTGTGGAGGAGTAGGTGAGTGTGAAGACAGGAGAGAGAGCGATGAAAGAGGATGTGAATGATTGAGCTAAAAACAAAGACAGGGAACCACTGGAAGAAAGGAGAAGCAAAAGAAACAAGGGAGAAGGAGAAGGACAAGTGTGGTAAGGAGCTATGGAAGGAGAACTAAGGAAAGTGGTGCAGTGAACAGGCCAGACATGGGAACCAACAAAAGGAGAGCCGGGACGAGCTCAGCAAGGGCAGAAAGAGTGGATTTGAGAGCAAGCAAATGGGAGTTTGAAAAAGAGTGAGGCACTGAGTTTCTAGAGAAACTATGAGTGTAAATGGCAGGGATTAGTGTAAGAATCAGAGAATAAAGCTATTTAAGTGGTTTTGTCCAAGACTATTTAGCTGGAAGGTGTATGCTAGCTCTGTTTTTCCAGGTCATGGCAACTGGTTTCTGAGGGATTGAAGGAATAGTATGAAACCCAGGCTTTTGCTTGGCATTACGAGGAGCATCATGTGTCTGGAGCAGTCAATGCAAAATTTATTCATGATCTAAATGCAGACCAAATTCAGCTATTTGGGTAGACCTTCTTGAGGAAATGAGACAGTGACTAGCCAAAGGTGAAAGAAAGATAAAACCGGACTAAGGATTGAAGATAAGGAAAGAACAGAATGAGAGAGGCCGAAGCAGAAAGGACTAGAAGACTAAACATAGAAAAATTATATGTACAGAGGATGGTTTGTACCCAATAAAGAACATTTTCCATGAACCAGAATGGAATCCCAGATTCCAATATTTCAGCATTTTTCTGCTTTCTGCAAATGTCAGTGAAATGGGCCTCCCAACCCACTCTGCTGTTTGTTACCCTGGTCTAGAATTGTGTCTGGACAGAGATCTAAAGTTCCTTCTCTGACAAAACCATGGAAGCATTGACAGAAATGCAGTTAGAAGACTAGAGAGTAGGGAAAGTGGGACTTGGTTTTATTGGTCCATTGAAATATGAAATTACCTCAGAGAAGGAAGAAATGAGATCAGAGAATAAAGGTGGCTTTGAATGAATCTTTGGTTCTTTTGTTTTAGGATTTAAAATATGTGCGTTAACTGAAGCATAGACTGGCGAGAAGAGGAAGGAATGTTAACCTAATTATTATAGAGAAATGCTTCCTTGGACAAATTACCTTTCTTTTTGCATCTTCCATAGGATTCTCCTGAGGCAATGTAATAGGAAAACCATTTTATAAGCAAGTTTTTCTACTTCTTGAAATTGAACAGAGGAGCTTGAGGTCTAATTTGTAAAAATAGTGGGCATAGACAGTTCATCGGAAGTTGAAGCCAGGCATGACTATACAAGAGGGAAAACAATTGTAGGATGCTATGAAACCAAGAGTCAGTGCCTCTCAGTCTGGATAACTGAATAAGCATGTGAATGAATATTGTTACCCCTCCTTCACCTCCTTTTGCAATGACAGGTCAATATTTGTGACACAGCTGGATGCTGTATGGGTAGGACTAGGAGGAAATGAATCATTCAGAATACATAGCAGATCAAGAATAACGTTCAGTAAATAGTGCCTAGAGCGAGTCACTGAACAGTGACACTAAGACTAATACGACTTTGCTGTAAAGTGGGTATCATCTGTCCTATGGCCCCTGGAACACACAGGGTAAGTAAATACTGTATACCATATTGTATGGCTACAGGAGGGCTGAAGTAAAGTTCTGCAGATTTTCCACAGCTACGGAAGCTTTTGTGTCAAGACAGGGCCTCAACATCCTTGCCATATAAAATTTGTGTAAATACTTCCTGGTGAGTGAGTTGGCACAGTAGGCTTTTAAAGTCCTGCAGAGTGAGAATGCATGAAGACGTAGATCCTGATGAGCTCAATTATCTTCTCCCTGCGACATTTACAGGGGTTAGAGTTGCAGGTGCCTATGTCAATACAAGCGCAGTCTCCTACCGTTCATGGACAGACTTTACTGAAATAACTTGTTATTTTGGTATGATTCCAGTGCTAGGCAGCATTGTTTTCTTCTATTAAAAGTAAACACATCATCCATTAGGAAATGCTTCTTTCTCTTAGTTGCTTGTTGAAATAGGCTCTCTCTTTCACCTAATTTTTTTTCATCCAGGATTACTTGCTTGCAGTGAAGTGTATCAATGTGATCCCCTAGATTACGAGTACTTCCATTTTAGGAACAGTACAGATGAGAGGAGTGTTCATTCTCGTGGATGTTCATCAGTCTTAAGTGGAGAGTTGAGATGCAAGCTTTTAATTCACATAAATATCCTGGTGTTCCCACTTGAGTTAGCTAGCTGGCTAGATGCAATAAAAATTAAGAGTACAAATGCTGCACATACTTCAGCTGGCAGCCACCTGCTTTACCACAGAGAAACAGGCTAATCCTTTTGTCTGATGAAAGTCCTCCACCACTTTCCCACAGTTCCTTTTGTGCTCCACAGAAGCCGACAAGTTCTCCCACAGTCCTCTGAAAAAAAATAATATAGACCCTCACTATACCACTGAACAAAAGCTGGAGTCTACCCCACAAAAGCTATAGGTCCCCACCAGGGCTGCTCTGAGTCCCAGCAGAAGGCAGTATGTACATACAGCTTTATACAGCCAACTCCACACTGTTGAACCTGCTGCCCAACATCTAGAGCTAATTGCTAAAGCTAACCTTGCCATGAAGACTAAATCTGGATTTTTTCCTGCCCAGCTTCTTCAGGGATTGCCACTTCTAATCAAATAATGCCTATCAAGGATAAAAAATGGCTTAAACCAGCCCTTTGGGCATCTGTTTTTTGCACTCACCAAATGTTATAAAACCTGTCACTGAATGACATGCCAGACAGATCTGAAATTCCTTTTTTAATATGTGGGTTGGGAAGAAGAGAAAGCAAGCAAGAATAGAGTTTGCATTGACAGAGCTCTAAGAGGCTCTCCAAATTACTTTTTCTTATTTTCAGCACTCATTTGTTTTAAACATTAGCCAGAGATATGGAGTGTAAAACCAGCTGTGCTTATTTCTGTCCTGCAAAGTTTGGTTAGAGTTGAATTCTTTGTACTGAAACCTACTCATCTTTCAAACATATGTTACTCTTTTTTTTTTTCAAAGTCTATGGTCTCACCCTAGCAAAACACCCCTTGCGTGGATCCCTGAGGTCTGTCGCCTGGGTAAGGACTACTGCGTTTTTGTTACAGAGAATCCAGTGGAGCTATTTATGCATGCAAGGAGTATTTGCAAGTAATTTTCAGGATGTGGCTGCACTGTGAGAAGTATTGTATGCTCTATAAAAATAGTGGCCATGCCTTGTAATCTTAAAGTCCTGGTATGTTTGCACGGAAACTCCAATAACATCCTTACATTGTTTCTTATGACCTCACGGAGAAGCAGTATATTTTCAGGAGGTCTATTCCCAGAGCTTGCCAAGGTCTGACATTTTAATCATGAGAAGCAATTAATCTTATTTTCAATATTAACTTAAGGACTACTTAATCAAATCTCAAAACTTTAGCTAATGGTGCTTAATTACATGACTCGAATGAAAGGAAAAAGATCTATCTGATAAGATGTAACTAAACTGTGAAAATCATTGTAACCTTAGAATTATTCCATTATCATTGAACTAATTTGGAGGTTTAAGACTGACCTCTTGGGAAGGCAAGACTTTTCAGTGAAATACAGCTTAGATGCTTAGTATCTCACCCTTTAAATTTTTTTTATTCCGAGTTCTATTTTACCTTAGAGAATATCATATGAATTAACTACCACTATATGGAACTATGAAGTTATATTTCTGTGCTAGAGTTTCAAGGCAAACCAACTACATTTTCAAGATCTTTATCCCCTATTTTTCTGATGTTTTGGGTTCATACCCTTTAAAAATCAGGTACTTCCACTGCTCTTTATGTGATCCTTTCCAAGGATTTCCTCTCTGAAACCCTCCTGAGTGGAAATTATGGCTAGGACATAATCTATACATCATTGTACCAACATATCCCATAAGTACCTTTGATTAAGGAAGAAAATCACTTGGCTTCCACTTATAGCTTTACTAAAAACTAATGAAATTATATATGCAGTGGGGTTTGCATAATGACCTGTGCAGTGTGCTAACTACACTAGAATGGTGTTAAGGCAGTGAACGCTTCCACAAAGTAAACTGAGAACTAGTAAAAAAAAAAAAATTACAAACCTTTGACCTTATTTGTTTACTAGTAAGATTAAAATAAAAAGGTAAGATATTTTTACATCTACACCAGGAAACAAGGTATCACTTACTATGTTGGCTCCCAGCACAGAGAGATAGGTTTTGCCATATAGGCAGTCAAGGATATTACCAGATTTGGGGCAAGGCTCTTCCTGGCTGCAAATATCAAGGGTGCCTTGTTTATAAGAGAACTATATCATTTTATATTGTACATCATATCAGCATCTGATGTGCTTGCAGATCTTGAAAACTTCATTTCAGCAGTTACACATCCTAAGAAGTTCTATTCTTGGTCTGAGAAAGACCATACTGGTAGGAGGGGGTTTTGAGCAGATAATACTCCTTATTTATCATTTAGGGTGATTATACACTATATTTATTTTTTAAAAGATATTATTTGCCTGCTGGGCAATTTCAAACTTAGCACACAATTCCTGGGTAGCTCCACTACTGTAAAACATTTAAAGTACCGTTGGTTTTGCTGTATTATTTTCTGGATTATAATAATGCTATTTACTACTAGTATATTATATCAGTAAGAGAGAGACCAAAGGAGAGATGAGAAAATAATAGCAGGACAAAATGTGCTATAAAGCCCTGAGAAGCTAAACACTTCTCTAAATTGAAGACAGAGGGTTCTTCAAGTACTGAGCTACTTCTGTAATGCTCAGTTTTGTCTTGCTCAACCTTACTTGTCTGCAACATAAGAAGCCACACAAAAGAGGCAGTGCCAAAAACCTTTCCTCTGTGTTCCTCCTTGGAAACCCTACTGCCTCACCTTTGTTTTCCTTGGGGTTCCCTTCCCATGGTCACACCCTAGCATCTACTTGATTGCCAACCCTGGCATGTGAACAGCCCTTCACCATGGTCCCATAGTCACCAGATAATTATGACCATCCCCTGAATTTGTGTTCTCCCCTGTAATGGAGAAAGCGAATCCTCCTCCCACTCCATAGTACCTAGATGACTGAACCCTTGGCTCTTTCTGGCATTACAAAATCCCGTATCACTGGATGGAGCAAAGGCTACCGGGCACACATTTGGTTCTATGCTAATACTTAAGCAGATTTTAGTTCTGCACTGTATATCTGCATCCCTAGCCCAGGTCATTTTAAAAGAGAATAGTATTAATAACAAAACACATAGTAGAAAACGGGGTTTCCAGGATTTGGGTAGCTTTGTAATGGGTGAAATATCTGTGCTTTAGATGTTTTTATATTTCCCAATGACTATTAGCTGTTGTAACAATTGATTTAGAGAGAGTTCCTTAGGTAACACTATATAATATACTCATTTAAATGTAATCTTCAAATCACTGTATAGACATAGGTGCAAATATTTTTGTTAAGCACTAATTTTGTAGAGATTTTTTCCAAAGGACTGTTGACAGTTGCTTTCCAGTCACTTGTCCTCAGCTTGATATTTGACTATCAGTTTTATCACAATACAAGGTGAATAAGAAGCTAGCCAGGACTGTGTAGCTGGTAATCAAGGAGAGCTTATGCATCATAACATTTCTACAGCTTCCAGCTTCATAGATGTTTTGGAGAAAGCTGTAGACCTTAATCTAATATTTCAAAATAGAAAGTAGAGTCAAATTATGCAGATTGTTGCCCCACATCAGATATTGAGACTGTTTAGACTAGCAGAGGGAATAGTTGTATGACATTATATTCATTGTAATTGCTATCAGTTTTTAGCAAATATGGCTAATTAGTTATTAATCATTCCTTACTTTAAAAAAAATTAATCTATAATTAAGTACATATTTCATAGTACATCAGTACGCTGCAGATATTGTAAAAGTAGCTCTCTCAAACTGTACCAAAACAGAGTAAATATGTGTACTTTAGCAACTTTCAAGGGTTAAAGTATCATAGTACATTATATATACATTTATACCAAAGGCCAGAGGGGTAGTAGTCCCATTTCATAACAACTATGGCATTTTATGGGACTTCTGCCTCTTTATGGTTCTGTGACTTCCCTCATTCAGGGAGGCCAGAATGAAAAAAGGTCAAAATAGATGTCAGCCCAAGCAATTATGAAAGAGAGAACTTGGACATGACCCTGAGATTAGAAATGATGACCTGTCACAGTAACAGGGGAAAACCTGCCATGCTGCCTTTTTGTCAAACACAAACTATCATGGCAGTCTTAAAATGTATTGTCATTTATTTGCATTTTAATCTCTTTCATCTCTAATATTGGGCTTTCCTTCTCATCTTCCCTCATCTGCCATAAGCAGATGGCTCAGATGGCAGAAAATAGGCATAGAGTTTAGAATATCCACATCTCCTGCAAAGAAAGGTCTTGGGAAAATGGATCAAAAATGTATCTGTCTGGACATGAGGAGCAGAAATAACACAGTAAGCAAATTGTGGCATGATTCTGGACACTGTAGGAAATATTCTAGAGTTCCTTTAAGGTCAATGAGAGCTTCTTTTCTGACACAAAACATGCTCAAAGACTATGTAAATAGGAATGGAAGAAGAACCTGAACAGAACAGGATTTGGAAGTGAAACTTTCCCTTTATTTTGTACATATCTAAGGTTTAATCATAGTAACTTAACAAAAAATCTCGCTATTTTTGTTTATTCACAAAGGAGATATTATTCAGTTTGTTTGTTTTTTAACATGCCTGATTTGAATTAACATGAGGGCCATGCTAGCAGAACAAAGGGGCGGAGTGTTTAACTGGGCCAAGAATCAATTATCTAGCAGCTTAAGAGCCAGTTCTTACTAGGGAATGGGATTGCCACTTGCCATTTTTTAGCTTGCTGTGCTTTAGCCAAAGAAAAGGGCATATTCTCAAAGGTTATCCTCCCAGCCCCCAAAGTTCTGATACATAAAGTAGCAATGCTTTCATATTACAGCGCTGTGCTTTCACCAGGACAAAAGTTTTATTTTCTTTACGTTCAACAAATTAAAACGTTTTAGTTAATGCTCTTCTTCCCATACAGCCTGGAACATTGTTACAGCATTTTTAGTAGGTTTTATGGTGGTTGCACCTCAAAAGTTTCTTCTTTGCCTTCAAGCTATTCCTACAGCAATCTTTCCTTCCTATCTCAACAGTAGAAAAGTCCCTTTTAACATCTGTACATGCTTTCTGTAAACCATCAATATTCGGTATTCAGTGTGGCAGATATTTCATTATAATGTTTTTCTTTTTTTTTATTCTGAAAATTAATACAATAATGTGCACATTGTGTTGTTAAGTCAGATTTCCTAACAACTACCGTATTGTTAAACCTATGAGTAAGATTAGATCTGCCCCCCCCCACCTTGCTGTGACAAGTTTGCGGTTATTCCAAAAGGTGTGTCTTGATTACAGAAGTCCTGTGTGCTGAAAAATAAATGTCTAGAGATCAGACATCTAGGAGTGGTATTCTTGCTGAATTTAAACTTTGTCCTTCCAAGTCTGAGCCACAGATGTATGTGACTGCCTGTACTCAACATCCTTTTTTTGCCCCACTCTTGAATTGCTGCTGTGCCAGGAATAGGAAGTAAAGGAGAAGCTACCCGCTGTTACAGAAATCAGGCTTGAAAATATGAGCTAGGTCTAATGAAAGGTTAGAAAAAAATCTTAAGGGAAAAATTATACTTGTAACATTAATTTATCATCAATGTTCTGCCATTTTCCTGTGTTGTCCTCTTAACTTTTGCTGTGGTAAAGCTTAGAATGACTATTGAAGGTAAAGAGCCTTTTTGCTTTGTAACGATGCTGGCAGGGAGTCAGTCTTCTTTTCCTATGTATCTACTGCTTGTGAGGCTGAAAACATGGATGAAATTAATTTGTGTGAATTAATGGATGAAAACACACTGTTATACGAATAGTAGAACAAGTCCCGCTACTGTCATTAACAGAATGAAAGGCTGTTGCTTTAAAAAAAATACTTAATTCTATCCTTGCTACCTTTTCTCAGAGCCTGGAATTTTGTGCAATGCAGATATCTAGGGAGAATACTAAAAACCATGTCAAGGCAGCTCCCTGTATCTGTGTCAAAACAGCTGCTCTGCTGCAGGTTTCACAAATACAGAGTCACTTCCTGTTTCTACCTGCTGTACTTTTGACTGCATCTGCCTTTCTTCAGCATGACACAGAAACGTTGGCTAGGAAATGTCTGTCTGATTCCAGTTTGGATCTTTTCTTCTTAGATTTGCTATCATGTAAAAACACAGAAATAAGTATTTACATCTGTAACATGAATATTGCACATGGAATGTAGCTGAGATTCAGAGCATGAATGTTGTACTCTTTTCTTTTTCCAGAATTTAAAATTAAGAAAATAGAAGGTCTGAGGATATGCAGAGACATCTCAAAATCGTTGCCCTTACAAAGTGCTTCTAAGCTTTGACAGTAGCATCTAGTATCCAGTGTATATAAATAGGCATCCTTCCCAGTCGCACTGTGAGTCTGAATGTAGAGAACATTCACTGTGATTTTTGGCTGATGTTCAGTGGATCGTGAGATGCTCCAATCCCATGAGAGTAAAAACAGAAATATGCTGTGTCCTTACAAACCTGCAGCGAGCAAAGCATGGCTGTTGAAAATATGTATGCAGCCATATAGGTGAGGACTGAAGCATAATTTGTATACAAGTGAATGAATACCATTAGTAATTAGTTTGGTCATTTTATTTTGCAACTAGTACTCTTTCAAAATGTGTATTTTTGTGTGGACTTGTGTAAAGAGCACTTAAAAGCTCTTTTAAGGTTCAACTAGTTCAACGCTTATCGCTTATTGTTAATATTGGGAGTAACATTGAAAAAAGTACATACGCATGCAATAAAATATAATAATATTGAATAATTACAAGACAGGTAAATCAATAGTGTGTGAGCAGTTGGTTTTAAATTGGAGAAATTGATCTTATGGTTTCATGGTTGTATCTGTATAAAAAAAGGAGGTATAAATATAGTAAGTTCTTTTACCTGAAGAGCAGTTGTAACTGCTTTTAAGAAGTCAGAGAAATGGGTGCAACTTCTTCTTGAAAGCAAAGTCTGATTTTAATCACTGAAGTGCCTAGGGCCCAAGTTGTGGGCCCCAAGCTGGAGTTGACCTGTGGATGAGTCACAACCTAGCAGAATGTTTTGTTGTTTCTGTTGGCTTCATGTTCCAGAGGCAGAACCTGGCCCACCTGTGTCTCTGTGGCTCCTCCCTCACCCAGATGGTCATGGCTGGGGTGGTGGGTGAGGCCAGGATTATATTAAGCAGGAGCTGATTAGGTAGAAGAGCTTCCTGTTGGGTGTGGCTTCTGTTGGGGCTGGTTGCATCTTGCTGAGCTCTCTGTGGTGTCCTTCCATGTAAGGGGCCACTGAGGGAGCCATCTCTGTCCGTTGTGTCCAGCAGGCAATGCTGGCACCACAGTGGGCAGTGGAGGAGCTGGGCCCACAGGAACCTATGGCAGGACTGTCTGAAAGAAGACTTCTGAGGGGCTGTTGCTGAGTTCAGCATTTGCCTGTGTGATCAGGCAACTGATGGCAGCATAGAATGATGATGATGGCTGAACCAGCACAACAATCACCCATCTTAACTACCTTTTCTTAAGTAAACCTTCTACCCCAAATATGCAAGCTGGCTGCTGTTCCCAAATGAGATTCATCCATGCTGATGTGAAACCCATGTTTTCACAGGATGTATTTGTATTATCACTAGGGGAACAGAAAGAAAAAATGAATGTAGTAATTCCATATTCATAAGGTCTCAAATGAAATATGCAATTGTTCATGACAACCAACTTCTTACAAGCAGCATAACTTTTCAGTTTTAGTCTTTATGAAACAACACAAACTCCCATGAAGTAGCAAATAATTATAGTGTGGAAAGAAATGGCCATATACCTTTCATACACAAGGCATGTAGTAATAACTCAATAGAATATTTTATTTCCCAGTGAAGAGAAATTATAAATGTAAAGAGTAGTACCAGCACAATAATAAGCATTGAGGCAGCTCTGCAAAGCAACATAGCTGAAACACGTATCATTAGGTTTTGATAGCCAGTGATCAAGACCAAGCCCACAGTGGAAAGACTCCTTCATTCCTGTATTATCATTTTCTAAGGCTATGGGCTTGTCATCTATACAGGAAAAAGGATGACAAGCCTGTGTATTCCTCTGAAGATCTGATCACTGGAGTTTTCTGGTATGGCACAACCATGGATCTAATATCAACCTCTCGGTGTGAAAGTGCAAGCAAAAACTGCTTCTTTCTTTATTGCTTTCTATTGAGTGTCATTCAACTCCATGCCCTTGCCCCAAGGCCTTTGCTGTTTGTGTTGTAAAGAAGGTGGCCCTCCCTGCACCTGAGCACAGACAAATACGAGAGAGTATTAGAGATATCAAGAAGAGAGCTAGTCACTGACTGGGAAATACTTCTTTAAGCAGACATATCTGAGAGCAGGTAAAAGCTGAAATGAGTTATCTGAAGAATCTACTTTAAATGTGGTGGGAGGTTTTTACAGAAAGGTAAAAGAAACCAGAAAGATGTGGCTACGGCCTTTAGTTGGCTGAGCCAGCTGAGACCACAGAGGACATCAGATTGGCTTGCTGACTTAGCCTTGCTTAGAATGGTGATGACTGCAGAAAGTGAGGGCAGGATGCCTGAATACAGCTAGCACAAAGTCTTACTACTGAATTTTCCTGAGCACGTCTGTGCAGACTGTTTTGCCAATTACATTAATGTTGGCTGGGAGTACAGAAAAAAGAATCACACAGCTTGTCAGGTATGTGATGTCAGCAAAATGTTTGATGAAGACTTAGCCATGCTGAAGAGAATTGTCTTGTCACCTTAGCCTTTGCTGTCTGGCAACTGGATGCAAATCCGATGGAAGGAAAAACACCAAAAATCTTGATGACTCTATGATGTCTACAATGGCTTCATGATAAGTCTGTCAGAAGCTCTGTAGTGGATATGTGAACTGCACCAGCAGCTTCAATGGATGTAGGTGAGAGCTGGAGGGGAAGAGAGGGACTATTGCATCAATATTCAGTGCAATATTCATTGCTATATTCAATTCGCTCAGCTGGTCCCAGATGTGCATGGAGAATTGGAAAGGAGCTAGTCCAGTAATTAATACAGGGAAGTAAAAGGTAAAAGAGTCTATGGAGAGCCCATCAAGAAGATAAGGGAAGGAGTCCACCTGGAAGTACAGGAGTGGCTGGTTGAATCTGTGGATGGAAAAATAACACTGGAAAGACATAAGAGAGAGACAACTGAGTACTGGTATTCTGCCTGGGACTTCTGAGTATCGACACAGTGAGAGTACACTGTGAGGAGACACCTCTTTCTGTAGCACAGCACTCAACTGGGGAGGAAAACAAAAAGGCAGATTTGTTCCCAAAGTAGCTGAAATAATCTTGACTTCAAACTATATTCTGGCAAGTACCATTTATACCTGTCTTTAAAACACAAAATTTAAGTCTACTGAGAGTAGACTTTTTCATGAATTGCACTGACTCCATTCTGTTTAAAGAATGAGACATTTTACTCAAGGTACTTCAGTACTTCACAGGCCAGAAAGAAGTGCACAATATTGCATTTACTTTTGTTTTACATGGAAACGTCTTACACAAGTTCCAAACTCAGCAATTCTTTGCAACTGATGAAGATTTATTTGAATTTGACTAATTTTCCCTGGCATAGGCTTCCTTTCTCTGATCTTCTATAGTGACATATGGATACATATTTGAATGCATTGCAAGCTCAAACAAATCTACCTAAATGTGTTTAGAACAGTTTTTGGATAGACAGATGGAAAACAACTGCAGAAGTTGCTGATGTGCACACAAGGAGGAACAGGCTTTTGTGGTACACAGGGAATTGGGTTTTGCACTGGAATGTCTGCCCTCAGAAGCTTTCACATATGCATGTCAAAAGTGTTCCTAAGTTTTTCAGGAGTAGAAGATGGGAAGGATAGCTAATTGCTTGGCCATTGGCTTGTGACTCAGGATTCCTGAAGTCAGTTCTCAGCTCAAATACAGACACCACGACAAAAAAGGGGCTGACAGAATGGGTGCAGGAACTTTCTAAGTTTAAGGCAGGCTTTTTGTCCAAAGAAATCTAGACTTTCCTCTCTAGAAATCACTCAGCTTTTCAGCCTTTCTTTACCAGTACAGTAGATTTAATTTGACAAGGGAAATTAATTGGCAGAATACTTTTCTCTTTTTCTTGAATGCAGTATATTGCTATGCAGGGCATAGCTTGCTTTGTTAACATTGCTTGCAAATATTCTTCTCTTACCTCTCAGAGACTCTTCAAAAAGACTATTTTCTGGAATTTTTCTGCTAGCTCCAAAGCACTTGATGAAATCAATTATACATGCATTTGTTTAATCCAACTGTTGATAACAAAACAATTAGAACTAACATAATTCATGAGAATGTCACTTGTAATTTTTCTCCTAGACAAAAATTTGCTTTACAAATTTATGGTTTCCTATCGTAATTAAATACATGATCCCATCAAAGTTTCTTTCTCCCGTATATTTAAACTTTGATAAGTCATGACTTTTTTCTTCAGTGAGTGCTGAAAAATAAAAAGCATGATGAGGTTTCAGCATTGAATATTGGAGAGAACTGTCCTTCAGAGTAAATTGTCCAGAATAGTTGTCTAATGGGATTCTGGTTAAAGAGCTTTCATTAAACTAAGTATTTTCTGAAAAATTAGCTACAAACTGATGTCTGCATCTGTCTTGCTTTTATTCATTCATATCTAAGGGCTCAATATTTGTTTCCAGTTAAGATTAAGTAAAAGTTTAGAACTTTAAAAAAAGTTTTAAAACTGATCATGGCAGCATAAAACCCCTTTTTTTCTGATACTGTAAAATAAATGCAAAATAGTCTATTTTCCAGCAAGTAAAAAGCTCTCCAGAGGTATAACAGCAGATATGCTTCTACATACAGTGCAGGTAACGCGGCAGTTTTGTAAGCTTGGAACTACATTTATCTTCAGAGGAAACCCAGCAATAGCATTGGCAGTTGCCATATTTATGTGAAATCTGTGAGCAATAAACTAAAACATCATTAATTGGCTAGGTAATGTAATCCTCATTTTGTCTTAGGTTTTCCTACTAAAAGAACTGAATCATGTTAGATATTAGTCTTGGTTTTAACTATGGATCCAAATATTTTTCCAAAGATAGTTTTTGTTAGAGACATCTATGTGTGAACTGCAACATAAAGCTTGCAAGGAGGAAGTCCGTGCAATATGGCATCAATTTTTAAAACTCCAGATTAAATTTTCAGTTGATCTTTTGGCTTTAGTGCATTCTAATGTATAGCATTAGAAACCACTGAAACTAGCTATTGCTTGCTTTTTTTTAAAAAAAAAAAGAAGAGCAAAGTTACCAGTGGCTATTATATGTCACAAGTCTGAACACAGGTTTGTCAGTGATGTTGCATGACAGCACACCATTTTCTTTAGTGGTTCATTCAACTAATAACAATCTTTGCCTTCGGTAATGCTGTTGACCTTGACCTGATTAGAAGGCTCACCTTTGGCTTATAACACACAGTTCAGCTTGCAATCAATTACACCCACGCAAGCTGTCAGTCACGAAGAGTGTTGCACAAATTGTTTATCTTAATGTTTATCTGATAAATATTCACAAAGGCAGAGAAGGGAAATCACATGCAGTCAAGATAAACAGTTGATCAGAGATTCTATGTACAATAGCATTTGTTTTTTCTTTATAATTGCCAGAAAATCTTACAGTTCTGTTGAACATATGACCAAGGAAATCTATGGAGATATATTTTCAGTTACTCAGATTTCTGGTATGCTATAAACAGTCATCTCTTCCTTTTCCCATTTCTCTTTCACCACCTATAATTTCCCAAGGACAATAGTTAGTCAAACATCAAGATACCAGTGACTGAAGAGGTTTTGTAGAATTAAAAAAAAAAAAAAGATGGAGCAAATGAGATTATTCAGAAGTATTTTGAAATAAGAAAATGTAAAAAAAAAAAAGAACAAGCCAAAAGGAAAGAGGCACAATAGATTGCTGATGTTCTTTCTTCAATAAATCTAAATAACCACTGATTCACTCATTAACTGAATGAATCAGAGCAAACAAGCAAACTATCTCAGTGGTGAAAAGACAAGAGCAAAAATCTGCAAGACATATTAAAACATGTAAAGCAATGATCTCACGGCCTCCACCCAAAGGTAAAGCTACGGCTTGTAAACTTCCTTGAGAACCTTGGGCATGACAAGGAAGAAGAAGTGAAATGTTTCCTCTCAGACATAGATCTCGCTGATGTTTTCTGAATCTTTGTTGTCTTTTCTAAGAAGACAGTGTGAGGTGCATGGCTCTACCTTAGCTCTATGCACAAAGTTGAGACACCGTGGAAAACAAGGAGGCTGCTGCTCAGTGCTGCTCTAGCATGTGGTACCAGTTGCCTGATTTCTTTTTTACCTGTCTTCTCTCAATAGACCCTAAGCAATTAATTGTCTTTTAGCCAGCAGCCATTCTTGTAGCGGTACTACAGTGTATCTATTGTGGTTATACATTTTGGCACTGACAAATTAAATGAGAGTCAGAAACGGCTGCCAGATTTTTTATGAAGGACATTGGCCCAGAAAGGGCAAGGGTACAATTTGAAACCTTCAGTAAACTTAGTCTCACTTGGATCTGAATTCAGAATTTTGGTTGTGAATGCTGACAATCCTTTGACCAAATTAACTTGTATATTTGCTGGCTATTCCAAGTGTCAGTAATGAGCACTGGGCTTTCTCAGTTGTGTGTAAAAAAGATAAGGTTGGGGTCCAAAACAAAAAATATTTGTAGGTATGTTTGAGGCTAGTTACCCTAAAGGGTAAAGTACATTCTGGCTATTGTTTCTGCTTTTGTTTTTATTTTGAGACTTGATGAAGCTTCAGGTTTAAAATTTGGTAATTAGACAAGGTGTAGATGATATTTTGAAATATTTATGCAGTGCTTTTTAAAAAGTTGGTTAAAAAAATTAGCTGACAGCTTGCTTATATTCAGATAGGGGGGCAAGATTAATTTTTTTTATGACAGCACTGGAGCTTGATTAAAATCTCTTAATTAAACTGGTGCAACAGAAAGAAAAAGGCAGCGTGTGATTGTGTGAGAATAGTATAGTTTATTACAAAGCCAAAACTTGGTCTAACATCACAACAGAAAATAGTAATTGTACATCAGTTGGTAGATAATCCAGGTAGATAATCCATTTAAAGTAAGTAATGGATTGAGCACCTTCAGGCAGTACTTCCCTTGCATGTTTTGTCAGGAGGAAGGCGCGGGCCACATGAAAAGCTAAGGTTATAATATTAGCTGCCAGTGAAGCCAACACAGGGACCCAGGCAAACCCTTTTTCAAGTTTCTAGGAAGATGTGTGCTCTTGCAGGTACTGTAAACCATAGTAGAATATGCATATAACATGTTTGTATGTGCACTTAGGCAGCTTTTATGATTACTCAGGCCCTGATTCTTCCAGTATTTAAGCACTGCTTAACTTCAGCGTGTGAATCATTGCTGCACACTGAAGGATTATGAAAGTCCCCCCAAAAGGAATATAGGTGTTGCACTGGTGGCCATGCTGAAAAAAGAAATCCTATGCAAGCATGCTGTTTTCTAGCTACGCTGAACCAGCTTTGAAAATTCTTCCTCATGGGGATAAACTTGGATTTGCAGAAGGCAAGAAAATATTGACATCTGTAGCGGTACATAACAGCTCTTCTCGCATAATTAATGGAAAGGGGTCAGCTATGAATATGGCAGAATGACAAAATCTAATCAGTAGAACTACACATAGGCATAAAATATGAAAAAATAAAGAACTCAGATTGAGACTCTGAGCACTAATAGAAATCATACATAAATATTATATTGGTGAAAATACATTTAATGTTTCATTGACTTCAGGACTGAAACATTTTTAAAGTACTTGTGGAAAAAAATATATTGTGTATATCTAGTTTATAAATTTATTATAGTGTTTAGGAAACTGGCAAATCCATTTATGCATAATAAAAGTAACTACAGTGCTTGTTTCAGTGATGTTTATGTTGCAAATAGATACATTACCTTCTGCCTTGCAGAAGTTTGTAAACAGCTCCATCTTCAGGCATCATCCCTGTGCTAAAAAAGGCAACAAAGCCTTTTTAGCTTGTATCTACCACAAGCTTTTTTTTAACCTGTTAGCACTTTACCACTTACACCAATTTTTATCACTTAAACCAATGTAATGGTCTCGTATAACCACTTCCCACATATATTAACTTGAAAGAAAATCATTGGGATTGAACCAGGCATGTAACAAATGAATCCTGGCAGGTCAATGGCAGAGTAGATACATGACAAGAGTACATTTACTTATATCTAAATCAGACTGCACTGCAACCACTAGGATGTCTTTCTGTCAGCAGACAGACCCCAAAGTGCTCAAGTCAAAGCAATTTTTAAAACATAGAATCATAGAATCATTCAGGTTGGAAAAGACCCTTGGGATCATTGAGTCCAACAACCAACCCTACTCTACAAAGTTCTCCCCTAAATCGTATCCCCCAACATCACCTCTAAATGACCCTTAAGCACATCCAGGGATGGTGACTCAACCACCTCCCTGGGCAGCCTATTCCAGTATCTGAACGTGTGTGTAGCTAAACAAAAACAAATGAAGTAAGAGAGGCAGCACTGAAAAAAATTGTAAAATGCAAGAGATCAAATATCTAAAAATCTTGCAGAGGTTACATATCTCCAAATCAGGCCTTCAGAATGGCCTTTTGACTGTCATTCAGTGTGAGAATGAAAGATGTAATTTCATATGCTGGCAGGAGTGTAAATGGGATGTTCCTTGGATATTGAGGCGAGTGTAATTCTACTGTCTGATGGGTGTTTTAATTCCCAGTGGCAGTGCCTGATAAACCAGTGAAATGGATCTGGGAATAGATTTTCTTTTTTCTGCAATATGTTTGAAATAATTCATCTTTTAATTTGAAAACTCTTTGGGATTGAGTTTGCCTCTAGAGTCTCCAGAAGGGATCTCTGTTTACATAACAGGATATTTGGTAGTGGATATGATTATCATTTCTAGAATTATAAACTAAACTAAATCTATTGGTCTGCCAAGTATCAGTATGTTTGGCATTTTCAAATACACTCTTTCGTCTTCATGATGATTTTCAAGTAATTCTGCTGATCAGATCACTGTTATTCTGAAGTACTATATATATGTATGTTTGCATATTAAATAAATGCATCTGATCTGCTTCTGCGTGTGTGTGCAGGTATACATGAAAGGTCCTTTTGTATAAGTTGTCGTTCTCCCCACCACTCAGACATAAGACAGATAAATATATTTTCAATAGATCTATCACTAGTCCTTTTAGAATATATAAGGAGGTGTCATTTTTACTTGGTTAAAAGTCAGGGGTTTTTTTCTTGTTCAGTCGTAAGATTTAGACCTAAACACTAACTGTAAGGTTTTCCAAATGCCTGTTAGTAATGTATTACAACAAACAGCAAGCATTCATCCAACAATTTATTTGACAAGTAGCTGTAACTCTGCTAATATATACACCCTGAAATTATACTCATTGAGTAAATTTGATGACCTTTGACCAAATTTAATGACCTTTGACCAAATTTGACAGCAACGCAATTTGACCAGAGCTTTTGTACTTCAGGCAAGTTTTTGGTGTATGTTTCCTATCCGTTTGAAAATTAGTATCTAAGAACTTCAGAGTATCTAATGCTTTTCTGAACTGGTCATAATTCTACCGGATTTACCTAAGGGAAGCAGGTTTTTCCAAGCCTTCATCTCTCTGTACCCAGAGATACGTTTATGCTGCAGAATATACTAGAGGTAGCAAAGACTTAATTAGCTGTAGGTCTAAAGGTGGTAGTGTTGTCTTAGGCCTTTATTCTGAGTAATGTGGAGGGAATACATGTGAGTGTAAATTTATTCATAGCGGCACATTTGTTCAGTTGAATACTGGAATAATAGTAGCCCTTGATGGCAAAAGAAAGAGAAAGGGGGAAAAACAGGCTTGTTAAACTGCATTCAGTTCACCCACTTTATCTCCAACTGTATGAAAAAGAATGCTATTTTCTGCATTATTATTAACACAGAAATAAGCTGTGTTCAAAAACATGGTATGGAATTTTGAATTTTATACAGAACAGCTATGTAATGGAATAAACTATGTTGAAAGCATACACCATAATTGCTACAGAAATACTTCTGAGAAATAAGTGCAAGCTGCTTGCTGACATTTTAAACTATTTCAGAAAAGTCCAGATCTGATTTAGGGTCCAGTCTTTTACCTTTAGATTCCAGTGGAGCTTGACCAAACTCTTCAGTAACTGAGAGCACCAAAGATAACACAAAAGATATGCATTCCTTCTCTAAAAACAGGAAAGCGCAAAGAAGCATTGTACTTCATAAAGTTCTAATTTCACCATCTCTCTACCTACATAGTCTGTCCTATCAAATTAAAGGCATTTTTTCTTATCTGAAAATAGGAACATATTTGTATAGCTTACTAAACAAATGTGCTATATTTTATGCACCCACCACACCCCAAAATACTGTATCTACTTTTTGTGCCAAAAGCCAAGGAAACTAAGCGTTTATAGGAAAGTGCTATAAAAGGTACAGGATGTGGACCAAACAGTCAATATGCAAATTTAATACATGCCTAGAGATGTTACTCCAAAACCCAGTATGGTAGAATCCTGGCTCCACTGAAGCCTGTAAATTTCCATTGATTTAAATGGAGCCTGGATTTCCTTCCTTCATTTTCTTGCTGTATTATAGAAACACTATTGAATTTAGAGGATGAAAGTACATCTGTAACTACACTGAGGGGATAACTGAGCATTTCTTTGAAAGGCGGGGTTGTTTTCTGTGTTTTCTTTTTTCAAAAACCTTTAATTTCTTTCTCTATAAAGCTTACAGGACTTGTACCAAAGGTAATGGCAGAATTACACTGGCTTTTATTAGAACAAATATTGGATAATTATTGCAGTTTAGTTAAAATACTGGAGATTAGTTAAGTTACATCAATAAGAAAAGATAATTCATTGTAGTCATTAAAAAAGGATACCAGTAGTATAAGTTTCTGATTATATGTCTAACTACCACTGAATTGTTCTTTTGGGGAGTATCCCGTAGCCTCTCCTTGTCTCATCTGCTTTTTTTAAGTGGACAAATAAAGATCATTGTGGTAGGGTTGCTAAACTAGTTAGTTTGTTCTTTGAAGAGTGCTTCAAATATATATTGCAGATATGTGCTATAATATTATTGTCAAAAAATGGGATGAGTTTCCCAGAAAAACAGCTGTCACATACCAGAAATACTTCTGCAGTGCCACACAAATCTGTGGCCTCATGATCATTCGGGAAGCTGTGCTCATCAGAAGCAACAAAGCAATGGCTTATGGCTGACAAAATTTTTTCACATGTAAAGTCAGCTCCTCAAGAGATTTTTCTTTTTAAAAGAAATAAAACCAGGCAAATGTTTCTTATGAGATGATTATCTAACTCTTATATAATTTCTGTAATTTTTATATCAATGTCACTGAAATTATTGTCCTAATTATACATTTCTAAGTAATAGGAGTACTAGAAGTAGTAAAAGTACTAAAAAGTAATTAAGAGTAATAAAATTATCTGAATATTCTTTCATATATTTTTTTTTAAAAAGAAAGAGGGATTTAACCCCTGAGTCTTTTGGAAGAGAATCTGAAAAAAAAATCACTGAAGTGGCTTCTGGCTGTCTCAAACCAGTATCTGCTAATCCTAAATTGGGCTTCTATAAGTAACTATGGAAAGATTTTGACCCAAGTCAGCATAAAGATTAGATTTATTTGAAAATATTTAATTTAGAATATTCTAGCTGAAGGAATTGCGTATATCAAAGGGGCTGGGTTGGAGGCAGCTCTAATTCAGATTGATTAGAAAGACTCAGAGTTCCTGAGGACCCAAAGTCTTTGGCAAGAGATATATTTAATTCCATAATTTTTCAGATACATTTCTGTAGCCTGCTGTTTTGCTTGCTCACACTCTGTTTTCTTCTCATTAATAAAGCCAGAAGTAGAAACTCCCTTGGATGTTCACTCCATAAGCTTGCAGAGTTGACAGTATTCCTTTATAAATCATCTCCCTGTGTAAGCTTTCATTTTGGTTCCCTGAAAGGGGTTTTCCAGCCTGTCTGGTGACGCATGTGGTGCGTTGCCAAGCAATAATGGAAATGAACCCATCAACTCATGGTTCCCTTCCCAGGATAATCTGCCGCCCCATCTGCGCCTTCACAGCAAACTTCTGCTATTGCAACATCTGCCCAATAGTTATTATACGATCCATTTAATATATTCTAGAGGAGCCATAACCACCGCTGTGCCTAGATGGGATACCAATGAGGCCTCAGCAGACATGCCAGAGCAGCCTCTCCAGGGGATTGAACTGGAGCCAGATTCACCATAGTCAGTTAAGTACACATTCCTCTGGTACATGTGTGGCTAATCTACTTTTAATTGAGCTCCATTGTTTTCATATATTTAGTAAACAAGCGTGCATAGGTACAAAAGCTGCTGCTTGTTGACAACACAAACAGTATGCAGCTTGCTGGAGCTTTGGATAGGCACCCTTGGCAGTAGATGTGGTAGAGCGTATTTAATGCGCAGACATATTTCTTTGTGCTTTTTGTCTTTTTCTTTTTTGTTTTTTTTTAACATTTCCTGGATTCTGGTGTCCCAGTGGCCTACTCTGTGTGATTATCACAGCTGAGTGTAGGTGCAAACACAGGGTCTTGCTCCACACAGAGACATCTGTGTGCCAGCATTGTTAGAGGGTATAAACTGGGTTTTGTTTTGGGGTGTATCTCTGTTTTTTTATTAATATTAAGCCTCTTTAGACTGAGCTAAAAAGAGAGGGTTCTGCCACTGTGATGACTCTTTTATTGCCTTACTGGGAACAGGGGCATGTCATTCACTTTTTACCTGCCTTTAAAAGAACAACTATGCTGTATGTTACTTTCCCTGTTGTTATTCAATATTCAGCATATGATATTTAGAGAAACCTCGACATCCTTTGTTTGGTGTATTAAATAATGGTTGATTGCCAAAAGAACAGGGCCATTCCAAAACAAGGTTCAGTCATCTACTTCCCTTTTTTTGGAGAAGGTTTTAATTTGCTTCATATTGCCTGTAAAGCGCTCTGGAAAGAAATGTCCACGTCTGGGCCAGTACTTGTTCCTGTTGCTGAGGGATAAGAGATGTTTGGGGCAGTTGCTGGATCAGCACTTTGCTTGGATCCATCACATCTCCTGTAGAAGCACAGGGGAGCTGCCCAAGAGCCATCCCCACTCCTACCAAGCCTGATCCTGTTCCCACTGTGTCACTGCAGGGAGAACAGGGTGGATTGTTGGCAAAGACAGGAGCGTCCTCACTCCTTACCTTGAGAGAAGTGCAAAAAGTTTCTACTGGCTGGATAATCTTTGCTAGTACGCATTTCTAGATGTCAACTCTTCTCCTGGCAGGTGGTTATGGATCTGTAATCAGCCCCACTGTGCGTAATACACCCCAGTATTACATTCCTGACTAGAGGCTTCTGCTGCAGGACAGCTCTCTTTGCAGTGGGGGATGCTGCATCTGTTCATCAGGATGCTGTCCTTCATCTTAGCAAAGTCTCAAAGTGACATCTAGTGGAATACCTAGTCTCAGTGGGGAAATTTAATTAAACCACAGTCCCTTTATACCAGCACAAATATTGTGAAGGAAAACAACTCAACTCCTTTGACATTTTTGCAAATAGGTTCAGTGGAAACTGCTGTGTTTACTTTAACTGACATTTGTTTTTTCAGTCAATTATCTCTCAGTCTTTTTTTCTTCCATAATTTATTACATGCAGCTCAGCCATAATAATAAATACAAAGTTGTTTCTCCTTTCTGTTGTTGTCTTGCAGACTCTGCTATGAACAAATGAAATAAAAATGAGTCCCCCTAATCTCCCTTGCTTCCCCATCTCCGTGGTAGCCTCTAACTATTTGTTATGGACCTTAGCAGTCTCGTATGGAGCAGAGTTTAATCCCAAATGTGAACAGAAGATTAGTCTGCAACTCTAGTACTTTTTCCTCAGGCTTGGGTCCTGCTCCAAACTGCGCTAAGGACACTAAGAGGGTTTTTTTTTAACTTCAGTGGTCTTTGGAGCAAGCCCTTTAACAGTGACACTTAAACACAGCTTTTAGCCAGATGACACCTTTCTGTCTCAGTTGTTCTCTCTGAACTAAAAGACAAACAATCCACCTTGATGCAGTTCTTCACTTCTCACTTTTAAATTTGTTCAAGAATTTCAGGAAACCTGTAGAACTCTCCAAAGAAAAACTACCCAAAAGCCCAATTTGTAAAAGGAATGCCCTTATAATGGGGGGCGGAATCACAGGCTGGACTTCTGCAAGTGTTTCCATTGATTTCAATGCTTGGGTTGTAGCCAAAGCTGCAATGACAAATTATTTTTCTAGCTCTTCAATCAAAAGCTGCTAGAGTAGAGGAGAAACATGACTTTTTTTTCCTTGCTGTTTGAGAATGAAAATAATATGTTTTCAAGGGCAGAGCATGTTCCTCACAACTCTTAGGCATGCAGCAGCTGTGCTTTAAGTGATTTAAGAAAAAGCAGTGAAACAACAGAGCATACTGTGCACTCTTTTAATCCATCAGGTACTGTCATGCTGCTACTTTTCTTTGTGCACAAAAATAGTCTGATCTTTAGTTTAAAACTTTCACCAAAGCAAACCAAGTATTTTACAGCCAAAAATCTTCAGCTGGTCAGTTTGTCTGAAAATATTTCCGTTTTCTGAACAGTTACTTTAAAATCCTGCCATTTGAAAACTATTTTACTTCCTTTATTCTCCATAAACAGCAAAAGGAGCACCTCAAGAGCTACATGAAGTTTTATATTCCATCTGGGAAGCTCATCAGCCATCTACAGAAATGAAGCTATTTAAAGTAACAGTAAATAGAGATGTGAACATATGGAATTTGGAATGCTGAATCCACTGGAAAGGAGTTATTTTTCAAAGTCCTTTTCAATATGGCTTTTGCCAATAATACAGTGAATCTGTGACATATCCAATGGGTCTATAAAAATCCTTTATGTTCAGACTCCCAAATAATCAGGAAAATGAGAGGATAAAGTAGAGAAGGAAAAGAGATAGGAAATCAATATAAATATCAGTGGTATTTTATATGGATGTAACAGTGTTAATTTTTATATCCCTTGTGCTTAAAAGTTTATGTGCATCTACCTTAGAAATGCTTTCTTGTCATAAAATGCTCTGCACAGAAATATTTAGGAAACCAAGTATGAAGAGGGATTTCCTTACATAATAATAGCTTGACACAATAAAGTTTGGAGAACTGTTTAGTTCACACATCTGTTAATTGGGATATGCTGGGAAATGCCCTTCAGATTACAATTGTCCTTGTGGGCCATAGATTTACTTTGATTTCAGCAATAAGTTCCACAGATGTCAATGGAAGGGGCTTGGTATGGCTCTTAGAGGAGAAAAGGAAAAAAGGAAAATCAAAACTAAAACTGAAAGTAAATTATGGATTTACTGCATTGTCTTTCCTGTGAGTCTGTTTTCCCTGGTCTGATACAAAACCTGTTCCAGGTATGGACGAAGAGCTGAACCCTTGGCTGACTCTGGTGGGACTTCAAAGAAATCCTCTGACTTATATTAATGTAAAAGCAAAGCAAAAGACTAACTGGGACATGTATATTTAAGTATGCCACACAGAATACATGCAGTCACACCTTTGCTAATGTAAAAACATTTTAGCTGAAGAGGGAGGCACATGGTATGAGTGCAGCCCAACTCATTGGCGAAAGCTTGAGCAGATAGGCCTGCTCAGAGGAAAGAGGGCAGCAGCGCAAAGGCTAAGGCAGTCATCCAGGGTAGAACGCTTAAGTAGAGCGGTTGAAGAGAAGAGGAAGAGTTCTATAGTCTGTATTACTATGTTTTATTTGACATTTAAACACCTCTCAAATAAGCTTCTCTTTTTTTTCTTTCCTTTTCCCCCCCACGTTAATTTGGAAAAAAGTGGGCCACCTTTTTAAAGGTTGATTTCATTGGAAATTAAGCATTTGAACAGCTCTAACAAATCTGACCCAGAAAGATCACCTCCAGTGACATTGTAAGCACGCCAAAATACCTGTGGTATCCTACTGCAGCTTTGTGAAAAGATGAGTTCAAACTTTGAGATTCAGTTGCTAATTCTATATCAAAATTTGTAAAAAGATATCACCTTTTTTGATGAGATGTATTTGATAAGGATAATTTTATTAGTTTTAAGTTTAAGGTAATTTGATTGAATGTATTCATTGCGATATGATTTAAGAATTGTCATTCTCCATTTCAGGCTGCCTACAGAAATAAAGGAATGAATGGTCATCACTTCAAACAGGGATATTTGCCCTAGAATAAGGGCCAGATCTTTCCAGTTCAGCCCAAGCTAAAGACTAGTAACAACCTTCTGAGTATTATTCTGGCCCTGGTATCAAAAAATAAAAAAAAAAAAGACCACATAAGAGACAACTACACCTGTGCTTGTCAATAAGAAGTTTCTTCAGAGAAGTTAGACAAGCATATGACACAGACACTACTGCATATAATTTCTAATTTCCTGAGCACCAGTTTACTTTTGACCACCAGCAGGGTTTCTTTGTTTTTCATTAGTACATGGCTAAAGCTCTCTGTGTAACCATATCCAGATTGCTAATGAAAGAATATTGTCTGGAGTCACATATGTAATCTAGAGACTGCAGTTATAATGAGGGCAGGGAGCAATGCATCAACCCGTGCATGTACCGAGTGCCTTTGTTACCCATGCCATTGCCACAACTGAGCCAACAGAGCGTTTTTGGGGCAGATGCACATGTGAATCTACCTCTAGGTGGACTTCCCATAGACTAGTGCTTTTGCAGACTTCAAGCCCTTTCATCTTTCCTTTTTTCTTGTTTTTTTTTTGACTCAGTGCCCCATTCTCACTACTGAAAATTTAATTGAATTCTAACTAATAGAAATAACACAGATCCTTACATCCTGTGAAATGTGATGCATCACAACAAAATTGCCTCCATTTTTCACATCCTGCTCCAGTCACAAATGATGGTCATCATGTACTATAGTAATTTGCAGTGAGAACTGTCAGATTTTCTGACATGTTCTGTGCAATGGAAGCTATATGATAAGGTAGGCAGGCTGCAGATAGTAATGAATCTCCTGTCACTGCATGTACAGCCACGAAAGCACGGAATCCTGCATGACTACAAAACTACTGTGATGCAAACATAGGATAGAGCCTTCTTGAAACCAGAGTAAAACTGATTCTGATGATCTGAGGCCCTCTGAACTCACTGTCCATTTTACCATGATACACCAGTAAGGCTGTTGCTGTTTTGAGGTCCACCATGTGCTTTTAGGGTCCTACTCTCTCTTCTTTCTACTCTCTGCTCTCCCACGCATTTTAGTCAAGGTTTTGTCTACAAATGCCTCCTTACAGATCAGACCACACCTCGTTCTTATGGTGGTGTAAAACTGATGCTTGGGGCACAGGGGGAGAAGGAGCGGAAGAGGGAAGCAATTATTCTCCCAGTACATAGACGCTTCCTCCTTCTCTTCCACCCCTTAGAAGCACAGGAAGTTCATCCTCAAACCATATGGTACCTAGAGATACGCTGTGAGTCTTGGGGAAATGCCAGGGCCCAGCAGTACCCCGGGGGGCCAGGGGGCCCTTCACCTCGCCTCCTCTCCCCAACTTTCTATGGCACAGTTTCCTTTGCAGGTTTCCTTATCACACTTCTGCCAGCGCATCTCCTTCCTGGCCTGCAACACCTGCACTGCATTACAGTGCAGCAAACAATACCCACCCTGAGACAGGCAAACTGTATTTCATTTGTCAGCCTCGCTCAAGTCCAGAAAAGCCACTGGAATTAATCCGCTCTGCAGCCTTTGATAGTCTGTTGCTGAGAGGCAGGGTGGAGGTGCTGGGGGCACTCCAGGAAGGGTTACCTCAAGGCCTTTCTATCAAGGTTTGAGTGCACCAAGTTATGTTTGAACCGAGCAGCAGTAATTGTTTCATTACTGTGATGTGCTGTTTCTCTCTAAGCTATCCATTGGCAATGATGTAATCAAAGTCACTTGACATGGAATTGGCGGACACACAATGGTTTGTCTGCTTTGGCATTTCTGATCCACTTTGTTAGTAGGACCTGCTTATAATTTAAAATATATTATTTCCTTCAAAGTGGCATAGTTTTGAAAAATAGCATGTGATGCACTAATAAATTATTCAGTCTTCTGAACAGGCTACATGAAAAGCACATTTTTTCTTTGCATCTGGCTAGGCATTTGCAACTGTTTCTCTTGGATCTGTACCGCAGCACACTTAGCCATGATTTTGTGACCTCCAGAAAGGATTAATGCAATATGTTGTGCATGGAGCTGCTAGTGAAGGTCACTTGGAAATGTAGGCTAGTGCGACATGTGGCTGCCCACCTGCTCAGTTCTGTTAGCTGCAGGGAGCGTGTTATTCTGGGTCTCCAAACTGGAGTGAGCTCATGCACTGCAAACAACAGGCAGAAGGTCCAGTCCCTTTTAGCCTTGCTGCAGTTAAGTGCTGCAGTGCTCAGTGCTGCTGGGATTGCTGGGGTTATTTCTCATGGGACCAGTAATAGGAGACTATGTACAGTTATTGCAATGCAATATGAAAAAATCAGATTGTACAAAAAATCAGATCATATGAAAATTAGAACTTGGGACCAAACCCTTAAAACATCGTTTTGTGGAGGAAAAGGAGAACCTGCTGCAACTGCTGGCAATAGGGAGGTCCTTTATCATCCCAATTTGCTCAAGGGGTTGGTACTACTCATCCAGTAACAAAAACGCATCTTTGTGCTTTGATTCACTCTAGAAGTCAGTTTGGATCAGACTTTACTTCATTTTGTTGGGAGAAAAATGAGATCAGCTGCAGTGCTCAGGACCTCAGTCTAAACCCAAGATGTTCTTAGAGGAGGGGAATGAGGATGGCGTTAGTCCAAGGGAACTTAAACCTATTGGCAGCTCAAGGCACCATTTTTCTTTCTCTTTTACCTGGGAAATGGTATTGTGCCATCAGATCCAAGATAGGAAGACTTATGGTAGCCATTTGTTTTATAGAATTTTATTAATTTCTTGTTTTTATTGTGTACCTGCCTTCCACATTCACTGATATTGATATGTCGTCAATCAAACAAGTAGCATTTGTACATGAAATGAGTACTGGAGTAGTCTGCAACAACCTTTACAGAAAGCCAGAATGGTCTCTGTACCCCTAAGCATATGGAGTTTCATAGGCGGGTATACTCTGTTGTTAGGAACTAGGTAAACAATGATGATACAGACTGAAAATAGAGCCACACAAAACATTTTATTTTTGTGACAAAAGCTGCTCAGTGTGCCAGAAACATAACCATGGTCACATTCAGCTAAGATATATCAGGATTTGAATGCCCTGGGCCTTAATTTTGATGAAAGACTTTTGCATACCAACAAAAAGAGAAATAATCAGTACTGCCTAGGGTCTGGCATCAGTCAGGCTCAAAACGGTTTCTTTGCCAAGGTAAATACATCTTCCATATCTTGGGAAAGGCTGGATGTCTGATGTGTTGGTACTAGAAGAAAACAAAAAATTGGGCATGTTTAGACTAAGATGAGAAGGTTGAGTCCTACAAGACAGGGAAAAGGTGCATATTCTTGTTAACTCTGACAAAGCTGAGAAGTCTGAATCCTCATTAAATGTAAGAGAAAAATAATAACAATGAGGGGAAAAAAGTATGCTCTCCTATTATTTTAATGTGTGATTTAATAGAAGAAGGAGTATTAACACAGGCCATGAACAAATATGATATATTGCACTTTGGCTAGATGTATGAGGCACAGATTTAAATGGAGAAAGGTGAGGGAGTGTGTCACCTCTCTCTCCCCACCACGTGCATCACCACAGTGGGGGAAATATGGACAGTGCAGTCAAGATCATGCCATTACCTCCCAGCTCAGACAACTGGTCCTCAGCACTTGCTCTCCTACAGCCATCACCTCCTTCGGTCCCAGCGCCACACTGCCAAGTGTCTCCTGCTTCAGCTCCACACCCACAGTATGGAAGGGATTTGTCAGTCCCTCCCATAAAGGCACTCTAGTTTAAAAAAAAAAAAAAAAAAATCCAGAAAGGCATAACTACCCAGCTGCTGTTAGCACTACTGTCTTTCCCTGTTATGAGGCCTCTCTGTGTATAGACTGGTATGCAAGATCTCACATATAGGGAGAGAACAACTCGAGCCACCTGGTAATATGTTCTCCTGGACTCTTCTGCCGCTTCTCCTGGCTTGCATCCATCCTTGCACAGAACAGGATGCATAGACAAAAGTCCTTTGTCTGGCTTTCACGTACACAAGAAGCATACATTTGTGATAGAGGGAACTGAATCCAGTGACACTTGGGAGCAAAGAAAACTCACGGGATCAAGGCTGAGAAAGGGTCTTACCAATCAGGAGCCGTTTGGGAGTTGGGGAATGCAACTTTTTGTCATCTTCTGAGCAATCAAGCTTGTGTTGCCCATATTGCATTTTTCAGCCCTCGACTGCGTGTCAGCAGATAGCCAAAGGATGATGTTTCACAGCTCTGCAGTAGCTAGGCTGACCTTCTGCAAGGCTTTTAACCTTAAGCTAATAAGTATTGTCCTTCAAGGGGTAAAACATTTAACTGCAGCTGTTTACTATTTACACAAAGGGACTGACATGTGAGTCTTCCCATCGTACAGTTTGGCCCATGTGAACTTTGTTCAAACAGAAAAGAGAAAAAAAGTTCCGATTTTATTACATTTGCAACTTAGAGAGGGCAGACTGTCCTCAGCTGTCGCTTGCGAGCTCTTTCTTGAGCCTTGCTCACTGTCAGAGACAATATTAATTATTTCAGTCATTTTCTTTTCCATTTATTGTTCAACACCAAACCATGAAAAATGAACACTGACGTAATGATTGATCATGAAGCTGGGGGTTGAAAGTGAAGGCTAGAACTGTTGGGCTGTATATGAAAAGGTTTGGGGCTTTTTTCATTTTTTTTAGATGATAATATATTGTTTGTGAATGGGTTATTTATTAGAGCCATGTGTAGCCTAAAAGGTTTGTAAAGAAGATTACTAAAGCATATCCATATGTGGAATGTGTGTGCATATTTGTAAACTTGGCAATTTGTCCAGAATTTTTTTTAAGGTTTGTAGAAAAAAAGGTCTCTGAAATTGTGTAGGGTTATTATTTTTCTTAATAGTAGGCAATATATTTTCAAAGCTATTGTGCTTTGCATTACTTATGCTTTAGTTCTGACATCAGATGCATATGTACTGTTGTATACTTCTAAAATGATGAATAATCTAAATATTTGATAGTCCAGCATCAATCTTAGCAGAAAATTGCTTCTTTGCCAGCATATCATATTTTCCAAATACTGTATTAGATCAGATACAGGCCTCTTAATACATCTGCATTGGAAGGTAACAAAAACTGGGCATGACTAAACTACTGCTGGAGATCTGAGCACTTTATCGCAATGAAAATTGTCATATTTTTTCTTAAATTCTGGAATCCTGGGGCACCAGTTTCTTAAAGAAACTTTTGGCCAGATCACACTCTCCTGTAAGGTTTGGAAGTGGAAACAGTGGAGGCTCAGACAACAAACAAATACTCGTGTTTCCTGCTCTCAACTAGTGGGTCTAAATGCAGTGCTGTTGTGCTACAGTGGGCAGAGAAGTTTGGCCATAGCACTTGGTGGGGCTGAGAACAGGACCTTTTCTGTCATATGTTCCAAGACACTACAAATGTTAACCGGAATGGGTTCTGTTGGGTCTGACGGCATTAAATCAGACTTTTACAAGATCTAAGCATTGTACAAAGAGGAACGTCCTGCAGTGCACCTCAGAGGCAGGCTGCTATCTATTAGTCTCATTTTAGAGGAAATGAGGAAAGCGGCACAGACAGGTGCTCCCTAGCAGGGCAGCATGAACATAAAAGGAAATCCATCAGCTGACACTGCAGAGAGGAAACGGGCTTGTAACTCAACATTGACAATAGTCAGCCAGTGGAAAGAAACTCAAGTGCTGGTGTATGCAGCTAAATTCAGGCCCGGGGCTTGGTTGCTGCTCCACCATCTGGGGAAATGCACAGTTATCTCCCCTCACTGCTGCTCAGAGCTGAGCAAATGCACGAGACTTGTCTCTTCACAGTGTCCATAGCAGCACTGTGCTGTCGCTCTGTGGATCACCCTCTGAACTCCATGTGCTGAAGTTTTTTTGAATATTTTTCAGTATGTGTATAAATGTCAAAGTAACAAAAGAAACAGGTAAAAGTGACTTGAGGAAGCAGACTTAGATCCTTTCCATGTAGCTGAGAGTTTATAATTCAGGAAGTAGGGATGTGATTAAATTATTCACATAGTTAAGTGCCTTGTTCTATCAAGGCATAAATATTTATTTACAATACTCATATAAATGAAGGCAAGGATCATTTAAGTAAATTTTCAGGTTGCAAGAATACCTTACTGGTTTGGACTGGAGTTGAGAAAGATCAGAAAGTCATGTCACAAACACACCAAATATATAAAATACAGGTTTGCTAAAGAAAAAGATCTAGTAAACAGACCAATCTGAAACTCAATGAGAAACTTAAAAGGGATTTGAGAAGTCAAACACTGGAAGCTATGATTTGCTTCTCATGTTAAAAATAGCACCTCCTTCACATCTCCATAGGATCAGGCTTATTTCAAACAATCCTGATTTATGGAGACTATGGAAAATTATTTAATATATTAATTTTCTTTTAGGCAGACACTTCAGCTGCAATAATAAACCATGCCTGAGTTTTATGAACAAATTCATTTCACATCAAAGCTATGTTTTGTGCCCATATAGAGTTTTGTGTTATAGCCCAATGTGGAAAAACTATTTAGAAACAGGGAAGCATTTAATTCCTAAAACATGCAATAAATATCATTGAAAAAGGTATACAGTGTCTTGTCAGTGATACTGTTACTTATCTTCAGGTAACTGTTATTTGGGGAGCAATTTAAATATTTAAAATGAGTAACAGTGGTGAATGGGTGCATGGAATAATTGTAGATCTTTATAGCCAAAAGTTATGAAAACATAGAAATATGTTCTGATTTTTCAGCTTGGTCATAACTAGTCTCTTAATTTTGTACCAACAGTTTTATGGAGGAGGGTTGGTGGGGGGGGTTGCAGTAATTGTAGGTGTGATTGATGCCAGTTTAAAAGTCTTCAGGGATGGCTTGTTTCATTTTAGTGAAAGATCAGCCATGGTTACACAGGGTTTAAACCATTATTGAGTACTTAAAAATTTCTCACCAGATGTCTGTATGATTATGTTTTCTAGCCTGATGTTTAATTGGGCATCTAAGCAGTATCAGTGGCCCTATGATTCTTTGTGTTCACAGAAATAGAAAGTAAATCCTTACTAAATTCATCAAATTAAATCCTTGATGCATCCCTTTGTTTGGTATCTTCAGTGTGAAAAATTTACCCTTCTGTTTCTGTCTTAGGTTATTCTTTCATCCATCACCACTTACTTTCATAACTTTTTGCTTTGTGACTGTCTAGGACTTCATTAAATTCTTTAAATGAATTTGGGCTTCTTTGTGTTGAATTATTGCAGCTTGTCCTTTGTACACTGTGATGTGGACAAGCACAACACATATTGGTGGTTACTACACTGTAATACTTGCTTCTCCTCCCAGACATTTGTAACTTCTGCCCGAACTTTTATTACTGCCCATTAAATTATAGAAATCCCATTAATGTCTAACAAATGTCTTTGTTCTCCTGGAATTGTCACTATATATTGGTGTTCTCCCAGCTGCTGTTATGTAGTGTCCATTCTTTATCAATTAGTTCGGGTGTAGGTCTGGCTTTACTTTGGTTAGATGGAGCACCAAAAGTTCTCCAGCATTATAGCAAGATCTTTTCCTGCCCCTTCTATGCTGCGCATGGAGTCCCCATTTTTCCTTTTGGCTAGCTGGCCTCGTATGCTGGGGGAGAAGTGTAACAAAGAAGATTACTTTAGAAATGTTTTCACAAATTCTGTCAGTCATGCATCCAGATTTACCATTGTTTCCAGTATGAACTATAATCACTATATCCATTTCTGCCTTACATACCGCTCCTCCAGCACACATGTATGATTTATTTTATTTACTTTGCTGACAGTTATAGGTTCTTGGCATTTGAGAAAGTAAGTGCTGGCATTCCCAGTCTTGTGATCGTCAAATACAGATAAGTATTCCCCTGCAGATATCCAGGGAGAGTTATGTTTCATGCTAGCTGAGCTGATAAGGTTGCAAATATAAATGTAATATAAATATAGGTTTTGAAAGCAAGAATGAGCAATTCCTTCCTTTTTCCATTTCAAATTGTATGTGAGAATGTCTATCCCATTACTGGTAGTTTTTGCACAAAAACCCATCAGATTTATTTCAGACAGAAATATCATTTGGTTGTAGCTCTCTCTATTAAAGGATGGTATTGAGTGAGAAGGAGCATTGGGTAGTGTCATAATCTGAGAGTGCGTACAAAAGCATCATATTCAACACTTCTCAGAAGAATGTGACATAGCTACAAGGTGACCTTTTGGTATCTACTATATTACTGGTAGGCCACCTCTCCTCTTGGTGTGTCAGTAGGCATTCCCTTTTTACAGAACTGTACCTTCAGCGGATTGACAAACACCAACAGCAATGAAATTCAAAACACATGAGATAGACAAAAGTCTTCACAGTGAATTGCTTTACTTCCTGTGGCCATGGTCTGTACTGCAGGTCTAAATGAAAGTCATGTGGCCAGGCTTTCTCTCACATCCTGGACTGATGAGGATGGACCACTGCAGAAGCTAAAAAAGACTGCAATTTTTAATTCCTGGATATGACATTGTGATTATTTGCTCTAGCTGTTTTTGCGGTGGTCTTGCCTTGTGTAGGCCTTGATTGGCTGAGTATTAATGGCCACATTTTAGGGCCACTGAAGAGCTGGGGATGAGAGAGAGTGAGACAGAGGAAAGGAGGAATCATCCTAAGCCTGTAATAGATATACAGTCATCAACAAGTGAGGAGAAAGGAATGAACTATTTGATAACATCTAAAAAGAAGCATTTGGATGAAAGCAGAGGAGGGTAGGAAGCTTCTCCCTCCCCCGAAGTGTTTCTGTGAGATCACAGCAATGATTTAATAAACAATGCACTTTCTGTCTTTACTGATTGACTGTTTCACAGTTGCTTTCCAAATAACCACAGTCAGCACTCGTACTTGGGCTGCACCACACTATGCTAGACCTGAGTATTGGCAACACTTCATAAGGGATTTGCTTGCTAGAAAGGTCTAGTGCTTCAGCTGCATATATGTGGAGAGTAACTGGACTGAGAAGCTGTTGTTTACTGCATAAGTGGCTAATTAGCACAAGATATTCCTGATTTTTTAAAAAATCTAATTGTATTTAGTAACTTGGTAACAGTTCCAAAGGTGTCTGTGATGCAGGATGCTAACAGATGCAGCCTTGCGTTGTATCAGTGCAGAACAGCAACATCATCTCCTGTCTCTTACAAATAGCATACTTTTCACAGAATCATAGAAAAATCTAGGCAGCAGGGACCTCTAGAGTCACCTTGTCAAATCCACTATTCAAAGCAGAACAGACTAGCTCAAGGTACTCAGGGCCTTGTTCAAGTATTTTGTTCAAGTTGAAGTTTCTTTTAAATGTAAGCTGTTCCGTGTGATGCCAGTTGGTCCACTTTTTGTATTCCCGTTTTGCTCCTGGATAGCTCCAACCATGTCAGTCAAGTTATTCCTCTTCTACATTCCTTTGAGAGGAGAATGGCTTTGAATAATTTGTTGTGCACAGTACACTCAAAGAACCCAGGAACTGATGAAACTCACATGCCAGGGAACTTCAGATTAGTTTTTTAGAATTTTAAGCCAAATTCTTGTCTGCACTAAGTGTGGCTCATAATTATGTGAAAGAAAATAAGGCTACAAGCAACACTTATCAAGTGGGAGGAGGACATAAAAAAGGGAAACAGCTTTGCCGGTGGATGGTCTGCACTTGCCTCCATGCCATCCTAGTTTAGTTCTGGCCTGTACGTATGGCAAGATGATGGTCATATGTTTCTCAGAAAAAAATATGATCTTTCTAATAGACTTAATCTGAAGTCATAGCTTAATGCAGAAAACATTACCAGCATTTACTGCAACAAATAGATACAGTGAACGTCACCATCCTTCCTGACAAGCAAAACTCTTATTTTCTTTCACATGTTCCAGTGCTAGTCCAAACATTTCTTCTCCACTTCTATAGCAGTAATTATCAAATCATAGATAGGGCAAGAGTGTATCAGGCCCGAGCATAGTTCATATGCTCTGTGCAAATGCTGGAGGGAAAACTGGAGAACACCTGCATAACTATTTTATTACTGAACAAGACTCTTTGTCTAACCTGTCAACCACCCTGCTGGGAATCTCTCATTTTGACACAATAACGAGAGAACCAGTTTTACAAATGAATGTTCAGATGCTGAAGAAGCAAGTCCCAACTCATATGCTCCGCATGTCACCTTTCTGTTTAATAAGGTGTAATTTAGATGCCAGTTCAGTGAAGGTTTCACCCTTTGCTTTTTCACTTCCAGTTAAGCACGCCACTGGGTTGGGATGTACATACCCTGCAGCTGTGGCAGCCTTCCCCGATAATAGCATAGAAGGGATTAACCACAAACACATTTTAAAATAATTCCTCCTCATCGTTGATTAGTCTTCCTTTTAAAGTTCTCACTTTATTCATTTGACTTGCTCACCTGGTTTAACACTGCAGTGACAAAACAAGCTTCCCTGGAAAATGTGATAATGTAGCTTTATCCATTGCAAGAACACTGTCCCAAGTTACATTTGCCCAGGCTCTGTCCCTTCATTTTCAGGAAGTCAGGCAACAAAACTGCAAATCTTTTCTTCTAAGCCCAGTGAGCCCTGTGCATGTGTCAGGTGTCTGCCAGGTTGCTCCATTCAAGTCTGTAGGATTTGTAGTCTTCTCCAGAAAAATGATATCACTTGTTCTGTCTGCAGTGCCTTTTAGGCCCACGGCTGGAGTACATGTGCGTGTGCAACCCCTGCAATTGTAACTGTCAGAGAAGAGAGCTGTTGAATGTGGGGCTAGCTTTAGAAAAATCAGCTCTTCAGTGATTTGTGATTGCAACACTTACAAAGGTTTGGTAACTCTGCAGTCAGTGACCAGGTTGCGGCCACTGTATGCAGAGGTGAAGGATGCAAGCCTTCGTTGTCCCTGTCTGAGGTATTGAACGTCGCCTCCATACAATGGCAGTCCCCGAGAGCTTTGAAATCAGTCCGTGCTCCTCCCTTAAATCATCAGATCTCTATCAGCAAAAGGAGTAGCGGTACAGAGGGACTAAGTAAAATGCAAAGAACTAACAAGTGGTGCTGACCGTAGGGTCAGTCTCTACTGAATGAAACAGGTCAAGAAAGAGGAGACAGTAACAGCATCTTGCGTCGGCAGTACGAGTCCAGACAACAAAAAGGCACAAGGAGAGGGTGACCGGGAAGGGACACTAGCAGATAGTCATGAAAGGACCATAAGGTCAGCATGGCCAGTGGGGAGAAACACCAGCCATCTAGGAGACAGAAGAGAGATTTAGTGGAATAAGAAAGGAAATCCCAGCCCTTTGAGAATGACAGACTCTTGGTGACAGAAGCGCTTTTCCTGAGTGATTAGTTGATCAATTAGGTAGCTTTACTGCAGCTTTTGTATAGATGGATGAAGCAGTAGTCTAAGGAAAATCAGTTGCTGACAGGATCCATGCCCTTCCTTAGATGTTGGCAGACACAGCTGTGCCTCAACAGGGAAGGGAACCTTGTCAGCATTTCGATGAAGCCTGTGGCCACCTGCAACACATAGTTTCACTACCTGAGACCTTTTTTTGTTTCAAATATAACCTTTTTTCAGTTTTATTCCTGTCTCTTAAACTTTATTCCTTGCTCTTCGACTGGCCTGCTGGTTGATCTTGGGCACTTTTAAAATCTATGTACCTCAAGTTTCTACATCTGTATAATAAGAATAAAATAACTTTTCTAAGGATGCTCTATCAACCGATATGTGGGAGCTCTGAACTGAGAAGAGAGAAAAAGTATTTTAAATAGATTAAATTACCTTCTTAAAAATCAAAACATACTTCTAATGCATTTTCTTTCCATTTGAAATGCATTTTAACAAGTGTTGTGTATAATTCATTAGATGTGGCTTGTCTCTTATCTACCTTATTTTAGTTTTTACTTTCTTTGACTGCAGAACAATTTGAATAGAATCCAAAGAATACCAAACATTTGGTTCATCTGTCTCTGATATTGAGCAGCCGCATTACGGGAGTTGTGCCTAGCCAACTAGGAGATGTCTATAATGACAGGTCCCGACTCTTTCTGAAAAACAAGGTTTGCTTATCTGACACTAAAATCTTTCTGGCTCTGACACCCAAAATCGAGAAGCACACTGAACGTCTGAAAAGCATATGTTCCAAATCAGCTGTCAGTAAATGACCGAGCAAATGCATGGAACAACGTAGACATTCTTCACACGTTGCAAATGCATAGACGCTTTCTCTTATTTTTAAATTTTTCCTTTACACTCATGATCAGATGGAAACCTCTCCAAAAGCCAGGTATTGTGGTACACAATGGGAAAATAGCACTGGGAGTGATTGATTGCAAAAAATGGAAGATGTATTGTGTAATCATATGCCGGGAGAAGGAGCAGGCAACATGACTTGGTTTCCATTTCAAATAAATAGACAGTGGAACAATCAAGAAACTGCCAAAGTAAATGAATTCAGCATGGTTGGAACACCAGCATATCGCCGCTTCAGAGAAGGTTTCTGTCACAAGTTACAGCATCAATGGTGAAAGACACAGGTCTTCTGTTTTATTTTTCACTTCCTGAGCCACACTCTGCTCTCTGTTATTCTAACTGACATCTGGAGGAACGCCAGTGAGTTCACTGAAATTAGTCTGGTTTTACATTATTGTAACACAGATCAGATTCCTGCCCACTGTCCTTGAACCCCTGAGATATGCAAAATGTGTGATGGATTCTTTCTCGTGGGGATTTATACAGTGACTTAACTGTTCCAAACAGCTTCTTTACCACGTTATGAGCTTTAGGAAAGAAGGAAAAAAAATCTTTTAACAATGAAAAAGTGACAGAAATAAAGAAAAATTAGTTACTTTCCATGGAAATTGTAAGAATTCCCAAGGCCATATCAGTGCCTATTATTTAAATTCTTCTAGCTATCATCAGCAGTGCAGAACTTCTCTTCCAACATGTCTGAATCTGCATTTGATCCTGTAATTTAAGATATGTTAAATTAGAAGTTATCATACTCTTTTACTTTTAAATCTGTCACGGGGCTTCGTGTAAAAGGCTTTGATTTTGTATAAGCTGAATATAGACATTACAACATGCACACCCTGGATTGTGCCAAACTGGATCTTGACAAACTTCAACCATGTTGCGGATGTGTGTGAGCAAGGATCTACCAACACCCTAGGTCATGCATAGCTTGTGTCAGAAGGACAGAGCACTCAGACGGTGTCACGATCTAATACCTGATATGCTTTATTAGGAAGGCAGGGCACTCCCTCATTAGCTGAAGGTCATAGAATATAATAATGCTTGGCACTTATAATCGTGAAGGTGTTGTACTCCATCTAATTAAAGTTTGTGGGTAGGTAGGCTTTTATGCATAGGAAAGTAAGGTAGAGATTTCCCTAAAGGCATAGACAGAAGAGGAAAGAAGTCATAGACACAGAATCCTAATTCTAATTCAGTTCCTGGGCACTAGTCCTTCCTCAGATTCCTGGCCACACTTTCTAATAATAAAGGAAGAATTGGAATTTCAGTAAAAACAAACAAAAAAAAAAGACAAAGTGAGCAATAAATCTATCTTTCATGCTAAACCATGGCACAATAGTTTTAATAACAAAGAGTTTTTTCAGCGTAACACCCACTGGTGTTAGAATTTATGGAATTCTTACAAGCCTAAAGTCATTAAAAGAGTTAAAGAAAAATTGGGTTTATCTTCAGAAGCATTTTGGAATTTTTCTGCAAGCACAGACTGACTCACCTTTACCTGGCTGAGTTACAGCACTGATGGTCAGCAAGGGCCACTTGTAGGAGCAGTGCCCAGGTGTTCTCTGTCTGGGATGCAACCTTGCAGTGTTTATCCAAGCAAAATGGCACGGAGCTTGGCTTAAATAAGAATGCAGCTTAAGGCCTCTGTGTCTTATTAATCAATAAAGATAGAGGCTGTAAATTGCAGAGTACAGGCAGTTGACCGCCTGTAGCTTGCAGTTTATAATGTCTCTTTTCCTATCATTCTGTAGGGCAACATCATTAACCAGAAATGTTTAAATAATCACATATATTATCGTGTGTCTGCTTTTAAAATTGAATATGTGTTCAACTCTTCTAAAGAAAGAGTTTCTCCATTTCATTGTGTACTAGCTTAGAGAAGGTCTTAGCACTTAATAAATACTACAAACTTTTCAAGCCATACTTTGCACTCTTGAAACACTGTGCAAGCATTGCCTAGTGACATCTGAAAAATATGCAGAGATCAACTTTCGGTAAAGTGCATTACATATGGCTTTTTGTCCTTATTCAGTGGCCTTAATTTCAATTCTTATGGAGATAAGGAGCAGAGCAGGCTGCCACCATCTCTGTGGTATTTTGTGGCTGCCATCCTGATTTTTTATGTCAAGTTGGAGAATTCAAGCAGGCCATTCTTAATAAAAGCAACAATCATGGACAAAATTAATAGTATCAAATAATTAATTTTTCAAGAAATCAGAGTCTTCACTCAGCATGTCTTGTATTTCTCCTTGTGTTTTAAGACAGAGGAATACACCGGAGTAACTTCTCTTAATAGACTACATTTGCTTTTGATAAATTGAAAACAGTGAAAATGATAGCGTGGAAAGTTGAGAAGTTTTTTTCCTCAAAGGTAGAGAACATTTCATGTAAGAGTGTGGAAGACGTCTTCAGGAGTTGAATAAACAGGCTCAGTTATTTATACTGAAAAATTCCAAAGATTAGGCCTATGCTTTTTAACGTCTCAACCCTAAAAGGTATATGATAGATGTGTTCGGTTTGTTCTTTTTACATTTACCCTTTAAGTGCAGAGTCCATTGATAGCCATTTAGAAAGCACCCAGGACTTGAGTGCCATGCGTTTTAGCAAAGCTAACAAGATAGAGATTTTAGATATAAGGACTAGTGTTTAAAACAACCTCATGAAATTGCTGCTTTCTACATGCTGCCAGGAATCATCCCAGGATGGGGGACATCAGGGAAGCTTCAGAGGACATCTTAAAGAAATGAGCTGTAGCCAATGCTGTCCTCAATGCCAGTGAGAGTCAGACTGGCAGTTTAGCCAGGGTTAAACTAGTGTACGGCATTTGGATGCTCCTGAACACAAATAGTTAATGCCAGAGAGCTCTGTGGCTGACTAGCACTGCAGCCAGCCATACAGACATGGAGCAGCTATCTTGCATCGGATGACACATCTAACCTTTGGCGAGAGTAGGGGTCAGATGTACACAGAGATGACTAGTTGCTTTTTTCATCCTGTCACATGGGATGGTCAGAATCATATTTATCCTTCTCTAACAGTGTATTCACACATACTTTTTCATCCATCTTAAGCCTTCAAGGAGTCGTTCTTGCTGCTGAGCAAGTCAGGATGCTGCAAAATTATTCAGTGCTCCAGAGAGATGTTTAAAATGTGAGCCACTGAGTTTAATGAGAGGACAGGCCTTTTCCAGCACTCACCAGCTCTCTGGAACCTTTTCCTTACTTTCTCTGAAGCAGTCCAATTTTGCATGGTCTTGCAAGGCACCTTTTTGGAGAGGATTGCTTGTAACTCAAGAGTTTCTGGAGACAACTGCAGAGTGTCAAATCTGACCCACTGCTGTGATTTGATTGCAGTATTCATGGTGGCTGAGAATGCCTGAAATGCCTGAAAACGTCACCATCTTCTGTGTTGGTTTCTGAATTGGACTACCAAGTCATGAAATTGAGGGTGTGACTCAGTGAGACTTGCCAGGGCCTCTGTAAGCTGCTGAGGAACAGAGTTCCAGAGGGGTTGATGGGAACTGGTGGATCTTGATCTTTCTCAGGATCAGACCTACATCCCTTTAGGAATAACTATTGCCCCATGATTGATACAGCTTTCCAAAATTTAGAATATATTTGCACACCCTTTTTTTTTTAACCTAAACTACAATGAGAGCCTTGGTCTGCAGCACTTCAGTGGCATGCCACATTGGCAAGTACTGGTGGTCTGGGGCACAAGCTTGGACTATTAACCTCTGACTCCCATTAGTTCCCAAGAAATGTCTAGTGATCAGCGTTGCTTAATTTGTAGTGAACTGACAGGAAGATGTGCACCTGTTTTCTCCTAATTGTGTTACTTTATAAATATGTCCTTTAAAAACCTTGTTCGTGTTATTCTGTAGACTTTTGACCTCCCATTCATCTTTCTCGTGCCATATAACAGATGGACTTGAATCTAGCATGAACGATGTCAAGTCTTCATCTAGTACGAGCTCTCAACAGTATTGCTCCTAGCTGCTCTGGCTTGCATATACCCTCTTTCAATAGAAATGAGAAAAATGCCTTTATCCTCATTTCTCTGTGAAATACAATATATTTGGAAGATAAGCCTAGACCTTCATGTTAATCATAAATCAATTATGTTTATCCCTATCCTAGAAAGCATGAAAATTCCTTCTTTCCTTATTGCAAAATCCAGTAGGATATTCACAGTAATTATGCCACTTATTATACAAATCATAAGCTCATATCATAACCATTAGAGCTACAACTAAGTAGTTGTCTATCTTAGAGTATTTGAAATATCCATTTCAATTGCAGTGAAGGTTTGGGAATTTATTTTATTTTTATACCTGAAGTAAATCCTTTTATTCACCAGATTTCTCCTTTTTATTCCTCATGTAGCCTTTTGAGTTTAGCCAGATGTTACAGGACAATTCTGCATGAAGAAAGGGAACTATGAGGTTAAGCCTGTAAAGTAGTAGCTATGCTCGGTACCGCTGACCACTGATTTGGCAGATAAGCGCTCTGCAAGATTGCTCCTTACACCTTGAGTCTGTAAATAGATTATGTCAGTCAAGCTGTCCCCACTGTTTGTTATTACTATTACTTGAACCATACAATGTGTTTATCAGATGGAGACCTCCTCTGTGTTAAGGGATGTACAAGGACAGTGTAAATGTGAGAAAAGGTGAGATGAAAGAAATATCCTTAATTCTGCTCTATACATAAGTAGCTGGGATACAGGGAAAGGAAAGATACTTCACTGTCTTCATGCTCCCAGATATTTGGGGTTGGCTTTTGCTTTTGGGAAGGGTGTATTTACAGTGTGGATCCCACCTGGAACACAGAGGTTCCAGCTTACAGAAAAATAGGAAAAATGAGTTAGTTCACTATCTGTGCCTTTCACTTACTATTCTGTTCCCAATCACGTCTAAAAACTGGCTAGGTTCATCATGGGCTTTCAATTCCCCTAAACCAATTTGCCCCATGTGATACTGAGGTTCTGGGTTTGGCTCACATTGTGACTAGCAGCGCCAAAGGAATAAATCCACTGCATCTTGCCTCACAGTTTAGTTGGCAAGATGTCAAATAAGCACACTTCTTATGAGAGTTCACGTTTAATTGTTAATTACTAGAACTCAAGCACCAGATATATCCCATTACTTTGTGTGCATTATGAAATAGGTGTCAGGGACTCATTTCTCCCGTTCATCTCAGATTCTGTGGAATGTAAGCATGATCCTCTGGTCAGGCCCTGCTGCCCTTTCCACATTAAGTACTAAACCATCAGAATGAGTAGAAGCAGGTGTATGCAGAGAAAGAGAGATGGCTACATCTGAAAGAGTGATTTTGATTGTTGCATCCACGGATGAAATGAAATCTGGCTGATAAGTGCAACCAAAATCTTTCAGGCCACCGTTGCTAGTGGCACATGTGCCAGCAAGCACGGTAATAAAAAGGCACTTCAGAAATTCTCCCCCCATTTCAGTTGCATGTTATTGCTTCTTGAAGACTCTCTGAAGTATTTCGGTTTGTTATGTCACAGTTTACACCTCTCTGTCCTCAGTCTTGTCTTTTAAGATTAGAAAGCCCACTTCATTCTAGCAAAGGAATAAATGGGAATAGCAACTAGCTTGTCATATTCAGTGGTACAGTAAATGCTAAAGCATGCCCTTTGTTTAAATGGCATCCTAGCAAATGACAATGATGAATTAGAATAAATATTCCAAGCAGAACTCCTGTGAAGTATCAAAGATGATAGTTCCGCCCCTGAAATTTAATTTATTTCTTATCCAGCCTTTTTAAACTATGTAAAATGCATGAGCTCAGCTCACTTTTTGCACTTTTCTGTGCAGAAATCAAAACTTCCTAATGAGTAGGCCAAAAGATTTAAATGTACCCTTTGTCTTTCTTTCACTTCCCTAAAAGTATGTGATTAAAATCAATCCCAGTCAGTCTGCATGCAATTGCGAGTGCTGGAAAACAGGCATCTGAAGTATCCCATCATCTCCCACGCGCTGTGAGATAAGTAAAGAGGCATCTGCTTTGCCTGGCTCAAGATCTCTACATGTAAAGCACGCTTTGAGATCACAAACTCTTCCTACAGGCTGAGGCTGTTATTACATCATGCATAAAAGCAGCTGCTATTTGTGTCAAAGCGCAAGTATGGTAACTAATTTTACAGGATATATAGGGTAATGAAGAACTGAATTACTACAGATGGGATTAAATTGCCAGTTAAATAGTCTTTTGTCATCAATTTGGTGGGGAAAGGAGGACATCTGCTGGGAGTTCTTTGTAAAAATCGAGCAAGGCAGTTTCCTACTTGAAGCAGTAGGATACAAATCCCTATGGAAGTGATATATTCTGAGTAACCGTTAGATTTTGCTTAATATCTAACCAAGAATGTTGATTAATTAAGGTGTATCAAAATCACACAGACGAATGTTTTGCAGTGATTCATATTGTAAAGCCCTCACTTCCCTTTTATCTAGTTCACAAAGAAGTGTAGCTAAGCCTGGATGAGTGCCCAGTACCCTCTTGTAAAGAGATTTTCACAAAAGGACTAGGAGAGAAGGGGTGAGAGGAAGTCTGATCCAGAAAAAGCACTTGATGCTTTTTGCTGGGGGTTAGAAAATAAATATTAGAGATCTGCAAGCATTGCATGAGTACATAAGAAAGCAAGATGTTATGGGATTCACTAAGCCTTGAATAGACGTCTTCTCAAGGATTATGACCTGCTTAATCAAGCCTTGGAAATGAAATGAGGCAGAAGGCAAAACATACAGGAATACTTGAGCATGACACTTCAAAATAAATTGCAGTAGATTAAAAGAAGACTAAAGAATGTGGTGCACCCAGGGTACAATGCCCAGCATACTTTGGCCCATCATGCAAATAATAAGTCATGATTGCATTTATTGATAAAGAGGAGGAAAGGCCTCAAGTCTTTGTTGTTTCCATCTTCTCTGATCCTTTCCTAACAACAGTCAGTCTGGAATATGCAGCTTTGTTCCTTCTGCTGACATTTCATAGCTTCTGTCCCCTTTTGTGAATGATCTTTTTCAGAAAGCATCCTGTGAGGAGGCATCTCCAGGGTCACAGCAGTCACAGGGTGAGAGCTTCGATCTTACTGTAGAAGCACAAATGCTGGGAAATCATTCCCTGCACATGGACTGCTGCACAAGACTTTGAGGAGGAGAGGACACCAACATGATGTGATACCTTGCTGCTGATGCTCTCTCTGTCAGGACTTCTTGCCTTGTAGCTGAGCTATCTCACCCATGGCAAACTGGGTGAATTTCACGTCCAGGAAATTCCATGGCAAATAGACACTTACAGTTCTTTTCACCAAAGAGTACACAAGAGATCTGTTGCAAGCTGAGACCTGAAGTGAGTGTACTGCTTTTTCCCCTACTGCACTGCACACCATATTTCACTTCTTTGTCCGAGTCCTCTTATATTCTACGTCCCATGGCAGCACAGTGTGCTTTTAGTCCATCGCTGTTACAAACTTAGATTTTTTAAAAATATTGCTCAGTTCTCACTAAAACATTGTGTCTGAGTACATTCCAGATTTATCTGCAGTCTTTAAAGTGCAGTACGGGACTATCAGTGCAGACAATTTATGCTTGCATTTGCGTTTCAGTTATCATTAGCATAAGGTCTTAAATCAGATTATGATTAGCTTGCTTTTGCAAAGCTAAAGCAGAACTTTCTAAGATAAACTGTATCTTGCTACTATCCAAAAAGTTATTTCCATATAAAGTATGTTTATTAAAAGTGCTGAACTGTTATAAAGTTCTTTTAAATTTATGAAAAGACTAAGAAACTGCTTGGCAAGAATACTTGAAATGACAATATATATCATAAATGCCTTTCATACTATATAAAGAACACCATGTAAAAAGAACAACTAAAAAAGTTCAGCATGTTCACTTATGCTCTGAGTATAACATAAACTAAGCTGACCTCATTTTATATGAGGCCATTTCATACTCAAATATACCGTTAAGCTCTATTTTATCTGTTGCATTTTCATTATTTTGGGCCAAACCTGAAATGAGAGCACTGAGGCTTCTAAGCTGCCTCACAGAGAGGAATTTAAAAATGGAACAAGGTTCAGAACTGACCCCTCTGATGGATACATATGGATATTTAAAAAAAATAGGCTACTAAGCTAACAGAAGCAATGCTAATGTTGTGGTCCTATCTGGAATGCACATTTTAATTGTCTGAACGTCTACTGCAAATGGAGTTTCAATTCTCTCTTTCAAAAGTGAGTGATCTCACCGTTTGTTAATTTTGGCAATCACTCTCTGGGTAGTTTTGTAACGCACTACAACTGGCAAGTTCAGCCACTAGGAAAACTATTAGAGCCAAGTGCCCTTTTACTGTGAAAGAATGAAGAATAAGATTTCTTGCACTAAATCTTCAATTCCCATAGGTTCCTGTAGGGTTTTATATCAGCGATGCAAAGTTGTTTTGAAAGGCAGGCTCTCACAGCTGATGGTGGGCAATGAAGCAGCTCTGTGAAGCACCATGACTCTCCAGCAGGGTACTAGCTTTATGAATAACTTTTCTGTTTAGAGATGTGTCCAAACCAAAATTCCAGATTTGAATGGCCATTAATCAAGGAATAAAGTTTTAGCACCTGAATCTGAATTTATTTCTGAAGTTAATAGGTGACAAAGGGTATGGTAGATCATCGTCTTCGCCATTTGTGAGAAAATCTCAGCGAGATTGTTCTCATGAGGGGTCCATTGGCTAAGCTGTATAACTATATTTTCAAAAGAGTTGACCAATGCAATTGCCTGTGATTAAAGAGTTTAGCATGCTCAGAAAGTAGTTAAATTTCAGCATCAGTCTGGTGTGTTCTTCTATTTCTACACCATGTTAGTGTGATGGGATTTTCTACTTTTCTCTGCGACTTTGAATATTTACTACTTGTAAGTGAAAAATACCAGCCTTGAAGGAAAAATAATTTGTCATGTTGTGGTAGGTCCTGCCTTCCTGAGAGCCGCGGTAGCTTAACAGCTAGGGCAAGTGCTTGCACTCCCGAAAGGCCAGCCAGAGGACCAGCTAATGCTCGGGCACTGAGAGGCAAGGTGTGCAAATAGTGTCATCCCTGAGGATTGCTGGGAGTCCCCTTGCAGAGGACAAAAATGAAAAGGTTTGCATGACTCTGTGTGTGTGTGCGTGCACATATGCATTTTTCCAAATACCTTCAGATCATTTTTATGGAAGTGCAGCCATCTGTAAACCTGTTCCTTATCCGACTTGAGCAATTTTAATTGTCCCAGACTCATCCATGAACACACAGAACAGATAGCAGATGTAGTTGCACTAGGGGAAAAATAGGTCCCTTGTGGTAATAGATGACAGCAATCTTAATAAGCAGCATTTGCAATAGAAGCTTATGCACATATATAAAACAAATTGTTACTGATTTGGGTTAAAATAATACTAGAGTTAATATTTCTCAGGAGCAGTGCAATGAAGGAATATCTATTTTTTAATTGGGGTTTTCTATCTAATCTTGTATAAACAAATCCAAACTCCATTGAACTATACAAATAGAATCCAAGCCAGATTAATTTTGTATGGTTTCAGATTGCTTTTGTACATCATACAGCTGAACTTTCTACAGCAGACTGGCTCCCCAGCATGATCTGTTGACAACACAACTTTTCATGACCCATGCGCAACATGTACCCAGCTGAAGGTGTGTAATACATGCATAAGTACTTTTCATTATGAAATCTGCATAGGAGTCTTCCATCCTCTGGCAACATTAACACTTTTTTTCTTTGGCTCCAAAGAGGCACACTGTGGGACAATTCAGAAAAAGAAACATTCACTTGATTTGAAAACACAGACAGGAAAATACATGACATTTATAGCACAACAGTTTATTTCTAAGAGATTAGCTGATGAGATTTCAGGAATAAATACAATGTACATTAGGTTTAGAAAAGGCTTTTCCCTAGATTACCATAAGAACATTATGCCATTGATTTCTGACACTGGATTTGTAAGCTTAAAATGTAGTGCTGAATCAGTAAGCACAGCTTTCGTGGAAGTCAAAAATCGTCTCATGCAGTAATTGTTTCAGCTGTAACTCTGACACCAGAGAAGTGTGGGAAGAGTCGTTCCTGTTCTAACTGTACGATGATTGGGATGCATTTATTAATTTAAACGTAATTCTTTTAATTAGTGTAGGTACGTTAGAAGAAAAATTCTTCTCTGGTCTAATTTTCAACTGGGTCTTTCTTTTTATGTTTTTGAACAAATATAACTGAGATAGCTGTACTGGTTGCATCTGTAAATGCTGATGCTAACTTGACACATCTATCATATTGTGCAGTCCTTGTTTAAGTGACAGAAATATTTATAATCAGGAGGAGAGCTTAAAATACCGTCAAGATAGTCCTATGGTCATCGTTTGTCAGAAAATAGGATTGACACATAGGATTGTTCATGAGAATGCAGGCACAACTGTTTGTGGAAAACATCACTGAAACTGGTTGGGATTTAAGCTGGAATAATTTTTTGCAAACAAGTCTGCTTAATGTATTTTAAGCTATCCCACTTGGCAGAAACTGTCCCTGCTTGGTCTTTGTTCAATTTTTTCCATTTCAATGAAAAGAACAGTCATTTTCACATCTTGTGTGGAAGAAGCAGTAACAATTAAATACTTTCTGTAATACTACTAGCTGTGGAGACGCAGGAGGGATCCTGAAAACTCTCTAAGCTGCTTCTCCGTAAGAGTGGCTAGTGGAAAGATAAGATTGAAAGGAGCACACAGTTCTCTTCCTGCACAGAAATGCTAACACTCTCCTTAGTGGCCTGTTTGTCGGGCTTACCTTGGTGTTGGAAGAATGTCTAGGAAAAAGTGATATTTTAAATCTGTGAAGTCATTCAATGAAACAAAAGTCTGACACCTACTGCAAAGTCTTCACTGTCATCAAGATAAAGTTGACCTTCAGTAAACCAGACACTGATCTTTCATCATCCTTTGACATTTTTGTGCTCCTTCCATTTCTTCTTCCTATTATTTCTGCTTTTCCTTTGGCCACTGGAGAAACAGATACATATCTATATTTCTACATATGTACATTTGCATATTTATGCATAAATACACATTTAAATTTGCATATAAAGATAAATTTAATCTATATATAATTCATCTTAACAAAAGAAAACAATCCTCAGTAACTAAAATTCACTTCTCTGCATCAACTGTGCCACCATCATGAACAAGAGATTGCTAAAGCACAGAAGAATTAACAGACTCTTTGAAGGCAACTCAGGCAAACCAGGCCATGTCCTCTCTCAGGACCAGCTCCCACCATGCAGACAGGAAATGCTGAAGTGCCTGGGCCTGCCTCGGGACTCCACCAATGCTCTGAGTCATTCTGGCTTAGCACTATATTGTTAGGAAATATTTATATTACAGTAGAGCACAGGAGCACAACCCGAGATAAGGCACTACTGTGCAAGGCTCTAAAGTGAATTTAGTAAGAGTACACCAACTGCTTAGGAAAGCTTGCATCATTTTAGAGAGCCCTCAGCAAAGTCACTCCTGCAACAGAAATTACTCATCCTCCAAAATCATTAATGCCTCGTTAAAATGAAGATGTGCAGTGAAACACCGTAATCGCACTTTGCCCTGAAGCGCTTGGGAGTTAATAATTCTTCTAGAGAAAATCCACCTCCTTCAATTCTCAGAGGAACTCATTGTTCGCACCAGCCACCACATCAGTCCAGTTTTCACCTAGAGATGGTGCTTGAAAGGGACAAGGAGAATTTCATGCTGTATGCTGGAATGTAATTCTGCATCACTAATTCACGAAAAGATAATAATGAACAGTGATGTAAGCAGCAAGAACTGCAACAGCGATGGATCATCCTTGGCCAACAGAAGCTGGTAAGCATGCGTGAGGTAACAGAGAAACATTGCTCGGCAGCTCAGGCTTTGAAGGGCATGTTGGTTTCCATGTACACAATGGTGGGTCTCATTTCTGGCACTCTCAGCTGCTGAGAAAGAGAACTAGGGCCAGGCACGAGGTGGGGGCTGCTCGCATCTCCCACTCATCTTGCTGCAAACGTGAAGTGCTTCCTCTCACATCCATGGCTCTGTAGTGGTATAAGCCTACCTGAAGGGAAAGGGAAATCTGGCTTTTAGTGTCCCTGTAGCTCAGTTTTTCATCTTTTAAAATATTATGAAGGTTTATTTATTTAGTATTGTTTTAAAGGTCAGATGCCTTAGTGACAGAGGCCTTTTACACAAATATTTGGAAGCTGTCCTTATGCGAGCTTTTAAAACTTATCTCCTCTGGAGTACTCCAGGGGTCTAGACAGATTTATTCCCTTCACATATGCTTTCTTTCTCTCTCTCTTTTGCTGTTCCTCCCTCTGCCCATGTTCTGTAAAACATATTAACTTCTTTGTCCTGAAAGGTATTTACTTTTAAGTTATTCAAGAGATGCCTGAAACTCCATTGCTACATGAATTAAACTTTAGCTAGTCTTTGGAGCTGCAAATGTTGCTATGTTGCTTTGACCCTATAAGGGGTACAAAAAAGATTTTTCCCTCCTTTTGGTGACTCACTAGGCATTATTCTGCATGAAATATCTCCATCCACTGACTTACATATTTTATCAATGGTTATAAATATGCTGAATGGATAAAAGCCAATCAAATAAATAAATACAGCTGATTCTTGGCTGCTGAATGAGATCAAAACCAACCATAATCAACCACTTTAAAGCAAGTTTATGCAACTGACTCAAAAATTTTTGTTCCAATATACTTTTAAAAGAGGAGGAAGTGCTTTTAATTCCTACCTTATGCTGCCCTAGAATTGTAATTATTGCACCACTTCTTTGTATTTAATCTTTCTATGATTTTTTTATGTCTTGATGTATCTACTTCATAAATTCCCAGACATTTTTTCCAACTTTGGAAAACTTTACCTCCTTCTGGAAAGGCAGACCTCTGTACCATGGAAGTAAAAAAATAAGCTGTTGCAGAAGAGACTGAAAGATTGATGAAGCACAGAAACTAATAAATTACATGGAGTGAGCATGTCCTGTGCACTTATTTCACATATTTCTTAAAAATTATTATGGTGTAATGATTTTTTGGTTCCACAAAGAGGGCTTTTGGCAAGAACTTGCCCCGTGAACACATCCTAGCATTAAGCCTGCACCCACTTCCCCCCACCCCCGACAGGAACCAGCAAAAAAAATACTATAACTAGGAGTAGGTTTGCTGGAGGACACCAGCACCGCGTGATCTGCATGCTCCTTTATTGGGTTCATCCTCAGGTGACCTGCACGGTATCTAAGAAACCAGCCCCTGCAGAGTCGTGTTATTCAAGTCATTTCACGCAGGTGACTGTCTCAGCGTATTCACCTCAGTAACTTGGTATCTTTCTTTCAAGCACGAAGCATCTGACTCTGACAAATCCAGAAACAAAAGTAAAGGAAGATGTAGAGAAAAAAAACTAGGGAAAGGTCAAATGTGAGTATAAAAATTTATTGGTTTCAGACATGGAGTAATCTGTAGTAACAAGTTAAACTAAGACAATTCAGTGCCATTAACAGGGACTGATCAGTGCTGCAAATGATAAGCAAACGCAGGAGAAACTAAAGGTGACTGGGCTTCTTGTTTTCAGTTGCAATTTGTGTAACTGTAGTTCCATGAACAGCCTCTCTGACTTCAGAACTACCCGAATTCTTCTGTCAATCAGGCATGCAGGGGTTTAGCATTGTTTCTGGTTAAAGAAGCTTCACACATTGTGTCACAAATCTCACCTTTGAAGAAACAATGCATTTAAAGGCAGGCATGAAAGACCTCAACTGCAGAGCTCCAAACAGGAGGTTTACATTGAATTAAGGGTGGAAATGGTTTGGGCCCTTCCAGAAGCACCATCTGTTTCTAAGGCTGGTCATTGTTTGGATTATTTATGACCATAATTTTAGATTTATCTGGTTAACCTTTGGATAGCCTCCTAAAATAACTATTGACTCTTTGAGTTTTCAAGGTAATATATTAAGATGCAAGAGTTTAATGTTATTATTTTACAGAAAGATCCTCAAGCCTTTTAATGTAATATATCAATACCTACAAACTCAGGAAATAACTACGCTATCACACGGCAAAGGGAACTGCAGCATGACATAGTTGTTGTTCAACACCATGGGCTATACTAATTGAAATTTCTTCATGAGAAAAACAGGAAAGCAAAGGACAACTTTTTTTTAATAAGACTTCTCCTCCCCCACAGTACTCAGCGTAATATCTATCTTCATGTCACGGTTCAACAGAGAGAGAGGAGTAGATGGGATGAAGCTACTCCAAAAATAATAGAAAAGAAAAAAGAAATGGGTTTTGAGGATTCATGGTTTGCATCAGACTTAAAATGGATGAAAGGAGATAGAAAAAAAGTCTTTTCCATATTAGCCTGTATGATCCCATCTTGCATTATTAGAGGCGCTGGGAGTCTTTCAATTTTCCTTGAGGGATCACATCCCACAATTCAAAAATATTGTGCTAAAATAAAAATGGACAGAACCGTGGTTGGTTTTGCAAACATTCATCAAGGATGGTTCAAATTTAGGTCGAAAATAAGCTAGTAGAAATTAGTATCTGTGAGAAAGGTTTGTAAGACTGAGGTAGTTTTAGTTGGAGTACAATTATACTTTTCATGCTTGCTAGGTTATGCATACCGACATATAGACTTCAGAATTAAAGAGCATGAACTTTCATGAATTTGTTTGTATTTAAAGGCCAGAACTTCAGTCAAATGAGAATATTTATAGAATTTATTCTTCAAAAAGGGTGAGTCCACAATCTCATGTAGATTTTGGCTCCTCTCTCTGTAATAGGCTGAAAAAACCTCTGAGATTAAAACACCTTACTGTTTCACTTTGGACTTAATGGCTTATGACCGATCTTGGTTTAAAATTCATTTTACAATACTCTGAATCCGCACAGCGCTCTACAAAAATGCACATTGGTAAAGATGTTGGCAACCATTAAAAATAAAACAGCTTTTGAAAAATATACTGCAAAGGAAAGTCAGTCTTTACTTAGCAAAATAAGGTTAAATTGAGGGAAACTTTTTAGTCTTCCTAAAAATGTACTATATTCCACTTCCCACCAGAGAAAATATTCTTAAATTATGAAAATCTAAAAAAGGCTTTCTTCCTGGTAATCTCCCTGCATTTCTCCATCAATACAAAATGAATCCAAGAGAGATACTGCAGTACAGTACTACAGTAAACAGTAGCCCCAGGTATTTTAGGAAGAACTGTATATCCTGGTAGAACAGAAGAACATTACATGAGGATCTCAAAAAACCATGAATTCTGGTCTCTCAAGTGGTACTACAGAAAGATCTGATTATCTCATCTGCATGAAAAGGAGCCAAAATGTGGCATACTAGCTCTTTTGCTACTTACTGAAATTCACTTTGGCATAACCTTTTTAGCAGTCAATGAAGGCAATCAACCACACTGTCACAAGAGCATGCTGACTGAGGTCAAACACAGCAGAGGAAGTGAACCAGGCTGACTTACTCTATTACAGCTGGGAGCTTCCCAAAATTCACTCAGTATTGTACTCTGTAGCCCTATAATGTTACTTTTTATGATTCTAACCCTATAAAATTAGTCATATTAGATACAAATTGAAATTTCCTTAGTCATCTGAAACACTAGCAAAAATGAAATTGTATCAATGTGTATGAACACCCGATGAGAGAGAAGATGATGAGAGCCAGGCTCTTTTCAGTCGTTCTCACTGACAGAAGAAGAAACAATGGGCACAGCTTAAAAACCATCAAATCTGAACACAACAAAGACCTTTTTACTCCGAGAGTGGTCAAACACTGGCAGAGGTTGCCGGGGACAATTGTAGTCTCCATCCTTGGAGATGCTAAAAACCCAGCTGGACATGGTCCTGGGCAACCTGCTGTAGGTGGTCATGCTGGAGCAGGGGCATGAACTAGACAACTTCCAGACCCCAGCCATTCTGTGATTCTGTGAAAAGTGGAACTTATCCTATAGCTAGTCCGTCTAGTTCAGCTGCAGTGTAAGAGTGGTGGCACAGTGGGAAGGAGTTGATCATATTGTTGTTCTTTAATCTAAATAAGATTCCACAATAGCTAAACTGCATTTTTTGAACCTTACTAATCACAAACAGATAAGGTGGGGGGAAAAGACAGGGTTGGAAGGGACCTCTAGAGATCATCTAGTACAACCCTCCCTGCCAAAGCACCTAAGGCAGGTCACAAAAGAACACGTCCAGACAGGTCTTGAAAGTCTCCAGAGAAGGAGACTCCACAACTCCCTGGGCAGCCTGGTCCAGCACTCTGCCACCCTAACGGTAAAGAAGTTTCTCCTCATGTTGAAGTGGAACTTCCTGTGTTCCGGTTTGTGCCCATTTTCCCTCGGACTGATTGCTCCATCTTCCTGACACCTACCCTTCAGTTATTTATAAACATTGATCAGATCCCTGTCAGCCTCCTCTTCTCCCGGCTAAACAGCCCCAAGTCTTTCCTCATCAGAGAGATGTTCCTGTCCTTAATCATCCTCCTAGCCCTCTGTTGGACTCTCGCCAGTAGTTCCCTGTCCCCCTTGAATGGGGAGCCCAGAACTGGACGCAGTATTCTAGATGTGGCCTACCAGGGCAGAATAGAGGCGGAGGAGAACCTCCCTCGGCTTCAAATAATGCATTTAACCCACTGTGGAATCTTGTGAGACACATTTTTGTTCAAAGTGTCTTGCTAATTTGATAAAGAAGCATGAAAATGTTTTACAAAATTTCTTAGATATGTTTTGAAGTTTCCTACAAAATGAATACAAGACTAGCAGTTATTTTTACATGACTTAATCTTATACTACCGCCTAGTGGCTAAAATCTAAATGAGTCACTGTACAACTTCTCTACATTTTATATACGGATATAGATACAGAGTAGTTATGTATGTTATAATCTTTTCATTCATTTTTATAAACCATATTATGTATATTATATGTCCACACAGTAACAGCGTTGCCAAATATAATGAAGACTAGAGAAATTTCCATGTTGAAGGACACTAATATTCACACTGGGCACTACTAGTGACTGAGTACAGTCTTAATGTCAACAGGATCTCCATTTTAACACAGTAATGGTTTGAGATAGAATTACATTTAAAATGAGCTGTAGAGAAGGACTTCAGCCATCATGTTTTGAGATATCAGTTGTCTTTGTTAGAAAGAAATACTCCTGGGGGAGGTTGTGTTGTAAGTGTTCAGTGAGGAGTTTCTTGCACCCTCCTGCAAAGCTGTTGTGGCCCAAACATTCAGAGGCTTGGTGGTGAATAGAGTTCATCTTGCTCAGTGTAACAGATCCAGGTACAGTGAGCCCTCAGGCACCTATTTCCCATTGATTGCTGTAGTTCTTATCCCTGGCTAAGTTCACAAAATCAAGCCCATGAGTGTATTGAGCTTGAAGTGCCAGTCATTCAGGAGTTCCAGATTTTCCATGGATCCTAGCAGCAACATATGACTTTGCAAAAACTCAGGCTCTTGCAGAAGCTTAGAGGAAAACACTATGGCAAAAACTACTTCTGGAGCTGACAGTGACAACAGCTAGCTGGAGGAAGGGATTCCTCCTCAGGAAGATGAGTTTCCAGCTACTCACACTACATGACTTAATTCTTGGCATTTTGCGTGCCTTCCACAGCAGCTGCTCCTACTACAACTGTCAGCACTCTTTGTGATAGCTATGTGATAGCATAGATGTACACCATGACTACTTCTATTTTATTTTTTTTAAACCACTGTATCTACATATAGAGCTAGATATAGATCGATACATTTAAAATTCATTTATTTAGGCCTCTTCCCTAGAGGTTTCTGTAGCTCAGGTCTTACTGGAAGGAGAAATTTTAGTACAGAAAGTTAGGTGTGGAACAGAAAAAACAATGTCATTTTGTCCACCAGGCGGCACTTCATTAGCAGGCTTCTATGTTTAAAAAAATCACCTGAAGGCAAAACAACATTTAGGTAATGATTATATGAGGTAAGAAGCATTACTGATCAAGGATCTGTCTGCTTCTGGAAATGTAATCTACCCAGATCTCTTCTGGGGTGGGGATTTTGATTTTAAGGAAGGGAATGGGATTTGTGTCATTGACTTGAAGAAAAGCAGCTTGGCCTCAAATAGGTGGAAGCATTGGGGAAACAAACTCTATTTGTAGTGTGCAGGACACACTATTTTTCTTCTCCCTGATTCGTTAGAAGAGCTGTATGAGTGATGGTGAGTGATTTACATCTAATGCAACAGAGAAAGGAAAGGGAAAAGGGGACAGTCACTGAGTCACACAAACTCAGAATTTTGGACAATTAATAAACTAAACAGGGAGTACAATTAATTCTACAAGAGCTTCCTGCCCTGATGGAAAACATTCTAGTATAGAACTCATAAACCTTTATTTTGATGCAGTTTTAGTCCAACACACACATTGTCCAATGTCCCTTCTCCACCATACCAGTGGGAAATTAGGCTGCAGCCGTTAGTGTAAAGACATTTGTACAGTGTAAATGAGGAAAAAAATGATCTCTGGCAGGAGCAGCAGAGTTTGAGTTTGGAAACAAAACTGTTCTTTCACCAGTTATCTGTGTGAAAACTGTAGTTTAATGTTGTTTAAAAAGGTTTTATTCTACTCTGCACAATTTGCATGATTATGATGTATGAGTATGTTTAGGTGAATGTAGGAAGTGTAGGTGATGTGGAATATACTGATGGAAGCTGAAACTGTTTCCCCAGTGGAACAGATCCACCTCCTGTGGCAGCAGCCAGTGCACCCCAGTACCCCCAGTACCCCTAACCAATACACTCCCAGGCTGACAACTTCAGGCCTTACCTCTAGGCCCTTTTAGTCCTTTCCTCTCTTCCCACAGCAGCTCTCTGGCAGTAATGGCTTTCCCAGAAGCAACACAGTGAGATCACAGAGAAGGTATCTGCCAATGCCTTTGTGCTAGGACAGGTCTCTTGACACTATCTCAGCTGCTGATTAGGGAATGTTGTATTGATGACATGGAACTGGAGAAGAGGTTTCATTTCCTGACTAGCCAGTCCACATCTTGTCCTTACATTTCTGCTCATTTGCATCAAGATTGATTTAGAACCATTTGTGCTTTGCTACTCCATTTACTTTCCAGGCTTCTCAGAGGCTGCTGACAGCACCTCTGCATACATTACTTCTTGTTAAAATAATGGAGGTTTCTGTCTCCTTAGTGCAATACAACTGCACTTAGTACAATTATTGAATGTTTCCTGAACCCTGGCTGATGTTGTTCTGCTGAAAAAAACAGGTTTTGAAATCCATAGCTGGCAAGTGAGCTGGAAAAAGGCTTTGAGTGGATACGTAATGATTGTAAGAGCACCTACAAGAAAACACTATCTAACCTATCTAGTTCTCTTTCTTAGAAACAATAAAAGGCTTCATCTTGTCAATGCATAAAACTGGCACAAAAGTCCCATTTGCTATGACCAGTTCATTTCTGTTAAGGAGAACTGTTACCAGGGCATTTGCTTAAATCAGCTCTTCTACAAAGTGCAATGGTGTGCTAATCTACGCTATGTGGTAGGAATCTGCTGGACCCTGTACTGTCACTGGAAGCAGATGCTGAACTGGAAATGACAGGTCCAAGTAGTTTACAGTTGTAGAAATCACAGAGTAGAATCATAGAATGTTTTAGGCTGGAAGGGACCTCTAGAGGTCATCTGATCCAACCTCCCTACACAAGCAGGGACATCTCTACCTAGGTCAGGTTGCCCAGAGCCCCATCTAGCTTGACCTTGAATGACTCCAGGGATGGGGCCTCCACCACCTCTCTGGGCAAATCAGCTCATGTAATACACAATTCCCAGAAGCATAACAGAATCCTGGAATCATTCTGTTGCTATTTCTGATCTGAAACACTTTGCTAGTGTTCTCATGTTGAGTCTTAGCTGAGTTGTTAAAAGCAAATACTTAAATGAAAACTGAAACTCTGGTCTTTCCTACAGAGATAGGCTACTCCTCTTAACATTTGCTCTATCTGCCATGCCTCAAGATGTATTTGTATTAATCTAATTATCTGGCCACACAGAAGGTATTTGAGAGCCTCTGCACGGATCTTCATTATCCCTCTCAGAAGACCATCTTCTGATTTAACACCTTTCTGCAAAGGGACAATTTCCAACCTTCTCTTTGCTGTCATCGCCATGTTCCTTCATACCTCCTATACTACTAGTTGCACACTACTTCTTCTTCTCCCCCAACCCCGAATTAATATTGGAATCTTTATAAAAGGAATTGAAGGGGAAAAATTCTGACCTTTACCAAATTCACTCCGAAAAGTACTACAGCAATGGTACTCTAAAACTGAGAATAAGACTATACTTTATCATTGTTGCCATGGTGATCAAAATTAGGACAGTAACTTCATTTCTTTTTCAGGCAGTATTTCTGATATCCTAAAGAACTTGGTCCCTGGACAGGGGTCTAATTAACTGCAGATACTAAACAAATCTCTGAGCTATGAAAAAGAAAATAAATTAAATGTTTGAGAGTCCTTTGATTGTATCTCCAAAGAAGAAGTAGAAAAAAAAAAGGACAGGGATGAGAATGTTCTCCTACTGAGAAAGGAGGGATAGGTGACAATAGATGAGGCTGAGAGATGGACATATAGAAACAACATTTTAAGTTGATGGGAAGCAGGCAGTCCCCTTAATGTTCTGGGACTCTTCCTAATGCCACCCAGTGCCAGACTCTTGACCCGGGATCTCAGAAGAACAACACTACTAAGGAGTCACAGGCCAATTTCCTTGATATATTGTTCTAGGCACATACATTCCCTTCCAGACCTCACTTCAAAGGAAAGAGATCAGTGAACACTTGGTTCTACCTTCCATCCTGGAGCTGCACATGACAGGGTATTTTTTCCCGTTCTCACCATGGCAAGGACTAAAAGCAAAGTTTAAGCTTACACACATTTTTGTACAAGACTTGAGGTGTGTCAGTATTGCACATTTCTGAACTCGATACACCAGTAAGTCTCATAATGTCTCTATTTTTGCCTGCTTTGATCAATAAAGGGATTGTTATAGTGATACACACTAGCTGATTGCAGTTTAAAGGATTCAGTGGTGTTTCATAGAATCACATGTATACTATACCTATAACTAAACAATTGCATAAAGCAACAAAAAACCAGTCAAAGTTCAGTGCAGCTTTTTAGCACACAACCTCATAATTCTACACTGTGGTTTGCAGAAGTTCCTCTCTATACAGAGTTCATCAAGTTACAAAATCTCTCAGCTGACGTCAAGAGAAAAAAGCCAATCAGATAGGAAGGACAGGGAATTCTAATTGAAAAACTAAGGATCATATAACTTGATAAGAAATTCAAAATGAAGAAAAGAAGCAGAAGAGGCATTGAACTGAGCAAGTAATTTGAATTTAAATGGGGTTTAGTTTAATTAATTTAGCTTTAATTTAGTTCAACAGCACTTGCCTTTCCAAATGTAAAGATCAGAAGCTTTATTTGATAATATATTTAGGAATATTTCAGCATAACCATTTCTTAAAATCTCTGACATTTTCTCCTTATAAAAATGCTTCCAAAAGAAAGGATTTTTTACTTGACACATTCAGGCTTTGCAGGTTGGAAGCAACACAAGTTCGTATTCTTTTGCTTGGTCATACCTCACTCATATGACAGGACAAGAGATAATGGCCTCAAGTTGCAGCAGGAGAGGTTTAGATTGAATGTTAGGAAGAAGCTCTTTACTGAAAGTGTGGTTAGCCATTGGAACAGGCTGCCCAGAGAAGAGGTGGAGTCACCATCCCTGGAGATATTCAAAAAATGAATAGATATGGCGCTCCAGGACATGGTCAGGAAGATGTTGGGATGAAAGTTGGACTTGATGGTCCTAGAGGTCTTTTCCAACTTAAATGATTCTACAATTCTGTGACAGCAATGAAACTGGGAATTTCTATTGTCAGTAAATGCAGGTTAAGTTTCCATATGTAGCATTGCAGGTAAAGTAGCACTTTTCAAATGATCAGTTGCAGTGTCAAGGGCACTGTAATGTCAGGTTAGATTTGTGTGGTATCTGTAGTATTTAATGTCAGTTCTCCTCTCTAACAAATGTTTTCTTCAAGCCTCAAAATACGGTGCTGTTCCCTGCTACTCCTCTGATTGCTATTGCTGTAGCCACACTGAACAGCACGTTTCTTCCTTCCACATTTCTTCTACCACACGTAGAAGGAAAGGCTACAAGGTGCTAATTGTGTCCATGAAGGTCATCATACAGTTTAAACAAACCTTTGGATTAACAACAGGCACGGATTCAAGAGCTTGCCTCCTTCTTGACTAGGTGTCTTAATTTAATGAGCATCTCTCTCTTAAAATCACTGCCCTGAGCTTGCCTAAATTGATTGGCTATTTTAGCATGTGTTAGATCAGCAGTTTGTCTGATAGGATGGTCTCCATGAGATTGGACTGAAATAAGCTATCTTACTATGAATGTTCCAGGATAGATGTCCACAGTGGAAACTCCATTAACAATAAATATAATAGATTCACGCCACTACTATTATGCGCTGATATTTTTTAGAGTTAAAGACCTATGTGGTTTTAGTAAATTAAAAAGAGAGGAATGAGGACACAAACCAGAACACGAAACTTAGCTTTTAGAAAAGCTTTTCAGTCACTTCCTGTTCCATTATTTTTGCCTTGGAATTAGTAATTTTCTTTCTTTTTACCAAGCAAAACAGACATGCAGCACCGGAGCAGACTTAAACTTGGTGGTGATAAATTAGCTCCATTCTGTTTGGATATCTCCCTGGAATACAAAGTACAAAAATAATCTGAAAAGGCAAAAAATCCTAGGGTATTTTAAAAGCTAAAATGCTCCAGTTCAATTTTTTTTATGAACTACACCAGCTCTCCATAATTAGACAATAAGTCATCTAGGCATAGTAAGTCTCTTCATTCTAAGTACAACCTCCACTGAAGCTGAATCACGATCCCTGAGTGGCTTTAAAGACTTAATAGCTGTTTCTCTAATGTCAGCTCATAATAATCTTTTATACTAGCTCTCCAACACTGATGTGGAAGGAAAAACAAAGTTAAAAAAAGCAGTAGTCATTTCAAAGCATAACTCATTCAGTATTCTCAGTATCCTAATAGATAATATTTAAGCCAATTTGCTCAGGAGATGAGGAACAGAAGGCTTGACAGCTACAAAAAAAGTCAATTATTTGGGATTTGTTTGGGGAGTTTTCCTTCATATTTCTGAGTTTCTCCTTTCCCATTTACTGTTTGTCTTTTGTCGCCCCAAGGAGAAACTGCAGTAGCAATAGTAGCTTCTTTGCATTTCTTTAATTAAATTCTGAAAGGCGCCAGATGCTTCCATTTGCAATCTCCCTTTTTCTTACTAAAGCACAGAGGAGTTAATCATATAGTAAGCTTTAGTTTACTCTGAACCCAGGCTGGGGCAGAGTTAATTAAGTCTTGCCATTTAGTTAAAGTATACCCTGTCATACAACAGGTCTCTACTGCATAGCTTTGTGTTGTTTTTTTCAGTCCAGTAGCGAATTCTAATATTTTCGCACTCTCTGTTGTTTAAATTATTAAAGACTTGATCTGTAATCGTTTCTTCTTGTCCAAGAACTGTTACAGTTTAGCCCTTAGGAAGTGCCTGGATCAGTCATATTGAAGTGTAGATAGCTAGGGTTTAAAGAAACAGCAGGGAAATTTCAAAGGATGATGGTTCATGTTACTTTTAACCAGATTCAAAGTTTATTTCGGTGCCCAAAGGTACAAGCAGGTGTTCCCTAGAATTTTCACAAACATCTCAGGCCACTTCCAAAAAACCCTGTGTGGCATTATCTGCATCCTTAGATGTCACAGAATCATAGAATTATTTTGGTTGGAAAAGACCTTTAAGATCATCAAGTCCAACCATTAACCCAGCGCTGCCAAGTCACTGTCCCTCAGCACCACATCTACACATCTTTTAAATACTTTCAGAGATGGTGAATCCACCACTTCCCTGGGCAGCCTGTTCCAGTGCTTTACAACCCTTTTGGGGAAGAAATTTTTCCTACTATTGAGTCAAAACCTCCCCTGGCACAACTTGAGACCCTTTCCTCTTGTCCTATTACTCGTTACTTAGAACAGACCAATGCCCACCTTGCTACAACCCCTGTCAGGTAGTTGTAGAGCACGGTAAGGTCTCCCCTCAACCACCTTTCCTCCCAGCTAGACAACCCTAGTTCCCTTAACTACTCCTCATAAGACTTGTGCTCTAGACATGAAGTGCTATGGCCTGAGCAATAGGCCCTGACTTAAAGTGACATATGGATGAATCTCACAACTGGATAGCATGGCTGAAACCAGCAGAGCATTTTTCTCTGCTGGGAAATTAGCTGTGGGAACCGACACACAGCTATCCTGAGGGACAGACCAAAGGAGATAGAGGTGCCTCCTCCTCTTTGGGTTTCTTCCCAGGCTTGGCCAACCTTGGATGGAACCCAATAGGGAGGAAAAATAGCAAGTGTCCCACTGTTGAAGATATAAAAGCTGGCCCAGCTTGTAGTGAGTTTGGGAAGCCGACCTGCGGGTGGACACACCACGCAGGGTTTTCCCCCCGTTACTGGAGAGGCTCCCAACTGCTTGCTGCAACTGGGACTTCCCAGCAACAGTGGGACAAAACGAGTACATTAGAAGAGACAAGGGTAACGGAGTTCATAGAAATATGGGTAATGGACTTGATTGTGTATCCTTTTTGGTGTCTGTCGTACACCACATTCCACATGATATCACATGGTGATATTCGAGGTATGGTTGGTCTCCCCCTTGATTGTTGAGGTGATCGCCTGGTTCCTTTTCCCTTCCATTACTGAGTTAGTAGTTAAGTTCATTTTTCCTTTTGTTATAGCACCCGCAGTAAGTAGGCTTATTTCTTCTGTTACTGGCCATGTAGTGTCATTTCTGTGCCCCGTGGGGATAGATAATAAAATCTATATCTGCTTATACATCTGTCTCCTGGTAATGGTGGCGTTCTTTGTGCTGGGCCAGGTAATTGGCAAAACAAGACCCTTCGCCAACTTTGTTGCCTTTCTTTGGACACCTCAATGTCTTTGTTGTAGTGAGGGGCCTAAAACTGAACACAGTACTCAAGCTGCAGTCTCACCAGTGCCGAGTACAGGGGGATGATCACTTCCCTACTCCTGCTGGCCACACTATTTCTGATACAAGCCAGGATGCTGTTGGCCTTCTCGGCCACCTGGGCACACACTGGCTCATATTCAGCTGGTTGTTGATCAGTACTCCCAGGTCCTTTTCTCCTGGGCAGCTTTTCAGCCACTCTTCCCCAAGCCCGTAGCGTTGGATGGGGTTGTTCTGACCCAAGTGCAGGACCCAGCACTTGGTCTTGTTGAACCTCATACCTCAACATTGTTGGCCTCAGCACAACAATCCAGCCTGTCCAGATCCCTCTGTAGAACCTCCCTGCCCTCAAGCAGATCAACACACCTACCCAACTTGGTGTTGTCTGCCAGCTTACTGAGGGTGCACTCAATCCCTTCAACCAGATCACCGATAAAGATATTTAACAGTCCCAGTACTCTTTGACTATGTTCTTGACTTTCACATCCTCTTTCCAAGGGTACTGCTGTGTTAATCAAGGCAAATGTTAGGCAGCTATTTTGCCATATACCCCAGAAACAACCAATGAATTCACAGTCTTTCTTTACCTTTCATAATGGAAATTTTATCCAAATAGTCAGTGGTGCAACTGGAATGCAGATTACTATCCAGGTACATCCTCAGGCTGGCAAGATGGGTTTTATATCACTTTACCTTTTTCCTCCCTACATCTGATTTCTCTGGGAAGGAAATGAGGGTGCGTGAGCCTGAAGAGACCCCTGGAGCACTCCAACAGGGTCCCCACCTGAGGGACTTGGGCATTCTGTAAACAAGCGACCCCCGTCAGGAAAATATATCCTGCTCTACCTTCCTGTCTCATAAGACAACTGTTGGGTATTCACAGAGATTTATTTATGGATGAGCTGCAGACACAGAACTTTTTTTAAAGGAAAGACTTAGCAAATGAATTTTAATAACAAACACAGTTGAGGAAAATTTGCTCTGCTTGGGGACAATTAGCAAAGAAGAAAGGTAAAATTCATCAGATAAATCATCCGTTATGAATTATTCACATAATTTTAGAGAAAACTTTAAATTAGTGCAAGATAAAGATCCTAATTTGTAACTCCCTTCCCTGAAGCACGAGAGTATGTGAGAGCTTCAAATAACTAGGTTTTGTTTTTAAAAAGAAGTGTTAAACATATAACTTAGGCCTTTCTGAGTCTTTAATAACTTGGATGAACTTTATCAGATTTGTAGTTATGTTACATTAATTACAGAAAATGAAACTGGGGCCACATAAACGAAGTCATCACCGAGCATAGCCCTGACTCCTCAAGCCTGGCTTGACTCACACACAAACACAGACACACAGACACACAGACACAGAGCTTTCTCACAGGCTGCTATTGTCAGGAAATAAAATACTGTCTCTACCACAGGCGAAAAAAAAAGGCCCAGTCGGACTGAAAACAAAACATGAATTGTGTGAGCTTTTTGTCAGACTCTCTCCCAGTGTCTGTTCGTCTGCCCGTTCTGGGTGCCAGGAATCCTTCTCAATCAAGCACTTTGAGTAAGGCCATTCCTCTTCCTTTTATCCTGCCTACCTGGTGCTCATAGAAATTCATTGCTATTTCTTGGAGCATATCAGGTTACCACAATCCCTTTTGCTTGCCTGGATGCTTGGGTTTTTTTAAATCGGGAGTTAACGTAATCTTTCCCAGTTTTAACTAAAAGACCTTTTCTGCTGGCATATATCTAGCATCCCCTTTGTTCTTTCTATAGTTAAGTTTTATATAATCAGAATCACTTAAAACGATAATTTGTTTGTCCACAGGAGATTTAACACACACACAAACCCACCATACAGTACCCTACTCTTCCGGCTTGTCCTTACTTGCACTTGGACAGATGACCCCACAAGGTGCAACATTAAGGAAAGCTTGGGGTTTATTTTAGCCTAACAGATTTTACATTAGAAGCCCATACTTGCTGGAGTTCCCATCGCCTAAATACCCTTGTCCTCACAATGAGGAAAAAAAAAGAGCATTTTTTACGTGGAAACACAAAGAGATTCTCAGCAAAGGAGAGGAAGCATGATTAAATGTTGGGGATGAGGTCATAGATCCATGATGTAAAGTGGACAGCACCAGTGCCTTTTTGAGGAGCTTCCCTCTCCCCACTCTCCCTTCTCTTTCTCATGCTTCAAGCCATTTGTTTATGTTCCTATGACTCAAAGCACAGTCTGGGGACTAGACTAGGAATGATCATGAGCTCTTTATAATACGTGGCCAATATATTTCTCCCCAGGACCCTTGTGCAACCTGCAGGAACAGCTGTGCGAGGGAGATGGGCCACCAGAGTGGATGAGGAAGGGAGAAGCGGGGAGGGACTTCTGAAGCCAGTATGGCACACAAATGGGTTTGCACTGTAAAAACAAAGCACCATACTAGTAGCCTGTCAGACTTACTTCAGCTTACTGAGAGAACAGTTTTATTGCTATCGAACACAGCAATAAGGACTGCAAAAATAGAAGGCTGTGTTGCTGTGGAGAACTGCTGGAAGCACAAGAGCTTTGTGAGTGGCAGCAAGCAGCAAACTGGACCCACACTTGCCATGTCCCGCAGTAATAAACAAAGAAATAAATACGCTGCTGTGAATCTGGACTGCTTATGCATTTTCAAAGCATTTTTTTTGCCTTCTTTGAGCTTACAGTGCAATGGAGTAAATGCTTATAAAAGGCTCATGGCAAGAAAAAAATCAAAACTCTCTCCTCAAATAGTAGCCAAGAAGAAAGGTCATAAATTAAGAAATATCAGAACAGTTGAAGTAAGCAAAATTAGGGTTCTGCTTTGCAAACCTACTAACCCTAATAGAGTTGGAGGTAAATATTGATTATGCAAGCAGGCTGTGCAGAAAATGAGGCTTTGATCAAGGAGGATAAATTAACCTAACCTAATAATAGAATGCAATAAAAAGGAGAAAATTTAGACTTGATAGCCAGAGGGTAGCCTTTTGTCAGATTTCTTTATTCTGTGAAATAATGTCCAAGGGAAATGGCAGAATTCACTTGAGATATTTAAAAATAAAATAAAAAAAAATTGAACTAGTGAATGCATTAGAAAAGGTAGCACAGAGAACTACTCTCCAATGGCCAGGAGTGCTGCAGGTGACCTTTTGTAATAAAACTTCTCCACTACTGTTTTGTTTCTCTCTTTCTGAGCCTATATATATGAGCCCACGTATATTTTGCTTTGGCCCTTAAATGATATTGCATGATATAAATCAACTGTTGGAGAATAGGTATTGCTAATGGGGGCTGATCTTCAATGTCCTTGTGTTATTATACATGGAAGAAAAAGGAACCAAATTAATTGTTTCATTTCATTTTTATTCAGTATACTCTAATATATTTTCATGTTTTGAATTCCAATTTCTCCCAGTTCACTTTGTATCCAGTGTTGGAAAAGGCATTTCTCATATTTCTTAATATGCTTGAAGGATAGAAGGAAATTACAGAATTTAACAGCTTTACTACAAAAATCCATATAAAAGCTCCAATGACCACCATAAGCTGCATGGTCATACTGGACAAATTGTCTGATGGTTTAGAGAATTTACTTATATTAACATCTAGAATATAAAGTAGATAAAACCCATCAGAGAGTTTGAAATGTTCCATTCATCAGTAAATCCATTATACTGCAGAAAACCACATTGACCTTTTTCTGGTTCTGACAAAAGTTTCCATTACTAGAGCTTTACGGAACCTCTGTTTTTTCCAAGCCTTTTAATATTTAGATGAACTCCAGAGTTTGGAAAGATTTGGTATTAAACTGTGTACTCAGCAATCTGAGTGAATCTCATATTGAAGTCAGTTACATCTGTTAGATGCGTATAAAGAGAGAAAAAAAAATTAACAGTCTTTTTTTTTTTCTTCTGAAGTCCTTAACCACATACTCATTAGAGGAAGGTAGCTGAGTTGCCACTGATAAAAAGTGGAAGGTAGCAAGCAGGTGAGAACTCAGAACATCCATTGTACCTTGTCCCTGTCCTTTCTGAGTCCCCACAAGTGTAAGTTTTGTGTTAGAATAACCCCAAAGGCCAGCTTGGTCTGGAGCAGATGCAGGCACACAGTGGTGTATCTGTTGAATCGGCTTGTATACAAGGCCTGATTTTAGCCTGGTGATAGGTGTTCATGCCATCTTTTTGTTAGCACAGAGAGAGGACACACAGTACCCGCTCTGGTGTAAGACCTGTATACACAGTGCTGACCCATCAAAAACTTTTGACCTGTTTGAACCAGCAAGGTGTCTCTGTGTTATACGGCTATGGCCTTTTCAAGCTGGAATTAAATGGCATAAAACTGGTTTTATCGTATCATCAAGCCACAGCCTGCACTCTGTCAGGCTTCATCTTTGCCTTTCTGCCCTCAGACGGGTAGCTGGGATGGGGAAGTCCTGTGGGCAGGAGCAGCTGACATCCCTGGAGGGGGGGCTTGCTGCCCCAGCCATGACAGCACTCTAAGGAGGCACTAGTGAATGCCAGGGACACGGAGAAAAAAAGTACAGGAAAGTTCCCCTGGGCAACAAGACTAATATAAGCACTCTGTATGACTTGGCCACGTGTGAGCCCCGTGGTAGCACGCCCTCCCTCCACTGCCTTTGATCCCACCACTGGAATACTGCCCTCACTATCCAAGTCAGCGCCTGGGCTCGGAAGTCTTTGAACCTGAGATTACTGGGAGCCAAAAGAATACCCTCAAGAAGTATCACTGCAGCATCTGTTGCTCTTTCCCCAGCACCTACTCTTGGCTATGGTCAGAGAGCAGATCCCCATCCAGAGGGAGTTTTAGCCTCGCTCGCTTCAGCTGTTTCTATGTTTTGCAGTCTAGAGCGGTGGTTCAGAAAGGCCGGCACGCTCAGCCTGCCCTAGCTCTGAGCAAAGCTGCAGCCTTCAGTCTCCTCCTACGGCAAGCACCTGTTTTTCAGAAAACCCTTCCATTACAGATTTTTATCATGAGGTTCTGACTCTCCTTAGTGATGCCCAAATGACAGTCATGCAAGAGCACCTGTCTTTACCCCTTGGGAGATATTTTATCAGTACATGTATTACAAATCGACCACAAGTTGCCCCATGCGAAACAATTGTTTTGCAGAATCTGCCCTTTATCTTCAGTTCCGGCAATTTCTTTTGGCACATGACTCTTTTGCCTATCATTAAGTCATGCTGGGATTTATCCTGTCATTTTGTGAGATTATTGATACTGAGAGAAGGCAGCATCAGCAGAAGGTCATCCATGTCCGAGAGGGCTTGGGGAGTGAGACACTTTCACTCAGACAGTGATCTCAAAAGGAAAGTTGCCAAGTTGTGGGTAGCTCTTTTGGTGACGCAGACCCTTCAACTTATTTTTGTAATTAGATCTTTATGAAGCTACCACACACTTGTGGATATTTGGAAAGAATCCTGATTTTAGTAAAACAAAGTTGAAAGGTCAGTCACTCAGGGCAGTTTTGCAGCAGCTCAGCTCCATTCACAGACCCAGACACCAGTGCTCAGAGCGCATAAAGCCTGGGAAAGTTGATTACAAGAGCTAGAGCTTGTGAATTGATTGCGGTATTGCCTTTAAAATCATAGAATCATTTAGGTTGGAAAAGACCTGTAGGACATCTAGTTCAACCTTCATCCAACATCTCCCTAACCCCTAGACCATGTCCCAAGCACCACGTCTACCCATTTTTTGAACACCTCCAGGCGTGATGACTCCACCACCTCCCTGGGCAGTCTGTTCCAATGGCTAACCACTCTTTCAGTAAAGAACTTCTTCCTAATATCCAATCTAAACCTCCCCTGGCAGAACTTGAGGCCATTACCTCTCGTCCTGTCATTAGTTACTTGGGAGAAGAGACCAGCAACAGCTTCACTACAACCTCCTTTCAGATAGTTGTAGAGAGCAACGAGGTCTCCTCTCAGCCTCCTCTTCTCCAAGCTAAACAATCACAGTTCCCTCAGGAGCTCCTTATATGACATATTCTCCAGACACCTCACCAGCTTTGTTGCCCTTCTCTGTACCCGTTCCAGCACCTCAGTGTCCTTCTTGTGCTGTGGTGACCAAAACTGGACATAGTACTCAAGGTGCGGTCTCACTAGTGCTGAGTCCAGGGGCACAATCACCTCCCTACTCCTGCTGGTCACACCGTTTCTGATACAGGCCAGGATGCCGTTGGCCTTCTTGGCCACCCGGGCACACTGCTGGCTCATGTTCAGCTGGCTGTCCACCAGCACCCCCAGGTCCTTTTCCACCAGGCAGCTTTCCAGCCACTCTTCCCCAAGCCTGTAGCGTTGCTGGGGGTTGTTGTGACCGATGTGCAGGACCCAGCACTTGGCTTTGTTAAACCTCATACAGTTTTTACTATGAGTGTTTGCTACAAAGGGGAACGGGTTTCTTTGAGGTTATTGAAGTTGCATAGCCTGTAATGGTGACTGCATCCTAAAAATATCAGTGAAGGCTTCTGAGTTCACGTTCTTCCCCTGGACACTGGGGCTACTAGCCCCAGAAGTGCCTCCCCACATGGAGAGCCAGAGGCAGTTTCTGTGCGCTGAGCATCTGGCTCTTGCTCAGGGTCTGAAGAGGCAGTCTAAGGCTGACAGCTGCAGTAGGAAGGAGCACAGCTTTTTTTTTAAACATGATGAGCTTTCCTTCACTGCAGAAGCTATGGAAGAATCCTCCTCTACACGGAGATCAATGTCAAATCAGTAAGATTGCAGATGGGTGAGGAGGAAACCGTAGCTCCAAGCCAACCAGCACATGTTATAGTACTCCTGGCAGAATGGTCACTGGTCCCAAGAGGCAGGAGGAATCTGTGCTGCAAAGAACAACAGTGGCCTCAGCATCAAGCTTTTCTAAAAAAGATTCTAATACGCATTTTTGTGATCCACAAACCAGCAAAGGTTTATGGATTTAAGTGTACTAAAAAGCTCACAGAAATGGACATCTAATCAATGCTTTATTTAAGATCTTTTTTTCCAGAGTTTACTGAATACCAATACTATGAGGGACACGTCATTTCTTCACAAATCACCCAAGGAGCAAAGAACTTCAAGGGTGTTTTATGGAGCTGCTACTGAGCAGTCACATCGTGCACAGAAATAGATCAGCATGGCCCTCGGTGGTGAAGTCCATAGGATTTTTCCTGGTGTCTAGTATTTCCCTGTGCCAGCAGGATTGGGGTGCTTTACAGGCACTGTTTCAACAGCTTGATATTCTTCCAAGCCTGTCCCTGTTCCTGAGAAACACTAACAAATGGGTCATGGACCAGAACTCCGGCTGAGCAATTAGTCAGGTCTTCAGGTCAAACTGCTTTTGCCCACCTTGCACCTCGGGGAGCTGCCAGGGCCAGAGCAGTGGCCCCTTTGACAAGTGGCCCAGGCTTGGAGCCTGAAGGTGTGACTATACCACAATACTCTGAGTGTTTCTTTGCGATGGCTTTAGGTTTGCTACAGCTAGTGCTGTTTGCTGCCCAACAATAACAACAGGAAAAGCAAAGAGCAGATAGAATTCCTTCCAAATAACAGTGGGGGCCACACCCAACCACCAGAAAGCCATCTAAAATTCATCTGAATGTCTAATTTCCACAGAATCCTACTGTCATGCAGCCTGTCAGTGCCTTCAGTAACTGCCTGTGGAAACTGAGCCAAGCAGACCTGCCACAATGAATGCATGAACTGGCTTCTGGATGAGAAGATGCACACAGGTCCCACCACAGCTTGGGACTGCCATATGCTGAAATCCAGCTGCACGTTCAGGCCCACTCCTCACTGTGCTGTACTGGGGTGAGCAGCGCTGGTAACCTCTCTGCAAAGGCACAGCAACACTCCACCACAAGGAACAGGAGCCAGGCACGCTCCTGTGCCACAGCACCTCTTCCTTAACATCCCAGTCCTCCGTAACTCCCCGAGCTTTGCTGGACACTAAGTCTTATCTTCTGGGTTTGCTGTTGCATTTCATAGAATCATAGAATGGTTTGGGTTGGAAAGGGCCTTAAAGATCATCTTCCACTAGGCGAGGTTGCTGAAAGCCCCATCCAACCTAGTCTTGAACACATCCAGCGTTGGGTCATCCACAACCTTCCTGAGCAAACTGTTCCAGTAGCTCACCACCCTCAGAGGGAAAAACTTCCTTACATCTAATCTAAATCTTCCCTTCTCCAGTTTAAAGCCATCACCCCTTGTCCTACCACTACAAGCCCTTGTCCCGCACCAGTTTTCTTGTAGGACCCCTTCAGATACTGGAAGGCTGC